>JANAVB010020599.1:20855730-21113230 GCA_029216955.1 Iris pallida | reverse complement strand
GAATGTACCATCTTTTATTGACCCACGCACAAGTAGATATGAGCAAGAAGTAAAAAGGATTATTCATTTGCAAAATATTACAAATCAGCTGCCAGATACATTTACTGATATTAAGAGAGTGATAAAATATCATATACCGGCAACAAATATACCAGCACGGATTGATATCCTTGAAGGACAATATAATGGCGCACTAAAAACATGCATGAAATGTAGATGCCCTGTTGGCGCTAAAGATAAAAACCCTCGAAATAAAATGATACAAGTAATTACTCTTGAAGAGAAAATAGTTTCAAAACATGAAAGCACTACAGAAAATTTGAATAATCAGTCCAAGGTAACTCCCGAAGAGACACATGATGATGAACAAATTTTAGAAGAAATATATTTATATTATATAAGTACAAGAGAAAGCTGGAATAGAAAGAAAATTACTATAGACAATATTTTTGCTTAAGTTGTTGCACTTGATATAGTAAATGAGAATCCTGAACCAAAATCTATTGAATAATGTCAACATAGAAATGATTGGTCAAAATAGAAAGATGCGATACAAGCTGAATAAAATCCTTAAAAAATCATAAAGTATTTAGACCAGTAGTTCAAACTCCTGAAGTTATGAAATCTATTGGATAGAAATGGGTGTTTGTACGAAAATACAACGAGAAAAATAAAATTGTGAGATGCAAGGCATGACTTGTTGCACAAGATTTTTCAGAGACCTGGAATCAATTATGATGAAACATATTCCCTTGTGATCAATGCGATCAGATTACGATACTTAATCAGTTTAGTAGTCACAAAAAAACTTGATATGCTGTTACCACATATTTATATAGGTCATTGGATAATGACATTTATATAAAAATTCTAGAAGGATCCAAATTGCCTGAAGCAAATAACAAAAGGTCTAATGGGTTAATCAAATTACAACGATACCTATACGGATTAAAAAAATCTAGAAGAATATGGTATAACATCTTAGAGAATACCTTGTTAGAGAAGGATATATAAATAAACCAATTTGTCTATGTATTTTTATCAAAAGATCTAAAAATGGATTCTTCATTATTGTAGTATATGTTGCTGACTTAAATCTTATAGGAACTCTCGAAGAGCTCACAAAAATTGCTAATTATCAGATGGAAGAATTTGAGATGAAAAATCTTAGAAAGACAAAAAATTTTCTCGGCCTGCAGATCGAGCATTTATCGAATGGAATTTTTATCCATCAATATACCTATGTAGAAAAGATTTTGAAAATATTTTATATGGATAAAGCTCGTCCACTGAGTAGCCCCATGGTTATCGATCGTTAGATGAAAAGAAAGATCAATTCCGCCCTTTGATGTATCTTGCAAATTGTACAAGATAATGAAGAATTATTAGGTCAAAAAGCACCATATCTTAGTGCTATTGGAGTTTTGATGTATCTTACGAATTGTATAAGACCTGATATAGCATTTTCAGTAAGCTTACTGGCAAGATATAGCTCGGCACCAACAAAATAACATTGGAATGGTATTAAACATATATTACGTTATCTTTGCAGAATAACCGTCATGGGCTTATTTTACTCAATAGAATAACAAGTTATGCGTTATGCTGATGCTGGTTATCTATCTGACCCACATAAATAAAGATCTCATAGTGGATATGTATTTGCTTGTGGTGATGCTGCCATATCATGGCGTTCGATGAAGCAAACATTAGTTGCTACTTCTTCAAATCACTCAAAAAATTTGGCATTGCATGAAGCAAGTCGAGAGTGCATATGGTTGAGAATGATAGTTCATCATATCCGAGAATCATGTGGGTTATCTTCAACAAAAAATACGTCGAGGATATTGTATGAAGATGCTACTTGTATTACACAAATCAGAAATGGCTATATCAAATGTGACATAACGAAGCATATATCACCAAATTTTTTTACACTCACGAGCTACAGAAGAATGGTGACAATGATGTTCGTCAGATACAATCGGGTAATAATTTTGTAGATTTATTCACTAAAGTATTGCCAACCACAACATTTAGAAAGATGATTCAGAATATTGGGATGCATCAACTAAAGGATCTCTTGCCAGTATCAGGCGAAAAGTGATCAATAATTCTCATATTGTACTCTTTTTTCTTTGACCAAATTTTTACCCCACTAGATTTTCTTGGCAAAGTTTTAACAAGGCAGTTTATCACGCTTACGCATTTTATTTGAATATGTACTCTTTTTTCTTCGTCAAAGTTTTTATCCCATTGGAGTTTCCTTGGCAAGGTTTTAACTAGGCATATTCCATTGGACATCTAAGGGGGAGTGTTGTAAATATGGATGTCCCATGTCTTTTGGTCTTCAATAACTTATGTAACTCATGGTCCTTGGTTTCATAACTTATGTAACTTATGGCCTTTGACATTCTATTGTAGGCATGTAAAAGGACCATTCTAGTTGAGTGTTTGTGAAATGAATGAAGAAATACTATTTTCTTACATTTTCTATCTTGTTCTCCTCTAAAGTATAATAATACAGATAATTTTGATTAATTTGTTGAATTATCCCATCAATCAGTGCTGCTGCGTCAACCAACCAACATTAAGTTGTACTTTAAATTCAAGAAAGGTTATGTTAACATGTGTTGTGTTGTTAACATATTAATAAATATGCATTTTATATAAGTTATTCCTGCAAGTATATTTACTAATATATGTTGGTGTTTTGCCGTAGAGACTAGAAAGATAGTCCCACATTGCCTAGGCGAAATGGATTGTAACTCTATATAAAGTTTTGCTTGTGTTGAGAGAATCATATGAGGTGTGGAGAGGCACATGGGTGCCATGTGGGGGTATTTTTCTAGTGGAAGGAAGGCTAACTCAATAAAAGAAGCATTCATGCTTTTCGTTATGCTTATGGGATTATTTACCTATAGAGCTAAGCCCCGAAGGGGCTTAACGACTCGGACTCAGACTCGGATTCGGGCTCGAACTCGGGCTCAAGGGTGCAAAGTGGCATTTTGTTGGCGCACTTTATCAACATCGGTGCATGGCGCTTTGTGCGCTATTGATGCACTCATGTGCTCATCTTATGCGTGAGTCGCATGCGCAGGCCCATGGATAGACGCATGGGCAGGAGCATGCATTGGGTCATGTACGGGCTAAGCGCAGCTATGCATATATGTGCGTTTAAGCGTATTTACACATGCGCTGCTGCACTGCTGCGTTGCTACGCTGCTATGCTACTGCACACTTGCGGTGCTGCGCGTCTGTGCTGCTACACAGCTACGCACAAACGCATGGACTGACGGCTGAGTGGGCATAGGGGCGCAGGTGGCGGATGATTTGGCTGATTGGAAGACTTAAGCGGTTGTAGAAAGATTGAATCAATGATTCATATCCATCTTTTCTAGGATTTGAATTTAATTCATTCAAATCTTTCCATTATTCGCTCCTATCTTTTTACAGTTAGTTATGGCCGACATTAGAGATTAGGGTTTCGTCCCAACTCTACAAATACTATCTTTGTGCCTTTATTAAGTACTTACTCAGAAATTAAAGGACAAAGAGAGTTGTGTAGTCACTGCTATTGGAGTCTACGGAGTTCAGCGAGTTTGTGGAAGGAGGTGACAACGAGCGTTCCAGAAGTTCTTTCGAACTTACTGGTTCCTGGAAGCAGATCGCAGTAGGGCAAATCTTTCTTTGAGCAACGGTGATCTTCATCATCCCAGCAAAGTTGTCTTAATCAACTTCAGATCTTAATTACAAAGAGACAGATTCTTTAACTATAGTTCTCACAAAGAGACTGAGTCATCAACCTCATTTCTCATAAAGAGATCGAGTAATCATCTTCGTGTCTCACTAAGAGATTGAGATTTTCATCTAAGATTTATTTCGGGAATAACAATCTCAAAACAAGATTCAGATTTGATGGAAACAACCGTGCAAACCTTCTCGACACAAGTTTTAACAAACTTGAGAAGTTTGACGGGGAGCGTTACAACATCTACAAGAGAAAGGTCAGCCTTAACCTTTAACTTGTGAGCGTCGACTATGTGTTGACAGATCCTGAGCCTTTGTTTCCAGAGGGTGAAAATGCTCGAAGGATTGCTGAAGCCACAACTTTGCAGTCGAAGTAGAGGCGAGATAACAACCTCTGTAAGTTGTTGATCTTGAACTCTATAGAGGACTCACTAGCGGAGTCATACAGCAAGACGGTCAATATAAAGGACGTCTGGGAATCTGTAGAGAATCTCTACAAGGTAGATGAGAACAAAAACAAGATCCATATGACCAAAAAGGTCTGGAGGATACGGTTTGAGGATGACAAAATCATGTTACCTCAAGTCAAGGAGTTTTTCAAGTTACGTCAAAAGCTAGCGGATGACTGTTTGCCATTAAAATATTAAGAACAAAAATTACAGATGAATTGAACTTGATTGCAAACTCGCTTGTACAAGAGAAAGCCTAGAAAAAATCCTAAGAAACAATCTAAGTACAATTGTTTAATTTTTTGATTCTGGGGGGTAACAATGGAGACTCGAGAAAGTATAGCAACTCTGCCTTACTCCTTGGACTATCAGACACAGTCTTTGCTCTTAAAGAAATTTGCCAGCCTTTGATTGCCAACTTTTAGTATGGGTGTGATACCCTGCTATTTATAGTGATTCCTTCCTAAAGCATATTTTGGGCCGCATAAAGAGCCACGTGGCCACGTGTCTGTAACAGCACACAAAAGACTCGATCTTGGCCTGCCAGTTGGTGGGGTTGTTGAGATTTCTTTGTGTGGACACACACAAAGAAGAAGAAGAAAATGCTGTCTTTTCTTTTATTGGCGCAAGGTACCACAAATCGAGTACGCCTGAGAGATCCTGCGCTGAGGATCACCGAATACAAAAAACATTCTAGAGAATAGGACGATGGAGATCGAGCGGCAGTTGCTCCTTTACTCCGTTGACACTCCGATTAGAAAAGTGGGAGAAAACCTAAGAAAATTGCTAACTCTCGGCTCACTGGCAAGAAGTGCAACAATTTGGCTCTTGAAAATGCTCTCCGTTCTGTGTTTTGAAGAGGGATGAGGCCCCCCTTTTATAGTCGTTCTTGAGCTAGAATGATGTTATGCGCCTACATGAGGAAACACGCTGGTTTTCATGTGGGCGCATAGTCCTACTTTGGGCGCATAGGATGTAGACGCATACAGGCTGCGAGATCGTGGGTTGGTCGTGGTATTGACGTGGCCGCATGCTTCGGTGCACGACTGCTCGTGGAGACTGACGTGGCCGTGTGCTTCGGTGCACGTTCTGATCATGGCTTTGACTGAGTCAGGCTTGGGCGCATAGACATGTCACAGGCTATGCGTCCTTCTTTCGGGGGAGCTAGTCTTGGGCGCATGAAGCTTCACTGACTGGGCGCATAGAGCTTCACTGACTTGGGCGCATGGAGCTCCACTGACTGGGCGCATGGAACTATACTGACTGGGTGCATGGAGCTACACTGACTGGGCGCATAGAGCTACACTGACTTGGATGCATGGAGCTACACTGACTTGGGCGCATGGAGCTACAATGACTTGGGCGCATGGAGCTTTATTTGCTAAATTTTTTTCATGCTTCTGCAAGACCCCCTTCAAAGTTTTCGATACTTGAACAAGTTCGAAATACTTTGAAAGAAGCATGGATCGTCTTCTCGTGAGGCAATGGGCGCATAGCACGGCTCTCTCTCCTTGGGCGCATAGTGTTTGGTCAGCCTGTCCGGGAGATACGACTGTTGAGATTTTTCTCAAAATTCGAACTGACAGATTCATCGGAACAGAATTTAAAGCGGTCCATCATTCATACGTCGTCCACATCAGTAAGGGACAGTCGCATAGTATGCAGAGAGTTGATCCTTCACGTGGGCACATAGGCTGTAGTAGGCGCATATAACATAATGGGTGCATACAATAGGTGGGCGCATAGGAAGTGGCCCATGCCTATAAATAAACCCTGAAGGAGAGAGAAAGTTCATTATTCCTTTCTCTTTTGAACTTTTCAGAAAACTCTTTGTCTTTTTTCTTTGAGAACCATGTCTCCCAAGGTCGCCAAGAGATCCGCGAAGGGCAAGGGGGCTGCGCCGAGTGACTTTTCTCCTGCGACAGCGTCCTCGGCAATCCAGGACCCGATTCTGGGTAAGGACATGCTTCAAAAAAATGAAGTCTCGAGCGTTAATTTACGACGCTCAGACTTCTCTTCTGCTTGGGCGCTTGTGCCTAGGGCAACATACTTCTGTGAGCATTACTATACGCCCACAGAGGTTATGTGCCAACACTATGGTGTGCTATGCGCCCACGTGTTGCCATATTATGCGCCCTTTAAGCTGTGGCATGTTATGCGCCCGCGTACTGTCCGAGAGTTATGCGCCCACATGTCTTGTTTTGGGCGCATATCCCTTTGGGCGCATAGAAGCCCTTCAGAACAGTTTTTTCTGTACTTTTCTAAGTCTGACTGTCTTTTTTCCCCTTTTCATATTCTGTAGGGATCTGGCTAGCAAATTTCTCCAGGACCGGTATTGGCAATTCTGGGCATGGTGAAGATGCAACACATGACACCAATACAAGAGAGCTCAGGACTCTTCGTGTTTTGGAAGGATTTTCCTTAGATGGTAGGAAGAACCTTTATACATCGAAGAGTCGAACGGAAGTTGGGCGTTACCGTAAAAGTTTTGCTTTCACGTTTCTTCAAGTAGGCAAAAGCAATACTAGAGATGTTATTTTGAAGGTATGGTCTCTTAAAGAAATGGGCCCACAACGTCCGTATTATGGAGGAGAGGAGATCACCATTTGTAGATGTTTTAGCATGCTATATTTGCCTTCCTCCGTGTAGCTTCTTGAAGGTTCAACAGCCTTGTTAGCTTCCTCAACAGTAAAATATGACCTCTTTCGACGAAAGCGTGGTACTGCCAAGCTGACCAAGCTATGTGTTGCTGATGAGTAGCGGATTCTCCCTTCTTTTGGATATCAATGTAATCTTTTACTTCTTATCCAGATGAAGGGATGAAGAACCTTTTGTTTTGCTCATGAGATGTAGTCCTGTGAATGTAACTGATTTTGAATAAACAGAGTACATTCGCTCTATTCTCTGCTTGTGGTATCTGTGGTGCTTTTTATCAGAGAGCCGAATACCGTATTTGTGTAAAGGGTATCCCGCTGGGGGATCCCCCTATCTTTTTTTTGTTTAGACCTATTGCCCTTTTGTGCATCCAAAAATGCGAGCAAATAGATTGGAATGATACTTTCGTGAACCTATTATCCTTTTGCATACCAGCGGTACGGGTAATAGATTTGAAACAAAATCCAACAGAGGTAACTAGGTCATGATAGGTTTTATGATCTTGGCGTCGTGCCTTTCAATCTCGGGTTGGATACAGGCATCAAGTTGGAAGTCTGTCGGTATCAGAGGTAATATGGACGTGACACGTGATAATCAAGAGTAGTTTTTGGTGGAATGGATTTTTTTGTCAAGTTTGGCTTCTTGTCAGGTATTCTTCCCTGAAGTAGAAGAAACTTTCCAAGCCTCTTCTCCGACGACCTCCACCGAAGATGAAGAGACGGCCCAGGAAGTTGTCAGAGCTTTCTACTCCGTGCTGAAGGTGAAACTTCCCGAAGTCTTGAATCGGAGCGCCGCCTTCGATCCCGTGAAGGCTGTTGCCGAATGTCAGGTAGCGGCCCTCAAGAGCATAGCCGACTATGAGGAGCGGGCCAACACTCTGAGGAAAGTTCTGAATGACCTGGAGGGTCAAGTGGCCAAGTTTTGGGATGCCAAACAGTGGAGCCCGACGTCACTGTTCCGTGCAGAGGACTAGGATTTGATAATAGCTCTTACGGAGGAGTAGGCTACCTTCCAGGTAAGGAAGGATACCCTAGCTCGGGAGATCGACGAGCTGGCTGACCGGTATGGCCAGTTCGACGCTGCAAGTGAGGCACGTGTTGTCTCGAAGATCAGGCTGGCCGTGCAGATCACTGAGAAGCAAAATCACATTGCGCAGATCAGGAGCGAGATCGCCTAGCTGGAAGCCGACTTGAGGGCGACGACATCTGAATAGGAGGATTATTTGTCTTAGGCTGCCATGATTGCCACCGCTTCTGCCCATTTAGAAGAACAGCTGGCGAAGTTGGAGGGAGAGCATCAGAGTCTGATCCTCTTTGAAGATGAAGCCGCTCATCAAAAAGAGGTACGATGTCGAGCTACTGTAAAATCTGAAGCCGAGATTGTTGTTCTGAGGGAAAGCATAAACCGCCTGTGTATCATGTAGATTTTGTAACCTTTTTTTTGGCTGTCATGGCTCTTGTACCTTTTTTCTATCTCTTGATAGACGTTTAAGTACAAAATGAAGAATCTTTTCGAAAATGAATGTGGCTTTGTGAAATATCGATGCTAGAGGTAATGTGGACGTAGCAAGGATATTTTTGGTGGGTATTTCGCTGGAAAATTTTGATGTGGATCTATTATCCATTTTATATTCAAGCTATTCGAATATAGATAATAAGTTGAATGAAGCTGCTAGTAGAGGTAATATGGACATAATAGCAGAGGATGTTCTATATCTGACCAAAGGTAATATGGACGTGGAAAGACATGTAACATTAGGTAGGAGTGGATAGTTCAGATGTAGTGTGGACGTGACTATATTTGATGAATGCTTTGCTCAGAGGTTATGTAGACGTGGTAAAACATTTGATCATTCCGCTGGGAAAATAATTATCGAAAAATAATTCAGAGGTAATAGGGACGTGATTTGTTTTCATCAAACCGAGTTTGGATGGAGTCAAAAAATGAAGATGATTCCACTGGGGAAATATTTAGAGGACCTATTATCCAGGGCGTATTCAAGACTCTTGAAATACAGATAATAGTTAGATGGGGTTTTTTTTTGGAATCATATAAATATCGTACTGTACATTTACATGACTGAACATATGTGAACAAAAAGAGGTTACACATAGTATTTCTTCAGGAACATTCTATTGATAGGCATCATGAGCAAGTCACCATCGGGCTTGGTTAGCCGGTACGCACCGTTAGAATACACTGATTCTATGACGAAAGGACCTTCCCATTTAGGCTGGAATTTCCCTTTTGTTTTGTGTGTCATGACCATCGGTCTTCTCACAGCTAGGACCAGATCGCCGACTTGGAAGATCCTTTCCTTCACTTTTTTATTGAAGGCTCTGGAAAGGCGTGCTTGGTATAGCTCAATACGCTGCTGAGCTAACAAGCATTTTTCGTCTAGCGCTTCGAGCTCTTGGAGTCGCAGACGGTAGCTCTCTTCAGTAGTCAGCTCGCTGGCTAGGGCTACCCGAAGAGAAGGAATCTGGATTTCTAGGGGAAGAACTGCTTTGCTCCCATAAACTAGAGAGAATGGCGTACTGTCTGTTGGAGTCCGGACCATTTGTGCGATAGGCCCAAAGACATTCACCGAGCTTCTCGTTCCACTCGCGCTTATTTGAAGACATGAACTTCTTGAAAAGTTTTATGATAGTTTTGTTGAAGGCTTCTTCTAGCCCGTTAGTCGCTGGATTGTAGGCAGTAGAGGCTACATTCTGGATTCGATTCTTATTGCAGAATCGATAGAATGCATGGCTTACAAATTGCGGACCATTGTCATGGATGATCCTGCGAGGTAGGCCGAAGCGGTAGATGACGTAATGTTTGATGAAACTGATCACGTTTGACGTCTTCACTTAGGTGAGCGGTATAGCTTCCGCCTATTTGGAGAAGTAATCAGTTATAGCTAGGATGAACCGATGTCCTTTGGAGGATGGAGAGCTGATTGGTCCTATGACATCCATACCCCAGGCTTCAAATGGCCAAGATGCTGCCGTCGGGTGTAGAAACTCTGAAGGTTGATGAATAAAGTCGACGTGGAACTAGCAAGCTCTACACTTCTTTGCATATTCAACAACATCCGCTATCATTGTAGGCCAGTAATAACCCATTCGTTTGAGGCGATCTTGTAATTTGGAGCCTGGTTGATGAGCACCACAAACTGCATCGTGAGCCTCCTGGAGTGCATGCTTGGCTTATGTGTCTGATAATCATCGTAACAGTAGCCCGTCGTAAGAGCGTCAGTACAACATCTTGGTAGCTGTATCGTAGTAAAATATGAGGGATCGCCTTTGGATGGATACTGCTTCCTTTGGGTCCTTGGGGAGGATTCCATAGACAGCATAGTCTATGAAGGGAAATCTCCAGTCTTTAGCATCGATGTTTGTTTCCGCTGCTTAACTGTGATGAATATGCAAGGCATCTTTCACACATAATAGTTCTCGACTAGACACTGTGATCGACTGCTGTGTATTGGTAGGAACGGTCAAGGAAGCAGCGAGACCGGCTAGAGCATCTGCTTTTATATTCTGTAGTCGAGGCACATGCTCGATGAAGAATCCAGCGAAAGTAGAAGCCAGTTCGATTATTGTTCTATGGTAGGGGATGAGATCTTCATGGCGAACTTCATAATCCCCTCGGACCTGACTAACTATATCACGCCCCGATCCCGCAGAGTCCTTTCGTCCTCGCTTCGGACCTTTTGGGATCGTTCGTCCTCGCTAAGGCGTAATGCCATGCAAGCCTAAGTTGCGCTTGTACAAGGCCAAGACCTGAAGCAAGACAAGATAGACAAGGTTGACAATACGCAGCGGAACGTATCGCAGATAATTGAAGCAGCAGCGGACATATTTCAGAACACAAGCATTGAACACAATGGTAATAAGAAACAATTCTCTTTATTGATTTCATTTGAACAGATTACAAGCTCTCGATTCTCTCTGATACAATGTTACAATCTCTCAGAACTTTACAGATTACAATGATCCCGTTCACATACATTACATCCCTTTATATACAAAATCAAACTCTTGCAACGGATGTCATCTCTTGGCATCTCTTCTGATTTCTGGCTCCTGAGGATGAGGCTCGGGCTATCGCTTTGGACTATCCTTTTCGATGCATAGAGCACCTGCATGCAGACGGATGGTGGGTCAGTACATCAGTATACTGGTGATTGTGAACAAAGAGCTACATTCTTCTGAAACGGTCACTGTTCATTTAGTGAGAAAACATTTTCTTGTGATGTGATCTTGCTACTCTTTACCTATGTTCATTTCATGCATACAGAGTCAGTTTACATTCTTTTGAAAACATCTTTGAAAAGCTAACATATCATTTCCATCTTAGCCGCTGTGCCTCCCACGGGTTCAGCTCGTCGCTAACCGCTGTGACTCGCATGGGTTCAGCTCGTCGCTAGCCGCTGTGACTCTTGGGTTCAGCTCGTCGCTAACCGCTGTGACTCGCATGGGTTCAGCTCGTCACTAGCCGCTGTGACTCTCTAGGGTTCAGCTCGTCACTAAGTGGATACCCCAATGCACATGCAATATAAAATGAAACCATCATGCATCAATCGAGCAAGTCATAAACAATTCCATCTTCTTTTCAAGAAGGAAATATTTCTCTTTCTTAGCAGACAGTGTACGGATTCTCTTATAATCATACTCAAAGTCTAGCAACTTGTTATTAGCAACAACATTCATTCAAAAGCTCAGATTCTTATTAGGCGCAAGCGAATCATAAAATTAGTCTTTGTCCACTCACCCAGATTAATCGTCTTATATTGCAGAGCCAGCAATCCGATCTTTCTGTCTATCTAGTGCCTTCGTGGAGCGGGGCACTACATAATTACCCACCGAAAAGAAGATTTGTCCTCGAAACTTAAGGAGAAACTTATGATACCATTAGCAGCGATAGTCCTCATCCTTCGCCATCATCAATCCATGAAATCATAATTCAGATCATATCAAAACTCTTGTTCAATCAAGCATTTCAATCTCAATCAATCAAATCGATAAAACATTTGCCGGCATCATAAAAATATTTACGGACTTATTGTATGGAACGTTCATCTCATTATTGATATCAAGTAGGCAAAGAAATTTCGATCAGGAGAACATCTTTGAATTCAATCGAATCAATTGGCCAGAGGATCGTGTTGCTCTAATACTATTCTATCACGCCCCGATCCCGCAGAGTCCTTTCGTCCTCGCTTCGGATCTTTTGGGATCGTTTGTCCTCGCTAAGGCGTGATGCCGTGCAAGCCTAAGTTGCGCTTGCACAAGGCCAAGACCTGAAGCAAGACAAGATAGACAAGGTTGACAATACGCAGCAGAAGGTATCGCAGATAATTGAAGCATCATCGAACATATTTCAGAACACAAGCATTAAACACAATGGTAACAAGAAATAATTCTCTTTATTGATTTCATTTGAACAGATTACAAGCTCTCGATTCTCTCTGATACAATATTACAATCTCTCAGAACTTTACAGACTACAATGATCACGTTCACATATATTACATCCCTTTATATACAAAATCAAACTCTTGCAACGGATGTCATCTCTTGGCATCTCTTCTGATTTCTGGCTCCTGAGGATGAGGCTCGGGCTATCACTTCGAACTATCCTTTTCGATGCATAGAGCACCTGCATGCAGACTGATGGTGGGTCAGTACATCAGCATACTGGTGATTGTGAACAAAGAGCTACATTCTTCTGAAACGATCACTGTTCATTTAGTGAGAAAATATTTTCTTGTGATGTGATCTTGCTACTCTTTACCTATGTTCATTTCATACATACCGAGTCAGTTTATATTCTTTTGAAAACATCTTTGAAAAGCTAACATATCATTTCCATCTTAGCCGCTGTGCCTCCCACGGGTTCAGCTCGTCACTAACCGCTGTGACTTGCATGGGTTCAGCTCGTCGCTAGCCGCTGTGACTCTTAGGTTCAGCTCGTCGCTAACTGCTGTGACTCGTATGGGTTCAGCTCGTCGCTAGCCGCTGTGACTCTCTAGGGTTCAGCTCGTCACTAAGTGGATACCCTAATGCACATGCAATATCAAATGAAACCATCATGCATCAATCGAGCAAGTCATAAACAATTCCATCTTCTTTTCAAGCAGGAAACATTTCTCTTTCTTAGCAGACAGTGTATGGATTCTCTTATAAGCATACTCAAAGTCTAGCATCTTATTATTAGCAACAACATTCATTCAAAAGCTCAGATTCTTATTAGACGCAAGCGAATCATAAAATTAGTCTTTGTCCACTCACCCAGATTAATCGTCTTATATTGCAGAGCCAGCAATCCGATCTTTCTGTCTATCTAGTGCCTTCGCAGAGCGGGGAACTACAAACTATTAGCTTAGAATTGCCGTAAGCCTCTAGATAGTCAACTCCCAGTTGCTTTGCTAGTTGTAGGCCGATTAATAGGGCATTATATTCGGCCACGTTGTTGGTGCATGGTTCCACGAGAGAATATGCATGGTATATAACCAGATGATCAGGTGACATGAGCACGACACCTACTCCAGTCACGATATTCCCTTTGGGTCCTGTTCTTGATGCATCGTCAAAGAACATTCGCCAAATGGAGATTTTTTTCAGTTGCAGTGTTAGACTCCACCACTTCGTCGGAGATTTTATCGTAGAGCTTGGACGACTCCGGCACTGGATGAGCTGCTAGGAAATTAGCTAATGCTTGGCCTTTTACTGCCTTCTGAGGAACGAAGATCATATCGTATGGAGTCAACAACATCGCCCATGTAGCTAAACGGGAATTGAGAGAGCCCAGTTTAATCATGAGTATTCTGAGAGGGTTGACTTTAGATATAATGTGGATAGTCTACCCAGACACGTAGTAGCGTGTCTTCTAGATGGCAAATATTAGTGCAAGGCATTCCTTCTCCACCGGTGTGTATCTGTGCTTGACACCCACCATTGTGCGGCTGAGGTAGTAGATTGCCTGTTCATGACCGCCTTCGTTCTTCTTAGCTAAGAGGGCGCCAAGAGAATGATCCATAGCGCGGACATATAGTAAGAAGGGCTTTCCTATTATTGGAGCTACCAATACTGGAGGGCTTGTAAGATACGCATTGATGTCGTCGAATGCGCATTGACATTGTTCGGTCCAGATGAAAGATACGCCATTCTTCATGAGCTGAGTGAATGGTTGACACCTTCTAGAGAGGTTCGAAATGAATCGTCTGATGTAGGCTAGCCTTTCTTGTAGTCTGCGTAGCTCTTTGAGGTTTCTTGGAGGATGCATGTCGAGGATAGCCTTTACTTTCTCTGGATGTATACCATTTGAAGTGATGACAAAACCAAAGAACTTGCCGCTGGAGACTCCCAGAAAAGACTTGGTTGGATTCATCTTGAGTTGGTGTGCACATATTAGTTGGAACACCATTCTCAAGTCTTGGAGGTGGTTGCCCTTGAGACGACTTTTGACTGCGATATCGTCTACGTAGCACTCCACAGTTTTATGCAAATGATCGCAAAAAATTGTGTTCATGGCTCGCTGGTATGTTGCCCCTGCATTCTTCAATCCGAAGGACATCACCGTATAGCAGTATATCCCCAACGGTGTTTGAAAAGATGTGTGCTTCTCGTCGTTGGGGAACATCTTAATCTGGTTGTAGCCTGAGAACCCATCCATGAAGGACATCCGCTCGAAGCCGCAAGTGTTGTCGATCATTACGTTAGTGATCGGCAGAGGGAACTCGTCTTTCGGGCATGTAGAGTTCAAATTATGTTAGTCGATACAGACTCAAACTTTACCGTTCTTTTTCATGACAGGAACGATGTTGGCAACCCAGTCTGGGTGTTGTTCCTCACAAATGAATCCACTGGCAATGCACTTCTTGACTTCATTCTCGATGGCTTTCATGACGTCTAGTCGGAATTGTCATTGTTGCTGCTTCACTGGCTTAGCTTTAGACGAAATATTCAGGCGATGCATGGCGACTTTAGGGTCCAAGCCCGGCATGTCTTCATAGCGCCATGCGAAGACGTCGATATATTCTCTTATAAACTGTATAAGAGATTGGCGTTCATCGCCAGATAGGCTTTTGCTGATGAAGATTGGTTTGAAGGATGCTTCATCTCCTAGATTGACTTGGATGACCTTGTCTTCGGTAGGTGGTTCCCATTGTTCGAAGCGTAGCTCCCACCTGGTGTCTATCTTTTGAGCCTATTATTCGAGTTCGATTGATTGGACATCGTCTGTAATTTGGTCGGCGGAAACCATGTTGACGGACAGAGTTACTTTGAACATGTCGCCGATGCTGGAGTCTGAGTCCTAGAGGAAGGAGTCAGAAGAATGAGAACAACGATCTGCTTCATCATCTTATCTTTTGGGAGTTGTTGGAGGAGAGACATAGCCTAAACCAACACCGTTTTGTTAATAGTAGTTCTCGAGTTTGCCGGGGGGAGCAAAGTGTCGTATTGGCAACCGTCGTCCTCGACCATAATTTAGCCCTTTGAAGCTTTTGATGTCATATCCCATGTTCTGGATTATGTTCTTGGCCTGCCAACTATACCAAAAAATTTGTATTTTCCCAGAGTCATAGTCAGCTTCTGTGTTGTGCTTGGAAGAAGTAGAGTCTGGAACCAACTTTCTCTCGCCAATTATACGACCGAAGATGATTAGCTCTTCATCTTTCTTTCTGGCTAGAATGATGAAGTAGAGGATATCTTCAGGGTAAACATTTTCCCGCAGATGAGGTGTTGTGACCGGCATGCAGAGGGGTGGTCCTATGCCGTTCTCTAGAGTGTATATCGTATCTATGTAGTGGTTTACAGATTGATAGACATCAGAGTAATTCATAGATAAACCTTTACTAAGGAAATACGCAAGTTCTTCTTCAGGGATAACATCATCCGCTGAAGGTACATTATTATGAGTATTGATATACTCATTGAGAGAATCATCATCTGGAAGAGGAGCCACAGTCTTGGCCGAGTTCACCACGTAGGGTAATTCTTCAGGATTGGGGGGACGGGCATCAGTAGGTTCCTTCCGGGGTGCCTTATTGAGAGTGATGGTCAGTGGCTTGACCTTGTCAGGGTTCTTCTTTTTTACCTAGATTGTGAGAGGCTTCGGAGCACTTTTTGGAGTAGTAGGTCCTTTGACTCGGATAATCAGGGGACCATTGGAGGACAGACTTGCTTCAGCTTCATTGTCAGCTTCATTGCCGTCATCCTTGGGGGGTTGAGATTGGTAAAGTACCGAATCTCCATAGTAAGCTTCGATGCCCTTGAAAGGATCGACATCGGCAAACTCCGTCTTCACGATACCGTCGCTGTTGACGTACTTAAAGCACTGGTAAAGTATGGAAGGAACGATCATGTTCTCGTGTATCCATGGATGTCCCAACAAGACATTGTAGGATACATTGGCATCGATCACATAGCAGGAAACCTCCATTCGGAGATCACCGATCTGGCATTTGAGACAGATCTTGCCCAGCGGATGGCTTCAACCAGCATTGAAAGCCATGATAGTTGTGTTGGTTACGGATAGCTTGTGCAGAGGGATTCTTAGAATTTGAAGCAAATTTCTAGGAATGATGCTGAGGGAGGATCCTGGATCGATGTGCATGCGGTCTACCTTGATCGCCCCAATATACCCTGTATAGTACAGGGGTCTATCATGACGATTATTTTTTAGTAGTATGTCCTCCTGTGAGAAGGTGATATTGGGCACCACTTCCATAGTACTATGGCAGTGGGGATAGGAGACAGGATCTTCGGCGGGGGCTTTGACTTCAGCGAGGTAAGAGTCAACGTGTAGTAATACCTCACTTAAGGCCGTCCGTGTTTCCTTGGAGAGTCACAATAGATCGAACAGAGACAACCTGGCAGGTGTAATGGCTAGCTGAGCCAGTTTATCAAAGTTGTAGGGCCGATCCATGCCTTCGAAAGCTGGCGCCTTTAGAGATTTGTCAAACCACGTCTCCTTCTGCTTGGATTTGTCCGTGGTTTGAGGCTTGGATGGATCGACTTCTGAGCTTGTCGGGGCAACAGGAGCTTGAGGAGGTACTTCTTCTTCTTGTGCACGATCGTACGTCCGAAGATAAGTCTTCCCCGATCGCGTCTCGCCAGATAGAACCTCATAGATGGGAGAGGATACCATATGGCATGGCTTGAATTTCTTGCCCCTTCTTGCTTTGGGAGGTGATACCCCTTGTGTCACTTCTTGGACAAGGTCCGGGTGGACCCACATGATCTCACTATGTTCAGTTGTGAGTGGGACCAAGGTCGAGTTGCGAGCTGGTGGTAGGTTGACGACTTCCATCATCGCCTTGGGGATCGAGACCACGCCGTCTGGGACTTCTGTAGGAGGAAAGTCGCCAAACTGAAGACAGATCATGTTAGAAGATACGACCTTGTCTTCAGCTTCGAAGTTGATCACTTAGCTGTCAATAAGCTGTTGTATCTTCTTCTTCAGGACGATGCAGTCCTTGGTGGAGTGATGTACGTACTGATGATAGAGATAGTACTTGGGATTATTGAATTGGCTCGCCTCTACAGGATGTGGTGGAGGCAATGTCAGCTTATTGCCTTTCGTCAATGTGTGGAAGATGGTAATGACATCGTCTTCGTCGAAGGAGAAGGTCTCCTTATGCTTGTCGGAGGTGCCCTAATAATTGGAAGCTCCTTTGGATATGTCGACTTTTAGGACTTCTTTCCCTTTACAACCACGAACAGGGATAGTTTGAGGATGCTTGCCCTTGTCTTCGGATTTGGGTGTCTTCAACCCCAGTAGTTCCAAGTTAGGAATGTCGTTTTTAGCAGCATCAGCGCCCCCAATGAAAGTAGGCCATGTATCATACTTATGTATACCTAGACAAAACTTCACTGTAGGAAGGAAGTTATGTTGACAAGTATCCATAAGTTCTGAGTCTGGTATGCCGAAGGGTATCTTTAGTTCTAGCCGCCTGAAGCGTTCGATGAAGGCGATGACAGACTCACTCCTCCTTTGCTTGGTCTCGATGAGGGTGGACATACTAACATGTATGCCACTCTCATAAAACCTGTTGAGGAACAACCTCTCCAAGTCTTTGAATGAATTGATATACCCGTCAGGCAGACTACAGAACCATTCGAAGGCTATCCCCTGCAAGGTGCTAATAAACAGCTTCGATAGGAACGGATTGTCTCTGGGCAAGTGCAGAGTCTGCGTATTGAAGTATGTCATGTGCTGACGAGGAGAAGTCAAACCGTCAAATAAGTTCTGCGTCAGCGGCTTGTAGTTAGGAGGGCAAGTATCATTCTCCCACTCAGGGAGATACGGTTGAGATATCCCCATCTTCTGAAGCTCGTCTTTGTACGAGATGGTGTCGAAGCGAGCGACCAAGGAATCAATTGCATCCTGTTGATTGAGTAGGTGTTGGAAAACGGCTGCTGAACGGTTGTCAGGCGTTGTTGGCGAAGGACCACCCCCGACATTTACAAGATTTAGAGGAGGCACAACGGAATGATACTCCTTTTGTAGTGAAGGAGGGTTATTGATATGAGCTGGACTAGCATGGTCCGAGACATTTTGTTGAGGTGGAGGAATAGCCCCAGTAGCTTGAACTGCCATGATACTGGTAAGCATATCAGTGATCTTGGTGAATGCTGTTTCGAGACCCTCTAGCCGTTTGCTAGTCTGATCGCTGGCTTTGTCAGATCTTTCTCCGTTCGCCATGTATGTAGATAGCATGCGAGGATGAACAGAGGAAGCAGTACAACTGGTGCTGATACTGTCTGTCTTCGAGTAGATAAGTCCTTCATCTTCAGGTAGAGGAGGTAGATAGTCGCCATTGGATTCTGAGAGATCATCGTCCTCTGGAAGGCTACCCCCAGTGTGGGGGTCATCTGCTTCAGATTCTGAGAGAAAGCTACCCTCGGTTTAGGAATCTTCATCGTCCATACGGAATCTTGCCTTTAATCGAGTGACCATATAGACTCCTTCGGATGTGACAGTCTGTTGGCCATCTCTTGGTAGACTTTTCCTTCTTCTTCTCGCGGAGCTAGGAGAGAAAGTTGGGTTCGTAGTCCACCGTCTTTGATTGGGGCTTCCATAAGGGGGACCGCATGAAGCCATGTTGGATGAAACACATAGTGGCTTCTCGTCGTTAGAGAAGTGTAGCCGTCGAAACACGGACTTTCTCTGAGGCACTCATGTTGCTTTGGAGCAACAACAGTTGATAACAATACTGGTGCACGGAAGTACACTATGAATTGTTATGTTCTCCCTCGCTTTATGCTTATGATTTATCATGTCGCACAAGTCAACAGAAGGGAGCTTTGCCTTACAACTCATGTTGCATACATCGCCGAGCTTTGCATGCGGGTTCATAAGGAGTGTAGGCGCATCCAGACTTAGTTCATGTACAGGGGCAACCCCCACACCTAAGTTCTGTGATGTCCTTGAAGACAGCCCCGTGCTGTATGTGTTGGGGCCTATCTTTTTGTTGTGGGTGCATAGGCCTTGGAGACTGGCCTTTGGCGCATGCTCCTTGATAGTATGTCTGAGCCTCCTTGATGTGGGCGCATAGTATGGATCCAAAGAGCCTGGGCGCATAGCCTTGGGCGCATGGCTTTGGATGTCCAGCCTGTTGAAGACATAAGTGTTCTGGTTGGGGTTATGCGCCCAAACACTCCCTTGGGCGCATGGCCTTGGGCGTATGCCTGGTGGAGCAGCGCTATTTTCTTTCAGTTTGGCCTCCTTCGTTTGTGAGCCTCGCCGGGTTCGGCCAGAGTCTCGGGTGATGAACACCCTGTTGTTGGTTGTGCAGGGAAGAAGTCACTGGGCTAGTAGAGCCCGGAATGATGTGAGCCTTCTCTATTTGGAGAACTTCTGTGGCAGAGTCATGTGCCCATGTGACAGAGTCCTCCAGCTGCATATCTGCTACAACACTAGCATGATATGCACAGTGATCCTTCGGAAGCCAAGTCTTGCGAGACTTGTTTGGCTTTGCCGATTTTGAGGGAGTAGAGCCATCCCTCGAGAGCATCTCTTCGAACGCCTGCTGATCGATCTTTACAATCAGCAACTTCTGAGTACTCCTCACTTTATCGATATCGGATTGTGTCACCACCTTCTCCTCAGAGGAAAAGGTGGTCCCCAGCAGAGTTGCTATTTTTGTGGACACACACAAAAAAGAAGAAAAAAATGCTATCTTTTCTTTTATTGGCGCAAGGTACCACAAATCGAGTACGCTTGAGAGATCCTATGCTGAGGATCTCCGAGTACAAAAAAAATTCTGGGGAATAGAAAGATGGAGATCGAGCGGCAGTTGCTCCTTTACTTCGTTGATACTCCGATTACAAAGTGGGAGAAAACCTAAGAAAATTGCTAACTCTCGGCTCACTGGCAAGAAGTGCAGCAATTTGGCTCTTGAAAATGCTCTCCGTTCTGTATTTTGAAGAGGGATGAGGCCCCCCTTTTATAGTCGTTCTTGAGCTGGAATGATGTTATGCGCCCACATAAGGAAACACGCTGGTTTTTATGTGGGCGTACAGTCCTGCTTTGGGCGCATAGGATGTAGGTGCATATAGGCTGCGAGATTGTGGGTTGGTCGTGGTATTGACGTGGCCGCATGCTTCGGGACACGACTTCTCATGGAGACTGACGTGGCCGTGTGCTTCGGTGGATGTTCTGATCATGGCTTTGACTGAGTCAGGCTTGGACGCATAGCCATGCCTCAGGCTATGCACCCTTCTTTCGGGGGAGCTAGTCTTGGGCGCATGAAGCTTTACTGACTGGGCATATGGAGCTTCACTGACTTGGGCGCATGAAGCTCCACTGACTGGGCGCATGGAACTATAGTTACTGGGCGCATGGAGCTTCACTGACTGGGCGTATGGAACTATACTGACTGGGCGCATGGAGCTACACTAACTTGGGCGCATGGAGCTACATTGACTTGGGCGCATGGAGCTTCATTTATTAAAATTTTTTCATGCTTCTACACTTTTTTGTAAATTCGGGTAGTTAGGACTTGGTCAAATTGCCACGTGTCCCCCCCATGAAATAGATCCTGAGTCGTCTTGGCCGCATAGTGGCCTTAGGAACCTTTCTTCTGCGGCTCGGTTCCGCTTGGCCGCATGGGATCTTCGAGAGCCTTACTTCTGCAGCTTGGTTCTACTTAGCTGCATGGGATCCTCGAGAGCCTTGCTTCTGTGACTTGGTTTTACTTGGTCGTATGGGATCTTCGAGTGCCTTCCCTCTGTGGCTCGAATACACTTAGCCGCAGGGGGTCTTCGAGAGCCATGCGGCTCAAGTTTTCTTTGCCGCATAGGGTCTCCAGGAGCACTCCTTCTGCGGCTTAGTTTCACTTGGCCGTAGGGGATCTTCGAGAGTCTTTCCTCTGCGGCTTGATTTCTTTTGGCCGTATGGAGTGATGATCCGTATAAACTCCATCTTTTCTATGCTTCTACAAGACCCCCTTCAAAGTTTTCAAATTGCAAATTTGGAATACTTTGAATAAGAAGCATGGAGTTATGCATAAAACGTCAAGCAGCAGGGAAGCTTCGAGCCGCAGAAAGATCTCGGTCTGCAGGGAAATTTCTAGCCGCAGAGAGACTCTGTCCAGCTGTTACTGCTGTATTTAATGCTCGGATTTGCTTTTTAGATTTGGGCTCTCTTTTCGAGATAATGATGATGGTTACTAAGGATAAAATACAAAAAGGCCATCATTATCTTTTAATGGCACGATAACAGAAGAAGCGCCTATTTATTTTAGCCTATAAATACAGGCTGTGTGATAGAGAGACTTTCTTCTATTCTCTTTCAAATTTCTCTCTCTTTGCTGTATTTTTTTCATCTTCTCCGACTAGCCATGGCCCCCAAAGCTTCTAAAGCCACTAGCGCCACCGACAATGGGAAGGGGGCCGCTTCTGAGAAGTTACCCTCCTTCCACCCAGACGTCCATCCTCCGATAAAGGGTAAGGCGAAAGAATGATCACTCAAATTTAAGCAGCCATGTCACATATTTTATGCGCGAGTCTGACCATATTTTGCCGCTGTGCCATGATTTTAATGCCTTTAGTGCACAGTTGGCCTTCATGGGGCATGTGCCGCATATGCTCTGTGTGACTGGGCCGCATGGACCGAGCCGCATAAGTATCAGAGTACATGCAACTTGTACCCTGTCTATATCCGGGTCGCATATGACTGAGCCGCATGAATCCTTCCATATCTGGGCCGCATATGTTTTGCTTGCCTAGGCCGCATGTGTTACTTAATTTGAGCTACATACGTTCCCTTCGTAACTGAGCCGCATAGGCTCTGTGTATTGCATACAAGCCCATTCACTTCTATTTTCTTCTGAATGTCTTTTTTATTTGATCTTTGCAGTAACCTTGCCTACGGCTCCTTCGGGGGAGGTTCTGGTAGGATATGCTCAGTCTGCCTTGGGTACTAGATTTGACCATATTGTCTAAGATGTGTCGACTCAGATCACCCGAAGTCAACCTGAAGACAGATTGAGGGAGATCAGAAGCCAATCCTTCTTCTTCTTACTTAGCATGATGAACTCTGGGCAGCTGAATGGCATTCATCTGAAGCCTATGTTTCTGTTCGGGGATGCCCTGATTATTTCAGACCCGAGCATTATAGAGATATCTGAGAGCTGGGACTTCTATTTTCAGGAGGAAGCGATTCACATACCCCTAATGGAGCGCCACTTCCCCTATCAGGTTTCAATATAGTACCTCTTGAGAGGAAGATGTCGGGTTCCCTAACTCTGGATCAACATGGAGTCTTCGTGGGCCATATCCGTTTTAATAATCCTACACGGTCAGTGGTTTCAGTAAGGGAGACAATGAGCTACTCTGTCCTTGGGCTGGCTCCTCACAGTCTCATCAACAAACTGAAGCCCAACATGCGATTCTTCGATGTCGACACTTTTTTGAATCGTATTGCTCGCAAAGGGTCATACCCTGCAAAGAGATTATCATTATTGAACTGGCTGCACCGTTCCCCTCCATGGGTCAATCTGACCTCTTGGATCTTGGCAGAGTATAAGGACACCCAACGACGGATTAGCCTCTATTATGCCGTTAGGGGCTCCTGCTATGGCTTGTTTATGAACCCGAAGTTGTTTATAGCATTGCTCGAGATGTACAACTGTCGGACTGGGACCTTCTTTACTCTCGGGGAAGAGATGGGGCTTGCTCTTCATGAGATGCATGATGTGTCCAAATTGCCCTGGAGAGATGAAGCTTATGAGGAGTGTACCCCGACAAACGAAGAGTTTGAGGAACTGGAGCGGCAGTTCCCTAGATTCCTTGCCGTATACCAGGAAGTGCTATGTCACCGTAGCACCGCTATGTCACCATAGCACCTGTCAATAAATATCCAAAAAGAAGGACGAAAGCTCAGAAGGGAACCTTCCTTATACTAAGGCTTGGATCGATTATCTTTTTAACCTTAGCGCCTCTGGTCGGGTTGCCATTAGGAGTCCCCAGTCTCAGGAACAAGTGGGTGCTCAGGTGCGAAGCACTAAGAGGGCTCGGGCTGCTGATGACAGGTTCGGGAGTCTGAGCGACACTTTCAGCTATTTTTATCATAATACCCAACCTCTGTCTGCTAAGGCCATCCTGGCCAGGCACCTGATGATATGGCTGAGGGTTTGTATCGTCTCGGGGGGCTCTGGTTTGATTGAGATGATCAACTGCAACCTGATCCTTCCGGCGGTGAAGCTGGTCTTCGGAGGCAAGGTGGCTCTACTTCCAACTATGGTTTGCAGCATTCATCGGGGTCCTTATATTTTCACGTTAAAAGTTATCGCCCGTGAATTTATGAAAGCCTTCAACATAATTGAGCTGCCGTACCATTATTTGATGGGATGGCTGCTGATGCATTGCCCCTCTCTGATGTGACCTGGCCTGGAGGGTAATACGACAAGTGGCGATGCCTTCATCTATCACTATCGCGACATGCCCTGAAATTGTACCACCTTTTCTGACTGTCGAGCTGCTCTTGCGCTGGTGGACAAATACTCCTTTTTTGTATCGGTCCCATCTTTTACTGAGGAAGAGATGGGACGCGTTCGCCTCGATAGCGTTGTTGTGCCCCAAGCCCTATTCGAAAAACTGTTTCACTGGTTGCAGAGTATCCGCACCTCACATGTGGTGTACCGCAACCGCAATATTGTATACTTGGAGCCATACTTATCCAGCCGGTACTCTCGGCAATTTGGGTATAGTCAATTATATTTGAATAACCCTAATCCCTGCCTGGGTTTCGAGGGGAGCGTCTTGGATGGTATTCGGGCCTGGCACTATTATTCGGCGACCCACACCCAGGCCAGCTTCATCTTGTCTGACGCCGAGACTTTGGGGCATATCGCGTATATGGCGGCCCTTCGTCATGTGTCCGTGAATGCGTCACCAACGACTTTGATCTACGTACCAGTTTTATTGTTGGTACGAAATTGGAGGAGCGACAGAGGGAATCCCAGAAGAGGACGGGGAAGGGGAAGAGGAAAGCTTCTGATTCTGACTCTGACATCACGGAGGAGGAGGAAGTTAACTCTGAAGATCTCCAGCCCTCTGTAAGTCCTTTGGCAATACGCGTACCTTCCCCTGTACCGAATCCTCCGCGTAAATGAAACAGGCCTGAACCCCCTGTCACTGATAGGCCTCGTTCCCAGAAGCGAGTTGTGGCTAGATTCTATGGGCCTACCGTCGAGGAAATGGACAGTGACACCGAAGTCAACACGGAGGTAATTTCTTTCACGATAAGCCCCAATGTTGTTCTCGTAAGGTTATCTGAAGGCTCTTCTTTACAGACATCAGAGGAAGCAAACCTTCTATCGCCAAATGCTGCCCGTACGGTTCCCTTTCTAGGATCTGACCCTGGAGCTGCGGGGTCCTCACCAACTGGTGCTGATATAATTACGTCTTTGCCCGGAGCAACAGGGGCTGAGGAGGTAGACGTGGATGGTTCAAGCGTCGCTGCTGACCTTACAGGGGATGTAGAGGCGACGGAAGGAGCTGAGACTACTCCGACTGAGCCCCAGTCTTTGTCCTCCACCTTTGGTAAGCTATGTCAGATTCTTACCAATGAGGAGATTTTTCGCTTCAACTCTATCTTCTTAGGGTCAAGCTGATTGTCGGTTGTTCTGGACCTATAGGGCCTGCCTCTCCATTACCGATGGTGGATGTGGCCACGGAGGAAGGGATAGAAGAGGATCCAGGGGCTGACCTGGTACAAGCAAGAAGTGTCCCTTCTTCCCTTCCAGCTCGAGTTGAGGGACCCTCCACCATTTTGAGTACAGAAGTCACGGCTCCTTCAACCTCTTTGGTGGATGTAGGATCGATTGAAGCTGCCTCTTCCTCGGAAGTTGAACTTTCTGCTCTGCCCAGTTTTCAGCTTCTTCGGACCTCAGAGGAGGAGATTGCCGCTGCGAGGAAATCTCATCACTCGGTGTTTGTTTCCCTTCTAACAGGGTCATCAAGCTCTACTATGCCTCCTTCCCAGACGCCTTCAGCTTCCCTAGGTGCTATCCCTTCGATGTCGTCCTCTTTGGAGAACTTAGACGAGTCGTAAAAGGACATAGTCGAGAGCTTTTACTGCCATTTAAAACGGGGGGTTGAGGCTGCTTTGAGGAGAGGAACGTCATTTGCCGTAGCTCGTCATTGTGCCTACGGTCAGATTGAACTGCTGAAGTCGCTCCCGGGTGGAGAAGGGATGGCTACTCTTTTAGAGCATAAACTGGTTGAGGTTGATCGATGCCTAACCTAATTACAACAACTACGAAAGGTCGACGTGCTCGCTACAGTGGAAGATGAGTGTGCCTTTCTCATAATAGCCGTGGACAAAGTGAAGGCTGTACTGGAGACGACCAAGCACACCTTGGAGAAAGACCTCCATAAGTTGTCTCTTAAGTACGACAAGCTGAGCCGAAAGGAAGAGATTTGCCTAGCTCGTGAGGAGACCACCGTTCGTGCTATGACTGAAACTAACGAGCAGATCCTCTAGCTCCAAGCCAAGCTGGCATCTCTGGAGATTGAGCTCCAAGCCACCCGTCGAGGAAGAGAGAGAGGATCTGCGAGGAGACCGATGAAGTGACATGAGCCTCTGCCGCTTTGTAGGGTGCACTGAAGAAGGTAGAGGACAATTGGCAGGCTCATGCACATCTTGAGGATGCTGAAAAGCTGACCCAAGAAGCTGAACGCCAAGCCAGACTAAAATTCGAGCGCTCAACTGCACAGCTGAAAGACATTCTCACCAAACTATGTGTCGCTGATGAGTAGTGGATTTTCCTTCTGCTCTTTCCCCTTTTTTTATTATTACTGGAGATGTAGCCTCATGAATGTAACTGTTTTTGAATAAAAAGAATATATTCACTTCATTCTTTGTTTGTGGTATCTGTGGTGCTTGTACTAGAGGGCCTAATACAACATTTATGATTGATAAAGGACATCCCACTGGAGGACTTTTTGTGGACATATTGCCCTTTTGTGCATCTGGAGATGCGAGCAATAGATTTGAATAATATTTTGTGGACCTATTACCCTTTTGCGTACTGGTAGTGCGGGTAATAGATGTTGAGACAAAACCCAACAGAGGTAATATGGACGTGATAGGTTCTGTGGTCTTAACACCGTAATTTTATCCCGAATTTCGTACAGGTGTTAAGTTAGGAGATTATCGGTATTAGAGTTAATATGGACGTGACACACGATAATCATGAATAATTTTTGGTGGACCTATTACTCTTCTGCGCACTGGTGGTACGAGTAATAGATTTTGAGACAAAACCCAACAAAGGTAGTATGGACGTGATAGGTTCTACGGTCTTAACACCCTGATTTTATCCCAGATTGGATATAGGTGTTAAGTTAGGAGATTATCTATATCCGAGGTAATGTGGAGGTGACATACAATAATCATGAATAATTTTTGGTGGACCTATTACTCTTCTGCGCACTGGTGGTGCGAGTAATAGATTTTGATACAAAACCCAACAGAGGTAGTATGGACGTGATAGGTTCTGTGGTCTTAACAACATGATTTTATCCCAAATTGGGTACATGTGTTAAGTCAAGAGACTATCGGTATCAGAGGTAATATGGACGTGACATACGATAATCAGGAACAGAAAATTTGCTCAGAGATGACAATAAGCCTGGTGATCTCCGGCGGATTGGAGCACCAGGGTGGAAGTTCAGAGGTATTTAGTATACATGACTTGACACCCAGGGAGATGCAATATAAATCCATTCAGAGCTAATAGAGTGTAAGTTCAGAGGTACTTGGTGTACATAATTCGACAGTCTGGGAGATTCGGTGGTTTGAGGAAGTACCAGCATGTCCTTAGACATAATATTTCTTCAGGAACTTACCGTTTATGGGCATCATGAGCAAGTCTCCATTCGGTTTTGCGAGCCGGTATGTGCCGTTGGAGAATACGATCTCGATGATGAATGGACCCTCCCATTTGGGCTGGAATTTGTCGGTAATTTTGTGAGTCATGACCATCAGTCTGCGAACGGCCAAGACAAGATCGCCTACTTGGAATGTCCTTTGCTTGACTTTCTTATTGATGGCCCGAGAGATGCGTGCTTGATAGAGCTCGATGCTTTGTTGAGCTTGCAACCGCTTCTCATCTAAGGCTTCCAATTCTTGTAACCGTCGGCGGTAGTTATCGTCCGACATCAACTGGTAAGTAAGGGCCACGCGAAGCGAGGGGATCTGGGTCTCCAATGGGAGAACTGCCTCGCTTCCGTACACCAGAAAGAACAGTCTATTTTCTATAGCCGTCCGACTCGTAGTACGGTACGCCCATAAGCATTTGTCGAGCTTTTCATTCCAGTCGTGTTTGTTTGAAGACACGAACTTTTTGAGAAGCTTGATTATGGTCTGGTTAAAAGCTTAAGCCAGACCATTAGCCGATGGGTTGTATGCCGTTGAAGCCACATTCTGAATTCGATTTTTGTCACAGAATCGATAGAAAGCATGGCTTGCGAACTGCGGACCATTGTCATGAATGATCCTCCGGTGCAGTCCAAAATGGTAGATGACATGATATTTTATGAAACTGATCACGTTTGATGTCTTTACCTTTGCCAGTGGAACAGCATCCGCCCACTTAGAAAAGTAGTCGGTGAATGTAAGTATAAACCGGTGTCCCCTAGACGACGGCGGGGTAATTGGGCCAATGATGTTCATTTTCCATGCTTCAAATGGCCAAGAGGCCACTATTGGGTACAAGAATTCAGATGGCAGATATATGAAATCTGCGTGGATCTGGCAAGCCTTACACTTCTTTGCATAATCACTTTAGGCCAGGTTGGTGAGCCCCGCAAATGCCATCGTGAGCCTCACGTACGGCTTCCTTAGCTTCTACTTTTGACAGGCATCTTAACAGTAGCCCATCGTAGGATCGTCGATATAACTTTCTTGTTTCTGTGTCATAAAAGAATATGAGAAAACGCCTTCTGATCGAAGTTGCTTCTTTCACATTCTCAGGTAGGATTTCGTAGACTGCAAAATCGATGAACGAGAGTCTCCAGTCATGCACATTACTGGTTATCTGGGCGGAGTAACTCGTACCTAGTTGAACGTTGTTTTTGGGACAGACCAGCTCATGTCCTACCACGTCGACTGGATGATAAGCATGGTTTAGAACCGCCAAAGAAGCGACGAGGCCTGCTAGGGCATCGTCTTCAATATTTTGGAGCCTAAGAACATGCTCTATAAAGAACCCTTCCAAGGTTGCAATGATGGCAATTGTTGTCTGATGCTAAGGAATCAGGTCCGCATTGTGAACCTCGTATGAGCCTCGAATTTGATTAACAATCAACTGTGAGTCGCCATACGCTTCTAGGTATTCGACCCCCACCTCTTTTGCGAGTCGGAGCCTGATGACCAGAGCATTATATTCAGCTACATTGTTTGAATAGGGTTCAGTGAGAGAGTATGCCCGATTGCCCACCAATCCAGAGGGAGAAATTAATATTATCCCGACTCTAGCGACGATATCACCTTGGGGCCCCGTCCTTGAAGCGTCGTCGAAGAACATTCGCCAAACATCATCATGTGAAGTCATGTTTGAGTTAACGATTTCGTCTGGGATTTTTTCATAGATTCTAGTTGTTTTTGAGCCTAGATGGGCTGCTAGGAAGTCGGCCACGACTTGACCTTTGACAGCTTTCTGTGGAACGAAAACCATGTCGTAGGGGGATAACAGTATCGCTCAGGTGGCTAGACGAGAACTGAGTGCGCCTGGCTTGGTCATAAGAACCCTGAGGGGGTTAACTCGTGAGACAACATGGATGGTTTGCCCTGTCACATAGTGTCGTATTTTCTGAATGAAAAACACCAAGGCAAGGCATTCCTTCTCCACGGCAGTGTACCTATGCCCCAGCCCCACCATCATTCGGCTGAGATAGTAGATGGCTTGTTCGTGCCCCGCGTCATTGTTCTGTGCTAGCAAGGTACGAGGGAGTGTTCCATTGCCCGTACATAGAGCAGGAAGGGTTTTCCGGCATCCGGGGCTACCAAAACTGGCGGATTCGAGATGTATCCCTTAATGTCATCAAAGGCGCGTTGACATTCCTTATTCCATACGAAAGAGACGCCTTTCTTCATGAGTTGTATGAAGGATTGACATCGCGCTGAGAGGTTAGATATGAACCTCCTGATATAGGCTAGTCTTCCCTGAAGGCCGCGGAGTTCACGGAGGTTCCTCGATGGACTCATCTCCAGGATTGCTTTTGTCTTATCAGGGTCTATGTGAATACCCTGAGAAGTAATGACAAAGCCCAAGAACTTTCGCTAGACACACCCAGGAAAGATTTGGTAGGATTCATCTTCAGATTGTGTGCTCGCATAAGGTCGAACACTGCCTTCAAATCGTGTAAGTGATCATCCTTGGAGCGGCTTTTAACGGCAATATCGTCAACGTAACACTCCACCGTCTTGCGTAAGTGATCTTTGAAGATAACACTCATAGCTCGTTGATATATAGCACCAACATTATTTAGGCCGAAGGGCATGACTGTGTAACAATACATGCCGATCGGTGTTCGAAATGACGTATGCTTCTCATCATCTGGAGACATTTTGATTTAATTGTATCCTAAAAAGCCATCCATAAAGGACATGCGCTCGAAGCCACACGTATTATCGATCATTATGTCGATGATCGGAAGAGGAAATTCATCCTTAGGACATGCTGCATTCAGATTTTGGAAGTCGATGCAGATTCAAATCTTTCAGTTTTTTTTGATGACTGGTACTATGTTAGCTATCCAGTCTGGGTGCTGCCCCTCGCGGATGAAACTGCTAGCTATAAGCTTGTTTACTTCTGCCTCGATGGAGTTCATGATGTCTGGACAGAACCGCCGTTGCTGTTGTTTGACTGGTTTTACGTCCGAATGAATATTGAGCTTATGAAGTGCGATCTCGGGGTTCAGCCCTGACATGTCTTCATAGCTCCAAGCAAAGACGTCGATATATTCTCTGACGAGTTGCAACAGCGACTACCATTCATCGTCCGTCAGGCTTTTACTGACGAAGATTGGCTTTGGGGAGGATTCGTTGCCGAGGCCAACTTAACTTCGTCTTCAGTGGGAGGGTTTCGTTGTTCAAAGCGCTTCTCCCATAGTACATCCAGTTATTGGGCCCATGGCTCCAATTCAAGAGGTTCAAGTAGATCTTCGTCTTCCTCTTCAATGTCAGCGGATGCCATGTTGACAGACAATATCTTCCTGAATATATTCCCAATGCTATTATCGAAATCGTATGTAGGCGATTCGGATGAGTGAGAATGCCACTCGCATTCCTCATCGAAACTCTCGGGCGTTGTTGCTGGTGTAACACAACCGAGACCACGTCTGGACTTGCTGTAATAATTCCGAGGTTTTCCAACCGGGGCTGACATCTGCAGAGGCGTCGCCGGCCGTTGCCGTAATTCAGACCAGGGGTAGTCTCCATATCGTACCCCTACTTTTGAATGAAGTACTTGGCTTGGAGACTATACAGGTAGAGCGGCAATCTTCCAGTGTCGAGTTCGAGATCAAACTCTTCTGGTATGAAAGGTTGAGGACCTTCTTTTCGGTCGAAGATGATCGTGTAACCCCCTTTTCTTCTGCCTGGGACTAGGAATTAGGCACCTCTAATGGGAGTAAGTCGGTTTACGGTATGGACGGTTGTCACTTGTGTGTGCAGGTTAATGTCCAGACCGTGCTCCACAACATACATCAGATTGCACTCAGGGTAGTCCAAAGGTAGCCTCTTATTGATGAAAAAGGGATTTTGTCTACAGGGATTACATCATCGGAAGACGGACTATCAACCTGTACAACTAGATATTTTGTGAGTTCTGCCTCCTCTTCAGCTATCCCCTGCGTGACCGGAGGTTGGGATGATGTCTTAGGCAGCTTAACCACCAAGGGTTTTGCTTGTGGCATCGGCTTGCATGAGGGCCTTGGATCAACACTTAGTTGTCGGCTCGTCTTGGGAAGACGGATAACCATCGGCTCGACAGAGGACTTTACATCTTCCGATCGCCTTTGATTGGATTTTGGCAATCGGATCACCATCGGCCCTACGACGGGTCTTGGCTCCTAGCTGGACCTCGGGAGTCGGATGACCATCTGTTCCAACTACGCAGCTGGGGCGGGGGAACCAGGCGCCTCTTTATGCAAAGTTGCGATAAGGGTGAGACTTTGGCCGGTTTATGGGTCTGGAATTAGATTTTTAGAGGTTCCTCTGACCCTGTTATGGCCTCTAGTTCGTCAGTTATGTGCTTCTTGGATTCTTCATATAGACATGCCTCCGAAGAATAGTAAGACTCAACCCCTTTGAAGGGATCGATGTCGGCAAATTTCGTCTTCACGAAGTTGTATTTACTGACATACTTGAAGCACTGGTGGAGTATGGCACGATCATATAGTCATGTATCCACGGACGCTCCAAGAGGATATTGTAAGAAGTATCTGCGTCTATGACGTAGCAGGTAACCTCCATCTTCAGGTCGCCAATATGACATTTCAAATAGATCTTTCCCAGGGGATAGCTCTTTTCCGAGCTGAAACCGCTAAAGGCAGTGTTGGTCGCCGCTAGGCGGTGCATAGGGATGCTGAGGATTTGAAGCAAGCTTTTCGGGATAACGCTTATTGACGAGCCAGGATCGATGTGCATCCGATCCACCTTGATGTCGCCTATGTATCCAGTGTAGTACAAGGGACGATCATACAAGTTGGTCTTGATTAACATGTCCTATAGGGTGAACACGATATTGGGCATTACGTCTACACAATTGCTACCCTGGAGATTTGTTGACGTGTCCTCCCCTGTAGGCTTGACCCGGGCTAAGTAGGCATCAGCATTCTGGAGTGCTTCGCTCAATGCGAAACGAAGATCCTTGTAGAGCCTTTAGAGATCGTATAACGACAACTTTGCTGGCATATTAGCCAGTTGTGCTAGTATGTCAAAGTTGTAAGGTCTCTCCAGTCCCTGAGGTGCATCCTTACGGAGCGGCCTGTCGAAGTGGGTTTCCTTCGGCTTAGATCTATCCGCCGGTGGAGGCTGAGATGGCCCCAGAACATCAGTAGCAGGCAGTGTTGTCGGCTAACGATTTTCGGCTGAATTATCCAGAGTGGGCTGGAATTGTGCACCAGACCGGGTAACAACGGTCGCCGCCTCCTCAACTTCGGCTGAGATTGTAAGGCAGGATCTGGACTTCCTGCCCTTCTTTTTGTTGGTTGAATATGCCACCGCCTGGGTAACTTCGGGCACCAAGTCTGGGTGCACCCACATGAGCTCTCCTCGTGACGTGGTGAGAGGCATCAACCCAGTCGTCTGGTCCCGGACATATTGAAGATTAGTAACCTCTATCTTTGCCCGGGGGATAGGTACTACCTCGTCTTGAGTTTTTGTTGGGGGGAAGTCACCGAACTGAACTGATACCATGTTCGCAGCTACGGTAACCTCTTCGAAATCTAGCGACAGAGCTTTGGAGTCGATAAGATTCTGAATGTGCCTTTAATTGGAAGCAATCATGAGTGGAATGATGGACATAGCGGTGAAAGTGGCAATATTCTGGGTCCTCTATTTCCGTCGCTCGAGGCTCGCGCCTAGGTGGAGGGAGTTGGATCCTATCCCCTTGCAAGAGCATGTCGAAGATAGGCTTGACATGACTAGCTTTAAATGAGTAATTCACCTTGGGCTACTGAGCTTCTACCTGCTTTTGTTCAGGCTTTTGGTCGTACCAGCAACCATGACCTGTTTGTCTTTGGTGTCCCTGTTATTAGTGGTGCCGCCACAGTTGTTGTTATTGGAGGTGGTACCGGGACGTTTGCCTTTGTCCTCTCCATCTGGGATGTGTAATCCCAGCTGGCAAGCCTTCTTTAACATCGCCTCCGCATTGGTAGCGCTTATGATGAAGGTCGTCCAATCCCTGAACTGATCTTCGCCCATCCAGAGACTGATTGTAGGGAGCAACTTCTTCTGGAAGATTTCAATCAATTAGCTTTCAGGATTGCCTTGGGGCAATCTCATCACGGTTTGGCGAAACTGCTCAACATAGTTCCTCGTTAGCTCCCTCTCTAATTGAATGACGTCCATGAGAGACGACATTGTCACATCATGCCCCACTTCGTAGAATCTTTCTAGGAACATGTGCTTGAGGTCGTCAAAGGAATAGATGTAGTTGTTCGAAAGGTTGCGGTACCAGTCGAACGCGATTCCCTCCAATGCTCCGATAAATAATCGTGTGAGGATGGCATCGCTATGCGGCAAATGGTCTGTTGTGACCTCAAAATACATCATGTACCGGCTGGCAGAGGTCTTTCCGTCATATGAATCGATATGAAACACTTTATACCATAGCGAAAAAGGAACATCTCTCCAGGCAACGGGATACGACTGCCATATTCTGAGGTCCCGGGAGGAGTCTCGGGCATTAAACATTGTTCGAAGCTCCTGGACTTCCCTCCTTGCCTCCCTGGCTTCGTCTGCGGCTGAAGGAGCGGATGCTACTAGAGGATTGTCACCCAAAGGAGGAGCGATCGTATTGGAGTCCGCGTTGACTGCGGGTCCCAAGCTTATTTGTCCAGGCATCCTTGCTGGTTGAGTCGGCAAGGCAGCTTTGATTTCGTCTACTGACTTGAACAAGGATAGGAGCATGGTTTTAAGTACTTCTAGATGTTGTCGATCTGTAGGTCCTTCATAATCATCTCCCGCCATGAATACTGTCCGCAGATGGGGAGAGATAGATGGGACCGTAGAGGATTTGCTTTCCGTGTCGTTCCCTCATACAGAGAAATCGTCGAGGAACATCAGAATGTCCTCCTCCTCGGATTCGGAAGGGGTGCCACCCCCTGTGCAGGAAGCTGCATTGTCTGGGCGAAGGCAGTCACCCTCGGGGACGTCCAAGACTGTTTCATAATTCCAGTGGATCGCTACCCCCTGTGTATCTTCTTGGAACACCGGGTTGTCGCATACATTGAGGGACTGTTACCCCCAGCTTTATCTACCCCCAAGGAGGTTGAGGATGCACCCCCGAGTATTGGAAGCTTTTTTTTGGATCGGGTCTAGGTAGACACCCCCTGTGGTTGTCGACGGCAATCCTCCAGATGAGAGTTTCTTTGCAGTTCTGGCTGAGATTGCCGGACTGGAAGAGCTTGTCTTCTTTCCTCCCTTGCCGGGAGGAACCTTCCGAGTTGAATTACAGGAGGCAAAAGGAAATTCCTCGTCTCCCAAAATTTATACCTGTTTCTCGAGTTATTGTCAGACAGGTGCTGGCTGGTGCAGTCATTGGAAAATAGACTGCCGATCTTCAGGTGCTGCGGACTTGTCGTAGAAGCAGTTGATGATGACTTGGGTACAATAATGTCCCAAAAAGGGCTCATCACATGCCAAGGTTGCTTCTCTCTCCTTGCTTTGTGAGTAATCACCTCTCGCAAGTCGATAGCAAATTGATCTACCTTTGTATCCAATTTATGGACTCGGGTATCCTGAGCACACGGGTGCGTAGGTATCATATTTGCTCCTTGATCCGAGGCTAGTAAAAGCACTTGCTCTCGATCGTTGTAGCGAGACGTTTGAGACCCACCCTGTCCGTTTGCCCTGGAGGACTGGACGCGGGGGGTTCTGTACAAGTTTCCATCAGGAGCCCGTATAATAGTTAATGGTGCCCGCTGACGGTCAGCAGCTTGGATAGTTGACGGGGCTTGCTGGGCCCGTACTGCCCTAGACTTCTTCGACTTAGCACCGAAGGCGCATAGTAAGAAGAGTCCAGATTAGAATATTCCACATTCTTAATGGGCCACATGGGATCGGGTCCGCATGAGAGACGGTCGAATACAGAGCTTCTGACAGGGCCGTATGAGGCAACCTGTCTGCGGCCAGGATTGGCTGCCGCATGGGCCGTCTGCCTGCGGCCAGAGTTGGCTGCCGCATGGGCCATCTGCCTGCGGCCAGAGTTGGCTATCGCGTAGACAGACTGCCCATTTCTTTTATGCGGCCTCTTCTTCGTCCGTATGGATTTCCCTTGTGCCCCCAAAAGCTCAGCATCGTTGTGTTTTCCTTTGCTGGATTTGGGGACAGTAGGGTTCTTTGCGGTCGGAAGCAAGGCCGCAGGAGAGCTTTGATCACCGTCTTGGGCCGCAGAAGTGTAAAACCCCTAAATTTCTACTGTATTTTTTTATTTTGGTACTGATTTAAAAATTTTGTATTGTACGTCGCATAGTCGTATTGTATGTCACGCGCAAAATTTTAATTTTCGAAATTGCTCGACAAGTGCGTATATGTACGAGCGTACATATTTCTTTTAAAAATATTTTTCTATTTTTATCAATTCAAAATAATATATGTAATAATTATTTTAGCTATGGTACCAAAATCTCAAGCTCATTATTTTATTTATTTATTTATACAAAACCCTTCGTTTATAACAATTATTTCTTGTGCATACGTATATACTTCCTAAATATTTTACTAGTTTATTTTTTTATTAAAAATAAAATTTTTGAGATTTATTAATATTAATATTTTTATTATTCAAAAAGATATTTAAAAACATTTATTATTTTCAAAATTATTATTATTGGTATTTTGAAAAATATATTTGGAAGTCATTATGGCCATTTAAATCTTGATTTGATTTTTGAATTTATTTAAATAGATTAAATTGATATCCATATTGGAATTTGATTTATCCCATTGGTTTTAAACTAAAATTTAATTTAATTTAAATTAGATTTGAATTGGATTTGAAATTGGATTCGATTATTGATTTAAATCAAATTGGGTTTAAATATCCAAATCCATAGCTTAATGGGAATTTCCACATCCTATAAATAGGCAGGTACTCCTCCATTATTTTTCCACAAGCCAAAAATATTCCACAAATAATTTCTACCATGAACCATGCATCGTGTCTATGTCCATCCAGAATCTTATTCCAGTTATTACAAAATACACCACCTCCACCGTGTCGGACACACCCGACAATACAACCGATCTCCTACTCCTCCCTGTCGTCTCCAGCAACCCAATCGCCACTTCGGTATCGTCATTCCGACACAGCCAACACCACGACTCCCTCATTCCGAACTACCAGGACCCAACACCACCACAGTCAACACCGCCCATCATTGTAACCATCTCCGCCCACACAACCAGAACAACCAACATCAACCACCACGACTCCGTCTTGCCGCCAACCACTGCCATCACCACCCCAGTTTTTCGGCATCGCCCAAATCGTTCCCCCGTCACCAACAACCAAACCACCACAGTAAAACGCAGAAGAAAGGGAATCAAGACCCTCACCTGTCTTCCGCCTCGCCGCTCCGGCATCGACCACCGCGCCGAGCCGCACTCCTCTGCGAACCGCCCGCCTCCGCTCGTGGACGACTCCGGACAGCTCCTGCATCGATATCCGTCAAGCCTCGTTCTCTGCGCCAGGCGCGCCGCCCTCGGCGTCGACCCTTCTCCGCCTGTTGCTCCAATCCGCCCATCTCCTGCGAGCCCCACACCTCGCCCAGGCCGGAAACCCCCAGTCGTCTTTGCCAAATCCGCCCAGCGCCGATGACCGATGTTCCGTCGCGCCCTCCGCGCAGCCCCAAACTCCACCATCGACCGCCTCCCTCAGGTCGCCGGCCGCCCCTAGCCACTCGATCCGTGCCACAACCCTAACTTCCGCCGGCCGACCGCGTGCCCTAACCTCCGCGCGCCGTCCTCCGATCTCCCCCGCCGTTGTCGCCGTCCCATCGGAGCAGCCATGACCTGACGCCATCCGTCGCATCGTCGACGAAAGTTCTGGTAAACCCTCTGCTCTCCCCCTCTTAATCTCACCATTTCTCTCTCTCTCTCTCGCTCTGTAGATGGGGGAATAGAATTAGGGATTTATTTATATTATTATTATTATTATTATAGTTATCAGTATTATTATTATTATTATTATTATTATTATTACTAATATTATTATTATTATCACTGTTTTTAATATTATTATTATTATCATTATTATTATTACTATTATTATTACATCATTAGTATTATTTAAATATTTTGTTATGGCTATGATTTTTATTATTAAATGATTTCCTGTTTATTTAAATAAATAAAATAATATTTTGAACAAACACTTAAAAGTCCTAATAAATTTTTTCCTATATTTTATTAAAATATTTTGACTAACAAACAATTACCTTTCTACGATATGTATATTATATATATTTTACATGTTTGAGTTAGCGTAAAAAAAACGAATTTCGATTATTCATCTAAACGTATATTTGACTAGTAACAATGTAAAATTTCATATTAGATATATATAAAGTATTTTCAAGAATTTACATAAAAAATATTTTAGAAAGTTTGTGTACGTAATCTCCACAAATTCTTCCAATTATCCCCATTACTCATGACTAATTATGCTTTTCCTATTTTCTCGCGAATTCGGACCCCTTCACATTGACCATGGCTAATGGGCAAACAGGACTTGTCGGATTATCACATCACATCAGACGACACACCAGGCAAGACACCTTGCCTTTACTGTTTAAATTCTTGCTCAATATCATGCATGCTTTTTCTTTATGTTGTTCTTTCAAAATTATATATATATACAAACTATTATATTTTAAGCAATTGGCTTAGAGTTAAGGGACCACCGTGTGTTTAGTGCATCTCATAAACTGTCACGATGTGCCACGGATTGTGGTTGAGTTGTGAGTCGCATATAGATGCGGACTTGCGTGTTGACTGATCATTGGTGCGTACAGGCCGTGCGTTAGGATATAACTGCCAATAGATTGTATAGAAGACTTGGCAGTTATTAAGGATTTAACAGTGTCGTGGAGTCGACACATGTATAGTATCATTGGGGAGAGGGGACAGTTATTAGCGTAGGGGCTACATTTATTTTTACACACATTTTGGGCCGAGGGTGACTCTCATGAGCACTACCTTCTGCCTAGGTCGATAGCGTCTCGGATGAGCGCTACTTGCTGGCCACTCTCTATTACTTGCTTGCGTGAATCCGTTACAGCCCTTGCGTAGAACGTTGTCCTTTTAAGTGCATTCCACATATAATGGTTAGGACCCTTTATTCATGCATACTTTTCTGTTGAGCTTTATTATTCAGTTTATGGCATGATATTATGTGTCTTGTTACGTCCCTCTGAGTACCTGGTTTTCCCCAGGTGTGTGTTTCGTGGTTTCTTGCAGGTGCTCTAGCTAAGGCCATTCCTTCCTCTGTGATGATTGTTCTTGGACTCGTCACTTGCTCTCGCTTTCTATTTTCTTTTCTTGTATATTTTTCCATATTTAATTTGGTTGGTAGTGGACTTTGTCTCTGCCCAACTATTGTGTACATGACAAACTCAAAGTTGCTTTATATCATTATTTATCTTTGTGGATGAGATTTAGTGTCTTGGCTTTCTACATTTACAGCTTATGTGTACATACGAGCCGTATATTTACTCGTATGTATACAGCTGGCATGATACGTATCTAGTCTCAAGTATTGGGACTGGGGCATTACATGTTTTTGTGGTGGCCCATGCAGGTCAAGTTTGCCGTTTCGGTTACATGACTGTACCGAACGGGCCTGCAATATAGGATTAGAGTCTAGAATCTCATCCACCTACTTGACATCCTTTTTTGACTTCAAATTTCGAAATCTCGTTCGACCTCCTTAAATTGCATCTTGCTTGACTCCTTCTACCGTAAATTTTTTAGTTTCGTGTTTAGTAAGATGACTATACTAGTATATGCCCATAGGTTAAACACATGGCTAGATAGATTACATTGACAATTAATATCCATTGAGGTTATATTTGAGTATAAAGACATTTATTTTTCCTAGAGATATGATTATAAGGATTAGTTAATTCCAAGTTGGGTAGTAGCATATTACCGCCATCAAAGGATAGTTGAAATTTTACTTTAAATTTACAAGGTGCTATACACAAGACGATAGCGAGATCAAGAAAGCAATTTTTTTTAGGAATTTTGAAATTGTGAAATAGTTATGATTTAAGTTTTTATATTGTGACACTTGATTTACGGTTAACTTAAGTTTGGATTGTAATATGATAGAGTTTATCTCGAGATTATTTAAAGAGTTTAAATTATGATTTTCTAGTCGACTAGAGAGATGAAAGTTTAGAAGGGAGAGAACTTGAGGTTTTAAATTACGCGTACGATTTATAAAGTTTATTTTAAAGAGATGATGGAAAAAAATTTGTTTAAAATTTTTGGAAGATACCGACTTTGAAGGACAAATTCAAATTTCAAATTTTGTCCTATGATCTATGATTTATAGTGTTATTTAAATTTCGAGTTTAAAGCCTAGATTATGGATATTTAAATTTTAGTAAAAAAAAAATATGTTCGTTTTGCGATATACAAGGACTATTTCGAGATTGATTAGAGATTTAAATTAAACTTGACAGTCTAAGATAATTGGTAATTGTGGCGGAGTATCTTGAAAATTTTATTGAGAAACTTCGAGGAACTTGAAATTTAGATTAGATCATATTGGTAGAGGACCAAGAAGCAAGGAAGGTCACCCTAGTGAGATAGAAGTATTGTACATTAGATTGTCATGCCACCTATGATTATGATATTGCATATACACAAGTATAGTTAGTCATCGACTAAACCGATGAACATATCTTTTGACTTACTCGACCTTTCCTTAATTCTAGATCTTTTGTCATGACCATTTAATCATTTGAAACTTGAGAAATGATTAGATTATTCCTTGATCATAAACCATCTAAGTGGCTATCATAACCCTAGAAACTGTACTCCTAATTTATGTTACCTTGATTTGTTAGAATCTAAGTTATCTTTATTTCATGCTTTAGCTCGGTCATTTATTTGGTTCGTTAATCATTATCTCATTAACTCCCACTTTCTACTTTAAGTTCTTTGGTGTCCCTATCGTGACTTTGATATTTGGAGCACAACACTAGACTTTTCCTTCCCACAACTTTCATATATAAGACCTAGACGAGCCCACCTTCATGTAGGTATATCACGTGCCACTAAAACACGTCTCCTTGTACTCTAATTTCATATTGCGACTTTCGGGTCAAAATGACTGGACTCTAATCCCTACCGTGAAACCAATATACTTTAAACTATAGATGAGACTCGACCTCGACTCAATTCTTTCGACTCGATATATAATTTTGTTCTACTTAAATTCCCCACATGCTTAACCTTGCATTTTATCTTGATTGCTGGACCTATCACACCATTAGTTTAATTCTTGTAAGTTGGGTAGAATACTTCACGACCTAACCAATATTTTGTGGACTACATTGGTAGGTTCCTTGGACCATAGAATTCAGTGGACCCTAACTTGTCTAGTCAACCAGGCCAACTGCATAGGCCCAAATTTCGGGCGGAACTTAGATTTTATAAGATCTTGGACTAATTGATTCTTTTATCATTACCCTTTACTTATTATTTCATCTACCTATGATGCTAATGTAGCCTAGTTTTTGCAAGCTTATTCTTTTATCGAGCTTGTTCAAGACATATATTAATTGGGTCGCTCCCACTAACATATTGTCTAATCAGAACTGGTACATGATGGTCTGATCAACCGAGTGCACTTTGGTTCGCTTTTATCTATCGTTCTACATGGACGGGGACATAGCTAAACTTACCCTCTAGAGTCCCATCCACAACTGTCTTGACAATTCCTTTGAAATTTTTAGTCGTCCTTGAATCACGTACTCGTATCCGATAAGATCGTCTTTTGAACCCCTTATTGTTTTCGCCTTCACCTATTCTAGAAGGACAAACGCGTTATACTAGGACCTCCTCTAGCCTTTCTATCGATAGTGACCATTATCACCCTATGTTGCTACTCGTCCTTTCTCGGCCCTATCATGACCTTCCAATTCACTTAATATAGAAGTGAAGTCTAATTCGTTCTCTAAAATCGTGCCCTCAACCCACTCTCAAGAGACCATAACTTTAAGGCCTCTAATTTATTTTATTTTTCTTGAACCCGTACTATTCTTTACTGCGCGTTATCTTAACAATTTATCTTCTTACATTAATCCATGATTATCTTCGCCATGATTGAAATTGCGACTCTAATGCACGTTTTCATTAAACGTCATTCCTTGTAGCCTCTCACCCCCCTACTAATTCTTAATTTCGAGGACGAAATTCTTGTAAGTTGGGTAGGATGTAAAATCCCAAAATTTCTACTGTATTTTTTTTATTTTGGTACTGATTTAAAAATTTTGTAATGTACGTCGCATAGTCGTATTGTGCGTCACGCGCGAAATTTTGATTTTCGAAATTGCTCGACGAATGCGTATATGTGCGAGCGTACATATTTCTTTTAAAATATTTTTCTATTTTTATCAATTCAAAATAATATATGTAATAATTATTTTAGCTATCGTACCAAAATATCAAGCTCATTATTTTATTTATTTATTTATACAAAACCCTTCGTTTATAACAATTATTTCTTGTGCATACGTGTATACTTCCTAAATATTTTACTAGTTTATTTTTTATTAAAAATAAAATTTTCGAGATTTATTAATATTAATATTTTTATTATTCAAAAAGATATTTAAAAACATTTATTATTTTCGAAATTATTATTATTGGTATTTTGAAAAATATATTTGGAAGTCATTATGGCCATTTAAATCTTGATTTGATTTTTGAATTTATTTAAATAGATTAAATTGATATCCATATTGGAATTTGATTTATTCCATTGGTTTTAAACTAAAATTTAATTTAATTTAAATTAGATTTGAATTGGATTTGAAATTGGATTCGATTATTGATTTAAATCAAATTAGGTTTAAATATCCAAATCCATAGCTTAATGGGAATTCCCACATCCTATAAATAGGCAGGTACTCCTCCATTATTTTTCCACAAGCCAAAAATATTCCACAAATAATTTTTACCATGAACCGTGCATCGTGTCTATGTCCATCCAGAATCTTATTCCAGTTATTACAAAATACACCACCTCCACCGTGTCGGACACACCCGACAATACAACCGATCTCCTACTCCTCCCTGTCGTCTCCAGCAACCCAATCGCCACTCCGACATCGTCATTCCGACACAGCCAACACCACGACTCCCTCATTCCGAACCACCAGGACCCAACACTACCACAGTCAACACCGTCAATCATTGCAACCATCTCCGCCCACACAACCAGAACAACCACCATCAACCACCACGTCTTCGTCTTGCCGCCAAACACTGCCATCACCACCCCAGTTTTTCGGCATCGCCCAAATCGTTCCCCCGTCACCAACAACCAAACCACTACAGTAAAATGCAGAAGAAAGGGAATCAAGACCCTCACCTGTCTCCCGTCTCGCCGCTCCGGCATCGACCACCGCGCCGAGCCGCACTCCTCTGCGAACCGCCCGCCTCCGCTCGTGGACGACTCCGGATAGCTCCTGCGTCGACATCCGCCAAGCCTCGTCCTCTACGCCAGGCGCGCCGCCCTCGGCGTCGACCCTTCTCCGCCTGTCGCTCCAATCCGCCCATCTTCGGCGAGCCCCACACCTCGTCCAGGCCGGAAACCCCCAGTCGTCTTCGCCAAATCCGCCCAGCGCCGATGACCGATGTTCCGCCGCGCCCTCCGCGCAGCCCCAGACTCCACCATCGACCGCCTCCCGCAGGTCGCCGGCCGCCCCTAGCCACTCGATCCGTGCTGCAACCCTAACTTCCGCCGGCCGACCGCGTGCCCTAACCTCCGTGCGCCGTCCTCCGATCTCCCCCGCCGTTGTCGCCGTCCCATCGGAGCAGCCATGACCTGACGCCATCCGTCGCGTCGTCGATGAAAGTTCTGGTAAACCCTCTGCTCTCCCCCTCTTAATCTCACCATTTCTCTCTCTCTCTCTCTCGCTCTGTAGATGGGGGAATAGAATTAGGGATTTGTTTATATTATTATTATTATTATTATAGTTATCAGTATTTTTATTATTATTATTATTATTATTATTATTATTATTATTATTACTAATATTATTATTATTATCACTGTTTTTAATATTATTATTATTATTATTATTATTATTATTATTATTATTACTATTATTATTACATCATTAGTATTATTTAAATATTTTGTTATGGCTATGATTTTTATTATTAAATGATTTCCTGTTTATTTAAATAAATAAAATAATATTTTGAACAAACACTCAAAAGTCCTAATAAATTTTTTCCTATATTTTATTAAAATATTTTGACTAACAAACAATTACCTTTCTACGATATGTATATTATATATATTTTACATGTTTGAGTTAGCGTAAAAAAAAATGAATTTCGATTATTCATCTAAACGTATATTTGACTAGTAACAATGTAAAATTTCATATTAGATATATATAAAGTATTTTCAAGAATTTACATAAAAAATATTTTAGAAAGTTTGTGTACGTAATCTCCACAAATTCTTCCAATTATCCCCATTACTCATGACTAATTATGCTTTTCCTATTTTCTCGCGAATTCGGACCCCTTCACATTGACCATGGCTAATGGGCAAACAGGACTTGTCGGATTATCACATCACATCAGACGACACACCAGGCAAGATACCTTACCTTTACTGTTTAAATTCTTGCTCAATATCATGCATGCTTTTTCTTTATGTTGTTCTTTCAAAATTATATATATATATATATATATAAACTATTATATTTTACGCAATTGGCTTAGAGTTAAGGGACCACCGTGTGTTTAGTGCATCTCATAAACTGTCACGATGTGCCACGGATTGTGGGTGAGTTGTGAGTCGCATATAGATGCGGACTTGCGTGCTGACTGATCATTGGTGCGTACAGGCCGTGCGTTAGGATATAGCTGCCAATAGATTGTATAGCAGACTTGGCAGTTATTAAGGATTTAACAGTGTCGTGGAGTCGACACATGTATAGTATCATTGGGGGGAGGGGACAGTTATTAGCGTAGGGGCTACATTTATTTTTACACATATTTTGGGCCGAGGGTGACTCTCATGAGCACTACCTTCTGCCCAGGTCGATAGCGTCTCGGATGAGCGCTACTTGCTGGCCACTCTCTATTACTTGCTTGCGTGAATCCGTTACAGCCCCTGCGTAGAACGTTGTCCTCTGAAGTGCATTCCACATAGAATGGTTAGGACCCTTTATTCATGCATACTTTTCTGTTGAGCTTTATTATTAAGTTTATGGCATGATATTATGTGTCTTGTTACGTCCCTCTGAGGACCTGGTTTTTCCCCAGGTGTGTGTTTCGTGGTTTCTTGCAGGTGCTCTAGCTAAGGCCATTCCTTCCTCCGTGATCATTATTCTTGGACTCGTCACTTGCTCTCGCTTTCTATATTCTTTCCTTGTATATTTTTCCATATTTAATTTGGTTGGTAGTGGACTTTGTCTCTGCCCAACTATTGAGTACATGACAAACTCAAAGTTGCTTTATATCATTATTTATCTTTGTGGATGAGATTTAGTGTCTTGGCTTTCTATATTTACAGCTTATGTGTACATACGAGCCGTATATTTACTCGTATGTATACAGCTGGCATGATACGTATCTAGTCTCAAGTATTGGGACTGGGGCGTTACATGTTTTTGTGGTGGCCCATGCAGGTCAAGTTTGCCGTTTCGGTTACATGACTGTACCGAACGGGCCTGCAATATAGGATTAGAGTCTAGAATCTCATCCACCTACTTGACATCCTTTCTTGACTTCAAATTTCGAAATCTCGTTCGACCTCCTTGAATTACATCTTGCTTGACTCCTTCTACCGTAAATTTCTTAGTTTCGTGTTTAGTAAGATGACTATACTAGTATATGTCCATAGGTTAAACACATGGCTAGATAGATTACATTGACAATTAATATCCATTGAGGTTATATTTGAGTATAAAGACATTTATTTTTCCTAGAGATATGATTATAAGGATTAGTTAATTCCAAGTTGGGTAGTAGCATATTACCGCCATCATAGGATAGTTGAAATTTTACTTTAAATTTACAAGGTGCTATACACAAGACGATAGCTAGATCAAGAAAGCGAATTTTTTTTAGGAATTTTGAAATTGTGAAATAGTTATGATTTAAGTTTTTATAATGTGACACTTGATTTACGGTTAACTTAAGTTTGGATTGTAATATGATAGAGTTTATCTCGAGATTATTTAAAGAGTTTAAATTATGATTTTCTAGTCGACTAGAGAGATGAAAGTTTAGAAGGAAGAGAACTTGAGGTTTTAAATTACGCGTACGATTTATAAAGTTTATTTTAAAGAGATGATGGAAAAAATTTTGTTTAAATTTTTTGGAAGATACCGACTTTGAAGGAAAAATTCAAATTTCAAATTTTGTCCTATGATCTATGATTTATAGAGTTATTTAAATTTCGAGTTTAAAGCCTTGATTATGGATATTTAAATTTTAGTAAAAAAAAAAAATGTTCGTTTTGCGATATACAAGGACTATTTCGAGATTGATTAGAGATTTAAATTAAACTTGACAGTCTAAGATAATTGGTAATTGTGGCGGAGTATCTTGAAAATTTTATTGAAAAACTTCGAGGAACTTGAAATTTAGATTAGATCATATTGGTAGAGGACCAAGAAGCAAGAAATGTCACCCTAGTGAGATAGAAGTATTGTACATTAGATTGCCATGCCACCTATGATTATGATATTGCATATACACAAGTATAGTTAGTCATCGACCAAATCGATGAACATATCTTTTGACTTACTCGACCTTCCCTCAATTCTAGATCTTTTGTCATGACCATTTAATCATTTGAAACTTGAGAAATGATTAGATTATTCCTTGATCATAAACCATCTAAGTGGCTATCATAACCCTAGAAACTGTACTCCTAATTTATGTTACCTTGATTTGTTAGAATCTAAGTTATCTTTATTTCATGCTTTAGCTCGGTCATTTATTTGGTTCGTTAATCATTATCTCATTAACTCCCACTTTCTACTTTAAGTTCTTTGGTGTCCCTATCGTGACTTTGATATTTGGAGCACAACACTAGACTTTTCCTTCCCACAACTTTCATATATAAGACCTAGACGAGCCCACCTTCATATAGGTATATCACGTGCCACTAAAACACGTCTCCTTGTACTCTAATTTCATATTGCGACTTTCGGGTCAAAATGACTGGACTCTAATCCCTACCGTAAAACCAATATACTTTAAACTATAGATGAGACTCGACCTCGACTCAATTCTTTCGACTCGATATATAATTTTGTTCTACTTAAATTCCTCACATGCTTAACCTTGCATTTTATCTTGATTGCTGGACCTATCACACCATTAGTTTAATTCTTGTAAGTTGGGTAGAATACTTCACGACCTAACCAACATTTTGTGGACTACATTGGTAGGTTCCTTGGACCATAGAATTAAGTGGACCCTAACTTGTCTAGTCAACCAAGCCAACTGCATAGGCCCAAATTTCGGGCGAAACTTAGATTTTATAAGATCTTGGACTAATTGATTCTTTTATCATTACCCTTTACTTATTATTTCATCTACCTATGATGCTAATGTAGCCTAGTTTTTGCAAGCTTATTCTTTTATCGAGCTTGTTCAAGACATATGTTAATTGGGTCGCTCCCACTAATATATTGTCTAATCAGAACCGGTGCATGATGGTCTGATCAACCGAGTGCACTTTGGTTCGCTTTTATCTATCGTTCTACGTGGACGGGGACATAGCTAAACTTACCCTCTAGAGTCCCATCCACAACTGTCTTGACAATTCCTTTGAAATTTTTAGTCGTCCTTGAATCACGTACTCGTATCCGATAAGATCGTCTTTTGAACCCCTTATTGTTTTCGCCTTCACCTATTCTAGAAGGACAAACACGTTATACTAGGACCTCCTCTAGCCTTTCTATCGATAGTGACCATTATCACCCTATGTTGCTACTCGTCCTTTCTCGGCCCTATCATGACCTTCCAATTCACTTAATATAGAAGTGAAATCTAATTCGTTCTCTAAAATCGTGCCCTCAACCCACTCTCAAGAGACCATAACTTTAAGGCCTCTAATTTATTTTATTTTTCTTGAACCCATACTATTCTTTACTGCGCGTTATCTTAACCATTTATCTTCTTACATTAATCCATGATTATCTTCGCCATGATTGAAATTGCGACTCTAATGCACGTTTTCATTAAACGTCATTCCTTGTAGCCTCTCACCCCCCTACTAATTCTTAATTTCGAGGACAAAATTCTTGTAAGTTGGGTAGGATGTAAAACTCCAAAATTTCTACTGTATTTTTTTTATTTTGGTACTGATTTAAAAATTTTGTATTGTACGTCGCATAGTCGTATTGTACGTCACGCGCAAAATTTTGATTTTCGAAATTGCTCGACGAATGCGTATATGTGCGAGCGTACATATTTCTTTTAAAATATTTTTCTATTTTTATCAATTCAAAATAATATATGTAATAATTATTTTAGCTATCGTACCAAAATATCAAGCTCATTATTTTATTTATTTATTTATACAAAACCCTTCGTTTATAACAATTATTTCTTGTGCATACGTGTATACTTCCTAAATATTTTACTAGTTTATTTTTTATTAAAAATAAAATTTTTAAGATTTATTAATATTAATATTTTTATTATTCAAAAAGATATTTAAAAACATTTATTATTTTCGAAATTATTATTATTGGTATTTTGAAAAATATATTTGGAAGTCATTATGGCCATTTAAATCTTGATTTGATTTTTGAATTTATTTAAATAGATTAAATTGATATCCATATTGGAATTTGATTTATCCCATTGGTTTTAAACTAAAATTTAATTTAATTTAAATTAGATTTGAATTGGATTTGAAATTGGATTCGATTATTGATTTAAATCAAATTAGGTTTAAATATCCAAATCCATAGCTTAATGGGAATTCCCACATCCTATAAATAGGCAGGTACTCCTCCATTATTTTTCCACAAGCCAAAAATATTCCACAAATAATTTCTACCATGAACCGTGCATCGTGTCTATGTCCATCCAGAATCTTATTCCAGTTATTACAAAATACACCACCTCCACCGTGTCGGACACACCCGACAATACAACCGATCTCCTACTCCTCCCTGTCGTCTCCAGCAACCCAATCGCCACTCCGGCATCGTCATTCCGATACAGCCAACACCACGACTCCCTCATTCCGAACCACCAGGACCCAACACTACCACAGTCAACACCGCCAATCATTGCAACCATCTCTGCCCACACAACCAGAACAACCACCATCAACCACCACGTCTTCGTCTTGCCGCCAAACACTGCCATCACCACCCCAATTTTTCGGCATCGCCCAAATCGTTCCCCCGTCACCAACAACCAAACCACCACAGTAAAATGCAGAAGAAAGGGAATCAAGACCCTCACCTGTCTCCCGCCTCGTCGCTCCGGCATCGACCACCGCGCCGAGCCGCACTCCTCTGCGAACCGCCCGCCTCGCTCGTGGGCGACTCCGGACAGCTCCTGCGTCGACATCCGCCAAGCCTCGTCCTCTGCGCCAGGCGCGCCGCCCTCGGCGTCGACCCTTCTCCGCCTGTCGCTCCAATCCGTCTATCTCCGGCGAGCCCCACACCTCGCCCAGGCCGGAAACCCCAGTCGTCTTCGCCAAATCCGCCCAGCGCCGATGACCGATGTTCCGCCGCGCCCTCCGCGCAGCCCCAGACTCCACCATCGACCGCCTCCCGCAGGTCGCCGGCCGCCCCTAGCCACTCGATCCATGCCGCAACCCTAACTTTCGTCGGCCGACCGCGTGCCCTAACCTCCGCACGCCGTCCTCCGATCTCCCCCGCCGTTGTCGCCGTCCCATCGGAGCAGCCATGACCTGACGCCATCCGTCGCGTCGTCGACGAAAGTTCTGGTAAACCCTCTGCTCTCCCCCTCTTAATCTCACCATTTCTCTCTCTCTCTCTCTCTCTCTCGCTCTGTAGATGGGGGAATAGAATTAGGGATTTGTTTATATTATTATTATTATTATTATAGTTATCCGTATTTTTATTATTATTATTATTATTATTATTATTATTATTATTATTATTATTATTATTATTATTATTATTACTAATATTATTATTATTATCACTGTTTTTAATATTATTATTATTATTATTATCATTATTATTATTACTATTATTATTACATCATTAGTATTATTTAAATATTTTGTTATGGCTATGATTTTATTATTAAATGATTTCCTGTTTATTTAAAAAAATAAAATAATATTTTGAACAAACACTCAAAAGTCCTAATAAAATTTTTCCTATATTTTATTAAAATATTTTGACTAACAAACAATTACCTTTCTACGATATGTATATTATATATATTTTACATGTTTGAGTTAGCGTAAAAAAAAAACGAATTTCGATTATTCATCTAAACGTATATTTGACTAGTAACAATATAAAATTTCATATTAGATATATATAAAGTATTTTCAAGAATTTACATAAAAAATATTTTAGAAAGTTTGTGTACGTAATCTCCACAAATTCTTCCAATTATCCCCATTACTCATGACTAATTATGCTTTTCCTATTTTCTCGCGAATTCGGACCCCTTCACATTGACCATGGCTAATGGGCAAACAGGACTTGTCGGATTATTACATCACATCAGACGACACACCAGGCAAGACACCTTGCCTTTACTGTTTAAATTCTTGCTCAATATCATGCATGCTTTTTCTTTATGTTATTCTTTCAAAATTATATATATACAAACTATTATATTTTACGTAATTGGCTTAGAGTTAAGGGACCACCGTGTGTTTAGTGCATCTCATAAACTGTCACGATGTACCACGGATTATGGGTGAGTTGTGAGTCGCATATAGATGCGGACTTGCGTGCTGACTGATCATTGGTGCGTACAGGCCGTGCGTTAGGATATAGCTGCCAATAGATTGTATAGAAGACTTGGCAGTTATTAAGGATTTAACAGTGTCATAGAGTCGACACATGTATAGTATCATTGGGAGGAGGGGACAGTTATTAGCGTAGGGGCTACATTTATTTTTACACACATTTTGGGCCGAGGGTGACTCTCATGAGCACTACCTTCTGCCCAGGTCGATAGCGTCTCGGATGAGCGCTACTTGCTGGCCACTCTCTATTACTTGCTTGCGTGAATCCGTTACAGCCCCTGCGTAGAACGTTGTCCTCTGAAGTGCATTCCACATACTTTTCTGTTGAGCTTTATTATTCAGTTTATGGCATGATATTATGTGTCTTGTTACGTCCCTCTGAGGACCTGGTTTTTCTCCAGGTGTGTGTTTCGTGGTTTCTTGCAGGTGCTCTAGCTAAGGCCATTCCTTCCTCCGTGATGATTGTTCTTGGACTCGTCACTTGCTCTCGCTTTCTATATTCTTTCCTTGTATATTTTTCCATATTTAATTTGGTTGGTAGTGGACTTTGTCTCCGCCCAACTATTGTGTACATGACAAACTCAAAGTTGATTTATATCATTATTTATCTTTGTGGATGAGATTTAGTGTCTTGGCTTTCTACATTTACAGCTTATGTGTACGTACGAGCCGTATATTTACTCGTGTGTATACAGCTGGCATGATACGTATCTAGTCTCAAGTATTGGGACGGGACTGGGGCGTTACAAGAAGGAGCTTCTTCGAGAACCTGGCGAGGGGCAACAATGACGGGCTGGCGCTCCCTTCATAGAGCATTTTTTCGAATGCTTGTTGGTCAAAACGAACCATAAGCATTTGTTGTATAGCGCCGAGCTTGGACGCGTCGGATTGCATCACCAACTTCTCATCAAAGGAGAAAGAAGTTTCCAGTAGAGTCGCCATCGTGTTTTCCATTAAAATATCAAGAAAAAAAAATTACAGATGAATTGAACTTGATTGCAAACTCGCTTGTATAAGAGAAAGCCTAGAAAGAAATCCTAGGAAACAATCTATGTACAATTGTTTAATTTTTTGATTCTGGGGGTGACGATGGAGGCTCGGGAAAGTGTAGCAACTCTGCCTTACTCCTTGGACTATCAAACACAGTCTTTGCTCTTGAAGAAATTTGCCAGCCTTTGATTGCCAACCTTTCGCATGGGTGTGATACCCTGCTATTTATAGTGATTCCTTCCTAAAGCAGATTTTGGGCCGCATAGAGATCTACGTGGCCACGTGTCTGTAACAGCACACAAAAGACTCGATCTTGGGCTGCCAGCTGGTGGGGTTGTTGAGATTTCTTTGTTGTAAATTTGGGTAGTTGGGACTTGGTCAAATTGCCACGTGTCCCCCCTACAAAGTAGAGCCTGAGCCGTCATGGCCGCATAGTGGCCTTAGGAACCTTTCTTCTGCGGCTCGGCTCCGCTTGGCCGCATAGGATCTTCGAGAGCCTTACTTCTGTGGCTTGGTTCTACTTAGCTGCATGGGATCCGCGAGAGCCTTGCTTCTGTGGCTTGGTTTTACTTGGCCGTATGGGATCTTCGAGAGCCTTCCCTCTTCGGCTCGAATCCACTTAGCCGCATGGGGTCTTCGAGAGCCTTGTGGCTCGAGTTTTCTTTACCGCGTAGGGTCTCCAGGAGCACTCCTTCTGCGGCTTAGTTTTACTTGGTCGCAAGGGATCTTCGAGAGTCTTCCCTCGACGGCTTGATTTCTCTTGGCCACATGGAGTGATGATCCGTATAAACTCCATCTTTTCCATGCTTCTACAATGACGACATGTCTTTGGTCGATGCTTTCGTCATCGAGGGCATTGTCGCCAAGCTTCCACCTGGATGGAGCATTTTCATCGTGGATATGCACCGTAAGAAGATAAAAGTGGATCTGGAATGCCTTTTGTACTAGATACATGTTAAAGATGAGTTGACGGCTCAACTCAAAGTGGACACCTTATCCAAGCAGATGGCCAAGGCCAACATGGTGTAAGACTCTAAACGGAAGCAAAATGATTCCTACCATAAGAAGAAAGATATTCACCATCTGAAGGTAAAGTCAGCTCAGTTCAAGCCCAAGTCCAAAGAACCTGGGACTTGTTTCAACTGTAGCAAGAAAGGTCACTGGAGGATGGACTGCAAGGAAAAACAAAACAAAAAGAGCAAGGTGAGGCTAACTTTGTTGCTATGAATGTGCAGGTTGACTCAGCTGGGTTGACACGGACTGGTGGATAGATACTGGGGCATTGTGTCATATTTTCTCAAAGAAGGAGTGGTTCACCACATACCAACCTGTTTCTGGGAAAGTTTTGGTGGCGAACCAGACACAAGCTGAAGTTCTTGGGATCAAGATGGTGGTACTGCAAATGACTTCGAAGAAGTCGTTGATGCTTCAGAAGGTGAAGCACGTACCTGCTATAGCAAAGAACCTGGTCTTAGGAATTCTGCTCCGCAATGCAGGCTTGAGGATGGACATTAATGCTGGTTAGGTCATTATGTCATATAAAGGAACATACTTTGGAAAGGCCTTTTAAACCGAAGGAATGTTCAATCTTCAACTTTCAACTCTAACGAGATAATTAATACAGTCTCTTCTTATGGTTATCCTCTTGAGTTGTGGCATAATAGACTAGGACATGTTCATTGTAAATGAATAAACAAGATGTCTAGTCTAGGGATTATCTACAAATATGGGGGTAAGAAGTTGGAGAAGTGTGAGGTCTGTGCGCAGACAAAGATCACTAGAAAATTGTTCAAGCGGATAAACCGAAGTACAGATCATCTGAAGTTGGTGCACTCAAATATCTGTGACTTCAAACCCTTTTCCATAAAGGCCAGGATGAAGTATTTTATTACTTTCATCGACCACTTCTCAGAGTAGGCATTCGTTTATCTGCTCAAGTCTAAAGATGAAGCATTTGAGAAATTTAAGGACTTGAAGGTTGAAGCCGAGTGTCAAATCGGACAACAACTCAAGAGACTCAGAAGTGAGCGAGGTGGAGAGTATAGGTCTCATGAATTTGTATCATTCTGCAGAGAACATAAAATTGTCAATGAGACGACTGCTCCGTACTTCCCTCAATCAAATAGTGTTGCGAAAAAGAAGAACAGAACGTTAACAAAGATGATGAACTCAATGTTGTTAATTGCGGGTCTTCCAAATTGCTTTTTTGATGAAGCAGTGCTTACGGCTACATTCATATTGAAAAGAGTGCCGTATGCAACTTCGAAAGTCACTCCTCATGAACTCTGGTTCAAGATCAGACCCAACTTGAATGTCATTCGAGTATGGGGGTATCTGGCGTATGTGAAGCTTTCGGATTTGAAGATTCAGAAGCTGGGAACAAGGACTACGAAGACTATATTCCTGGGTTATGTTGATAAGAATGACGCTCGGAGGTTCGTTGATATCGAGTCAAATCATATCATTGAATCTCGTGATGCATAATTCTTTGAAGATAAATTTACAAAGCACAAGAACATTGTTCTCGCGGACGTTTCAGAGAACAGTGTGACTGTACGTGAGGCTCAAGGTCCTTACAAAAATGTAATCCAAGAAGAAGTTGTTGCAAAAATAACTGTTGAACCAGAACTTGCAGAACCAATGTCTAAGCGAGTGAGAAGACAGAAGGACTTCAAAGAAGATTTTGTCACCTATCATGTGGAAGCAGATTCGCTTACCTATGATAAGGCAATGAAGACTAGGGACTCTGTCTTCTAGAAGGAGGTATTAATGATGAGTATGACTCGATAACCTCTAACAACACGTGGGTGTTGGTCGATATGTCTGAAGGAGAAAACCAATCGGATGTAAATAGATCTTCAAGAAGAAGATGAAGGCCGATGGAAATGTTGACAAGTTCCAGGCAAGATTAGTTGCCAAGGTATTTTCTCAGAAGCAGGGGATCGATTATTTCGACATATATTCTCCAGTAGCACGGATGACGACCATCAGGATGTTGATTGCTCTAAGCGTAATTCACAAGTTGGTAATTAATTAGATGGATGTTAAGACCGCTTTGCTGAATGGTAAACTGACCGACATGCAACAGCCAGAAGGATTCATTGTCAAAGGCCTCAAAGACAAAGTATGCAAGTTGATGAAATCTCTGTATAGTCTGAAGTAAGCTCCTAAAATATGGCATGAGAAGTTTGATAAAGTCATAAGATCAAACGGCTACAGGGTCAGCGAGACAGATAAGTATCTGTACACAAAGTTCGCTGACAGAAGAGAAGTTGTCGTTTATCTGTACGTGGATGACATGCTGATCTTGGTTACAGATCTAGCAAGTGTCACTGAGACAAAGAAGTTTCGCTCGTCTAAGTTCAGCATGAAGGACTTAGGGGAAGCTGATGTTATCCTGGGAATAAAGATCATCCGGACAGAAACTTGAGTGGCAGCATTATCACAGTCTCATTATATTAAAAAGATGCTTACACGTTATGGGTATTAGGATCTTTCAGGGATCGATACCTCATATAAGTGTGACAAGAAGCTAATTCCAAATCTAAGCGAAAATGTCAAACAACTGGAGTATTCAAGCATCATCGGGAGTTTAATGTATGCGACTACTGCTACAAGGCCTGACATAGCTTTCGTCGTGGGGATGCTGAGTCGGTTCATGAGTAATCCAGGTATGGAGCACTGGAAAGCTGTGAAGAGGGTTATGAGATACCTCAATAGGACTCAGAAATATGCACTGTACTATTGTGGAGATCCAAAAGTAGTGGAAGGTTTCAGTGATGCAAGCTGGTGCTCAGAAGCAGAGAGTGAAAGGTCCACAAAAGGATACATCTTCTCCATAGGTGGAGCTGCTATATCGTGGAAGTCAAAAAAGCAGACTATGTTGTCTCACACTTCTATGGAATTTGAGTTCTATGCACTGGCGGCTGCTGTCATGACCCGCACCCACTTTTCGGATACGAGTGCGTGTCCAAGTCCAGCCTACGCTGTGGTATCGGCTGTAGAACGCTATCTAGACCATAATGCTCAAATCATAAAATGCATATAATTATTTTCTTTATTGTTAATTCACAAATACTAAATAAATTACAATATCCAAGTTTACATTTGAATACAAAGTACAATGTCTCACAATTTATAAAAAGATAACTAATTAAATACTCAACTATCTAACTAATCTCTAGGTTTGGCCTCCACATATACCCATGTCTTAACTAACGGTCTAAAGCATAATGTAGTAGGCGATTATCTGAAAAATGTTGGTTTTCAGTCAGGAGTAAAACGAGTACATTCTAACAACAGTTCCAATAATTGCCAAAATCCATAAAACAGTAAATAATATTGAAATACATGAGGAAATGATAAACAGAGAATCATGGTATGAAATATATAAGTAAAAGCATGAGAGCATGGTAACAAAGACAAGGAAGTAATACACAAATAAAACAGAAACAATAATATATAGCAAGACTGCATCTAACTAGTGAGCTGAAATACCACTTTCAACATGTAAACGGCTAAAGGATAAATTCGGCATCCCGCACATGAAGTGTGCGACTGCTATTAGACACAATTAGATAAATGGGATATTTCTGGGTATATTTACATGTCCACTAATGTATTTTTCCGTCCGACTAGTACTCATAGATTCAAACAGGTCATGAACACGGTAATACATCAGTCACAAAAAATACCATGTAAAGAATCCATAACTACTAGATCGTGTAACCATCGTGTCGAGAATTAACAGAATATCAATATAAAATATCACTAAATACATGAATCATAGAAATGATCAAATATGAAAACTATCAAAAATGTACTCGCCTGAGGTCCTTTGCTGGTAAAATCGATAATACCATCGCGTTCGGAATAGTTCAGTTGGCTAGGAGGTCTTCTACAACGTTCCATCTACAACACTTCCTAAAAACGTTGTTAGAAAGGGGGGTTATTCTACAACCTTTTTGGTAAAAATGTTGTAAAATACATGTGCAAACAACGTTTATATTCAAACGTTAAGGCTTCTACAATGGTCATTCACAAAAATTGTGTATTACTGTCTTCAACAACATTTTATTAACATTGTAATATTTATTCATTTTGTCAACGTTTATTTAAAGTTGTCAAAGTTATTTATTTTGACAACGTATTTAAAATATTGTAAAAATGTCATGTTCAATAACGTTTATCAATTATTGCAATTTTTTATATATTTTACAATGTTTGTTTGATGTTGTAAAAGTAATTTGATTTTACTATTTTGTATAAAAGTTGTGTATGTTATATCATTTACAACTTTTAAGCAACATTATAAAAGGGTTATATTTAACAAACTTTACAAAATGTTGTAAAAGATGTGTTTCACAATGTTTAGACAATATTGTAAATTTATATTTTAAATATTTATAGGATGACATTATTTGAAATGTTGGTCTTTTTAGGTAGATAACTCACTTGGTAGCATCTCATGAATGTCTTTCGATCTTTGGCAAAAATTGATGTCCTTGATTGACATTCTCAACTTTATTCTTATTATAATAAGTATTGAATGAGTCGATTGCTCTTCTAAAAGCATGGCGACCAACCTATTTAGAGAAATTATGTGGTGGAAGTAGTGTCGATGCCCCTAAAACTTGAAGTAGATTGGAGGATAATTCCAAGTTAATCCATGTTAAAAAATTCATCTTTTTCAGGATAGGACTGTTAAAGAACATTTAACTTGTATAATGCTCGACATGTTTGAACTGATCACTAAGGGAACGTTTGGAAGTCGTACGTCATTCTACATAGATAACTTTTGTTAGGGGTACAACTCGGACGGGCTAAACCTGAGCCTGATCGGGTAAACCCGTTAATGGGTTGGGTTAGAGTTGAAGATATTCGGGTTCGGGTTCGGTTAAAATATTTGAGCCCAATAAAAATTTGGTTGGGCTCGGGTTCTTGTGTCGGGTTACCCGAAGAACCCAAAACCCAACTTATATATATATATATATATATATATATATATATATATATATATATATATATATATATATAGTATTTCATAGTTCTTAAATAAAAAGGTTAAATCTGAAACTCTTCAACTCATTATCCTAAATTTTATTTGAATTTGTATTTTGTAATGATTAATACTTGATTGATATTTGATTATGTGTTTAATATTACTTTTGTTTAAAATTATTTTAAATATTATATTAGAACCCGATAAACCCAATGGACCCGACCCAACCTGAGTTCAACCCGAACCAAACCCGATCCTCCAGGCTAGGTCTTGGGCTTCATATGTTGAACTCGAGGTCGGGCCGGGCTTGGGCTCGATCTAGGCTTATGATTCATCGGGTTGGGTTTGGGTTGACCTCAAGCCCGACCCAACCCGCCTAAGTTGCACCCGTAATATTTGTAGGGCTTCTTCATAACCTTAAATAACAATGTTAACTTTTTAAATGCCAAAACTATAAATCTATTCAACCGAGTGGATCAGCTTGAAAAGGAGGTATGTGATCTGAAAAAAGACAACAATATATTTATAGGATGATATTATAATGAATTTGTTTATAATTTTTTTAAATAGATAGAGCTTTAAATTATATTAGAATATTTTAATATGATGTGAACATATTTTTATTATGATTTATTATAATTTTTTTTGAATCTTTATTATGTACTTAATTAGATAATATCATATGGTTAGTTTAAATATAACTTAAAATTTGAATATATTTAGAATTTGTTTTTTGCTCAAGTTAATTTTTAATTTTTTCATCGACTAAGCGAGAAGACAACATATATGATGGTTAATTTTTTTTAAAATTTGTATATATTAATTATTGATAATATATAACTGCTTATTTTGAGCCATTTATAACTCATATTATAATATATATATCTTACATGTAAACGATAGTTAAACTTTTTTAATTTATATATATTATGGCTTATTTTTTTAGCCATTTCTAATTAGTATTATTGAGTATGCCAAAAAAATTTGACAATGAAAATTCTAGACTAGATTTGACAGATGAAAATTTTGATATTTATTGAGTATACCAAAAATTCACCGAGTCCAAAGAGGTAACTAGATTTGAGTATATACCAAAAATTAATGTTAAATATTCACTATGTCAAATATGTGTTGGCATGAGTTATATATTAAAAGGAAATTGGAATAATTATAGGGAGTGGGATGGAAAGAAATTCTTTCCTTCACACATTAGCATAATTATAGGAGCAAAATCTGTATAGCTTGCAATATAAAATATAGTCTGATACGTACTTATAGAGATGTATGGTAACAGAGGAAGGATGTTGTTTCTGGTGCTGTTCTCGCTAGCAAAGGAATCAGACTGGTTCCTCTGCCCAACCTCCTACCGTGCACAATGGCAAGCATAAGTATCGTACACCTTTAGATGTGCTCTTGAAGTGCTCTCATTGGTAAAGCAGTTGTGGTTATTGCTGAACCTCAACTCTCTTTCACACCAAAGATGGCACTGGTTCCGGACTCAGGTAACTGTGGTTATGCTTGTTATACTTTGACTAATGATGATAACCGTGGTACATGGCAACTAGACTTCGGCGCCACTGACCATATGACGTTTGCCGCTACGGATTTCACCATGTCATCCCCACCGAGACGTACACATATCGCCAATGCTAATGGCATTACCTCCCCTGTCATTGGTACGGGTACTGCGGCCCCATCACCTATGTAATACTTTACTTGTTCCATCCTTAACTCATAGGCTTCTCTCCATGAGCCAAGTGACCTCCGATCTTAATTGCATTGTGCTAATGTACCCTACTTTCTGTCTTCTCCAGGACATTCTAACGAAGGAGATCATTGGGCGTGGTACTAAGAGGGAGGGGACTCTACTATATGGAAGACTTGAGTATGGGCCGAGCATGTCATACGCAACATTCTCTTGGTGTCAAAGAAAAAGAACTCTGGCTCTGGCACCGTCGGTTAGGACATCGATCCTTCACCTATATGAAACACTTGTTCCCGGATTTATTTTCTCAGTTGAAAGTATCTGATTTTCAATATGAAACTTGCATATTGGCTAAAAGTCATAGGGCTTCTTTTCTATTAAGTTTGAATAAAAAGGATACTCTATTTGCTTTGGTCCACTCTGATGTATGTTTAAATCATTCCATGCTATGGTGCAAACACAATTTTTCGCTAAGGTTCAGGTCCTTCGATCGGATAATGGTGGTGAATATGTTAATCATCAATTTCGTGAGTACTTTCAACAACATGGAATTATTCATGAGACTTCATGCCCCCAAACCCCCTAACAAAATGGCATTGCTGAGCGGAAAAATTGCCATTTTCTTGAATCAGCTCGAGCTCTCTTAATTGATGCCCATGCTCCTAATCGTTTTGGGCTGACGCTGTTACCACTATCGTTCATTTGCTCAACCGTATGCCCTCTAAGGTGTTGGATTTCCAAACCCCATTACAAGCCCTCTTGGGCTAAACTCATGTGCCTACATTCTTGATGCTTCCTCCACGTATGTTTGGGTGCGTAGCGTATGTCTATCTCTATAAAAATCAGCGGACTAAGCTAGACCCCTGTGCTCGTCGGTGCTTATTTCTGGGCTATGCTTTTCATCAAAAAGGATATAGATGCTATGATCCTCCCTCTGGTTGCACCTACATTACTATGGATGTCACCTTCATGGAAATCGAAACTTTTTTCCACCCACTTCTCCTCTTCAGGGGGAGACTAGACATGAAGAGCAAAATTGGATGGAATTAAATTGGCCGAGCTTATCTGAAACACATATAGAACCGAGGCAACCATAACATGTTCCATTGTCTACTGAACACCATGAACATGCTTATGAACATAGGCAACTAGAACATGTCTCTCCGGCTACTGAACACCATGAAAATGATCACGAAGTGCATATTCCCCTCCCCCCCCCCCCCCCCCCCCCCTGCCCCCTGCAGTACCTGAAGACCCAACTCCTGAGAATGATCCTGAGGTAAGATCCTTTAACACAAATATATTGGCATCTCCTGTTGGTTAAGTGTTACCTGATAGGCAAAATCGTGGCAAGCCTTCAAGTCGCTACTCACCAGACATTGAGGAAAGAAGTGTTGGGAAAGAAGCGCGGAAACCTTTCCCCAAACCGGAGAGTACCTGCGAGAGGACCGAGCAATACAACGCACGAACCCAAAAATAGCCACACAAAAACAATCACGCAGACACAGAGAATTTTTGACGTGGAAACCCTTGCGGGAAAAAACCACGGGACGATCGGAGTCCAACCCTGAGAAGCCTCCACTAATGGAATAGAAGAAATACACCCTCTACAAACTCCTCCCGATCCAAATCGGATCCCCACAACACTCAGAGATAAGAACAATGATTACAAGGCTACGAAGAGCGAGAACGACGAGTAGAGATTACCCGAACACGATCTCCTTCGAACAGCGACCTTCAATCCTCCGTCTTCTTCTCCGAAGTTGTAATGGCACTCTTGCCTCCTTCTCTCTCAAACTTGTGTTGTCCAATGCGATTATACGATAATGAATTAGGGTTGAGAAAACTCAATATATCTCCCTAATCCCGCAACCAACCTGGACCGTTGGATTAGATCCAATGATGAAAACTCATCCTGAAATCCGCTTCAGCCCCCCGACACACAGAGTTCGGCCAGAACTCTGTGTGGGACAACCAGCACTGGGTGGCCAAACCCTGGAACGGCCAGACCGAGTTCGGCCAGAACTCGGCCTGGGACCGAGTTCGGCCCGAACTCGACAGACTTGGTCCAGAACCCCCTTTGGGGCAGCAGCAGCAGTAACAACTACTCCCGAGCTTCTCCGACATCGGACGGCGCTCGTCGCACTCCGGGATCTTCTCCACATAGGTTGGGAACCCCACCCACTCCAACAAGAAGATCAAGATACCTTATTGCCAATTATGTGTCCACAAAGGAGCCGACTGAACCTCTAAAGACATTTATGCATAGCATTTCTGTGTGTCATGTCCCAACAATGGTGGAGGAAGCCTTGGAAGACCCAAACTAGACTCAAGCAATCAAAGATGAAATGGAGGCACTAATGAAGAACAAGACATGGAACCTAGTGCCATTACCGGAAGGAAAAATAGTGGTTTCAAGATCAACCCAAGGCATATTTTTATCCCAAAGAAAATATGTCCTAGATTTATTATCTGAAGTTGGATTGTTGGAGTTCAAACCAGTGGATATTCCAATTGTCCAAAATCATAAACTTGGGGTATATCCGAACCAAAAACCAACTGACAAGGGAAGATATCAACGATTAGTTGGCAAACTGATTTATCTCTCTTATACTCGTAGATATTGATTATGTTGTGAGTGTAGTGAGTCAATTTATGCATTGTCCAACTGAAGAACACATGGAGGCTGTAATTCGGATACTAAAGTACTCGAAGTCTTCTCCAGGAAAAAGGCTCATGTTTTCAAAGAATGATCTTGTGGGGGTTGATGGCTATACAGATGCAGATTGGGTCGGGAACATCTCTGATAGGAAGTTAACGTCAGGGTATTTCACATTTGTGGGTGGAAATCTTGTGACATGGAGAAGCAAGAAACAAAAGGTGGTGGCACCCTTTAGTGCAGAGGCAGAATTTCATGGGATGACCAAGGGGTTGTGTGAGCTCCTTTGGCTGAAAAGACTACTAACCAAGATTGGTTTTTCTCCCAAGTCTGAAATGAACCTCTTCTGTGACAATAAAGCTGCTATAGACATTTCACACAATCCTGTTCAACATGATCGAACCAAGCACATAGAGGTTGATGGACACTTCATCGAACATAACGTAGAGAATAATACAATCCGATTACCATTTGTCAAATCTGATGACCAGCTTGTAGATGTACTTACCAAAGCCGTGTCAAGGAAAGATTTCCACAACTCACTGATCAAGTTGCACATGAATGATCCGTATGCATCAACTTGAAGGGGAGTGTTGGCGTGAGTTGTATATTAAAAGGAAATTGGAGTAATTATAGGGAGCGGGATGGAAAGAAATTCTTTCCTTCACACATTAACATAATTATAGAAGCAAAATCTATATAGCTTTGAATATAAAATATATTCTGATATATACTTATAGAGATGTATGGTAACAGAGGAAGGATGATTTAATATACATTGAGAACCTTTTGACAATATGCACCCAGTCCAAAGAGGAAGTTAATCTATACTAGAGAAAAGTATGCTTCACCGTGGAATTTTTAATTCCAAAAATGTCCTCATCTATGCTTATTAATTAAAATTGTTCATTAAATTTAATATTAGTGAAGTACATTTGGTATTATATAATATAATAGAAATATAATAAAAGATATTTTTGGAAAGAAAAAATATTGGAAAATGGTAATATTCAACAACTTTAATAAAATAATATATGTCGTGATTTGGATAAACCCAAATGTGGATGCCCTTATCCATATCCACAACAACTTCTATCCCATTCCCTCTATATATGTTATCAATGAGAAAGCTACGTACACATTATTTCTGGTTACCAATATTCTTCTCTTTCTCTCTCATTTCACAAGTTATCAGCACCACTGCTCTAGAAGTTTTAGGCCATCGCCGAAAAATATCAAAGAGGAGTTTTAGACCACCACTACCAAGAAAGATCAAAGGTCAAAGAAGATCCAACCAGGTTCATAAATTAAATATTTTCTTTTGATAATAAATTTTTGCTATGATCTGAATCTCAAAACTAATATCGAAAAATATACCTTTATTGTTCACGGGTATGCATGTGATTTTTTATTAATTTTTTTAGAATATCTTCTTTATATATCTCTGGACCGGTTCTTTTCGGATAATAAAAAAATCCATTAGTTTTTCGGATATGTTGATATATAATAATATTAGATGAATTGTGAATTTACCTTTTTACCATCAACATTCACATATGAGAATGGTTGATGCACATATTAGGATTACATGTCATTCTGAGAAATTGCATTGAATTTAATACTTTATTTATGTTTTCGACTTACTGATCTAAATGCACTTTTCCCAAATTATTATATTAATGTTATATTAATTATTTCATGTCAAAGAACATTATATTTAAAATCTTTGTATTGAATTCCTCAAGTCTGAGACATGTTTTATGATTTTTGAGATACTAACATAGATCTATATAAAATCAAGATCTAGAACCGAAAGTTATCAAGTCAGAGACAATTAAAAGGATTAATGATCAGCCTATATCCATAAGCCCAAGTGACATGTATATATTCTTGCTTGTAGCTAGTTTTCTTTGTTTATGTGTTGTAACACGTGGTTCTTTTAGTATCGATAATGCTAACAATTTAGCATCAATTTTTTTGTGCATGGCAACATATACAAAGTCAATGGATAAACTAGTCTTTATGCAATCAAGGAACTAGCTGCTTGTTGTCCATCTCGTTGGTCTTGATCTACCACTTGCATGTGCTTTATTTTGAACCCAATTGTTCTAGATTAATTCATGCTTTGTTTGAAAAAGGGACATATAGCAAGAGGAAAAGATTTGAAGTTGATTAGGCATGTGTCTATTCCAGCGGTTTAGATTTTGTTAGCAAGTGTTAGAGTTTTAAATCTAAGATATTTTTACCTTAACGATAATGCATGAATATGCATTCAGAAATACTTGATCTTATCAAAAGAAAAATATTCTTCCAATATCTAATTTGTTTCCTACATTTGTTACTGGTGTTTAATCTACATGTGTCAAGTGAGTCAAACAAGGAATATATGATGAGAACAACTTGATGCCTTTACTATATATTGAATTTGCTTCTTATCAGCTTCTTTTTGGCATTATAATCAAATGTTAATTTGAGTGAGGTTTTGATGGACACATAATTTGGTGTCGACTTGATTCTATAATTTTATTTTCTCTAATTGCTTGTAACATTACAACTTAATGTACAAGATCATCGAGCAAATTTCTAGAATTATGTTAAACAATTATACTGTTAGAGATGTTGTCAATTTGTGATAATATGATGAGTAACATGTGGCTGATTTAAAATAATTCAAGAAATGATAGAATTTATTGTCAATATTTAATTAGATTTATTATTGGATGATCTAGATTGAAATTTGCATGTGAAAACTGTGATATATGGGAATTTAAAAACTTGATCATTGTCACTCTGATATTTATAAATGTGGACAAACTAAGAAAAAAAGGATGGCACTTGAGATGGCCATGTTGTATCACGGTGTATTATGAATAGTTTATTACCAACTATGTTGCAAGTTTCCGAGGACAATATCCACACATGAAATGCTAGTCTTGACTTTACTCCTGTAATGATTCTCTTAAGCATTATGTCATTATTTCGATGTCTTTCACCTGATATAAGACTGCATTATGTGAAAAAAAATTATAATTTTAATCATTTTTGCATAAGATAAGTTATTTTCATGCTTGAGTTTCGTACCACCCAATTGGGTGCATGCATGACAGATATTGCGCAGCATGTCTGGGGAATCCAGTCGTTCGCAAATTATTTTTGCTGGTCGCAGCGGATTGCTGGCCCCCGGAAGGCCATAAATTTAATTTTGGTATTATAAGCTATCATAGACCTGGAGTTCTATGTTTAGAATAAATTTCAATGAGCTATGAGCATTATTATTGATTTCATTGGACACAAAACACAAGCTTCTGAAGGTGAACTATTATTATCCACCATTTCATTATCACAAGTCCTGAAAGATATTTGTGGAATGCCTAAATGAGACTCACGATATACTCATGGGGTTTTGATATGCTATCAGTTTAGCTTTAATATGCTTCGTATTATTCAAGCTTATGATTACTTCACACCAAGATATTGCAAAATGTTGCTTATATGCTTAAATATATCCATAAGAGATTGGAATGATACATAATATGAACACATCACCAAGCTATAGATGACTAGTTCCATGATGACAATTATTATGCTTTAAGAGATGAAATCTAGTATATGGATATTGATATTTCATAGTGGCATTTTAAAGTTGCAAACCTCTTAAATTAGAATTTTTAAAGTTGGTGATATACGGTTGTTCTATCCGTAGGGTTACTACGGATGCATTATTATCCTACAAACTATCATAGACCCGAAGTCTATGTTTAGATTACTATTGATTAATAATATCTTTATTTGTAACTATTGGTAATATATTGCCATATCTAGAAACTATAATCCATGGAAAATAGACATCTTATGCATGACTGATAGTACTACGTACCAACATCTTCCTTGAGAATAGAATCTTTTCCTCCAACAATAATACTAGTATGAAAATAGTATCCATGATAGCTGGTCATGCACATTTATTGAAGGCTACGACAGAGCACACTTAAATTTACCCATAGAAACTCACTCATATAAAATGTCTTATACTCTCATAATTTCAGAAGAAAATTATTGAGTTTTAAGGACATAAGGACAAACGTGGGTATTATATTGAAACTATGAGTGAGTAAATATAAAGAATATATTTACAAGAACCAGAAGTTCGTCATAGAGAACCAGAAGTTCGTCCTAGAGAACCAGAAGTTCGTCGAAGTTCGTCCTAGAGACCCAGAAGTTCGTCCTAGAAAGATTATCCAGCTATTCACTATAGGTACGCGTTAATCACATTAGGGTTGTCAAGTCACATATATCAAGGATAAGTTTCTTTAATTTACAACATACATCCTTGATCTCAAGGATAAGTTTTATTTAAACCATAAATCCTGAAGATTGTATATGAATAACTAGTAGCATAGTCTTGAATTGCATCTCTTTTAGATGGCTTATGTTGGTATTATTTGAAACTATAATATTGGTATCTATGTTTTGTAAATTATTATGTTTATCTTCTTAGATTATTAAATCTTCTAGATATGAGTTATTTTTGTGATAGAATATTTCTGTGATCTGTCACGTTAATAAGACATAATTCCCGCCGTTAAAGGGAGATATGAAGAAGATAAATTATCGTTCTATAAGAACGTCGTGAATTATCGTTCTAGAAGAACGTCGTAAAGTATCATTCTAGAAGAACGTATTGCATCATCGTTCTCGAAGAACATTCTAACGCAACATTCAAGAAGAACGTGTCATGGCATATTTCTAATTTATCTAATCTTGACTAAATTAGGAGAAATTATCCTTTGCTTGCCTACGTTTTATTATGATGCATAAATAGCTATACCATCTATAAATTTATTTTCTAATAGAAGTACTAAAAGAACCAAATAAAGACAACAAATGAATAAGTTCTTTTGTAAGAACGTGTAAGACCTAAAGGTTCTAAATATTTAGAACCTCGTGAAGAAGAAGAGACCGAATAATAAACACACCCTAATGCTCTTGAAGAAGCAGCTCCCGAAGAAGTATCTCCTGTAGAAAAAAAGTTCATGACGGTCCGGAAGATGTCATGAACCAAAGATCAAATTTCTCAAAGTATATCGCTCCGGTAGAGGATATACCTCAAATTCCAGAAGAGACTGAGAAAGAGGTACCGGTACCCATGAAATCTATGTTTTATACATAGTTAAGAGAAATTTAAAATCAAGAAGTTTGTCATAAATGACATTATCAAACAAGAATAAGAAGGGTGATAAAATTAAAGGATAAACCACGAATAATCTAATGGAAAGATGCGATATCGCTCGCAAGACGTGGACTGTTCAGTCCTACTTTAGCTCGAGGAATCCCGAAGGAATAAACCCGGTAGGTTTTGAATGGGTGTCTGTAACAAATAAGAGATCCAAATGTATTGAGCAATTTTAGCTCGAGGAATCCCGAAGGATCTACAAAATAACCATATATGGATTAAACCATCCAGAAGAATGTGATAGGCTCATTGAGTTTTTAAAGAAATCCCTGAACGGATTCTTTAAATGGTCATCTATAAGAGTACCTCCTGAAGAGAAGATCTTCTGAAGAGATAAAAGATATGATAATATCTTCCGAAGAGATCGGAATCTCCTGAAGAGATTGGAAATCTTCCGAAGAGTTCGGAATCTCTCGAAGAGATCGAATATCACCCGAAGTGATCATAATCTCCTGAAGATATGGGAATCTCCCGAAGAGATTGGATATCTTCCGAAGGGATCGGAATCTCCAGAAGAGATTTGAATCTCTAGAAGAGATAAAGGTAAATCTTCTGAAGAGATCTCATATAATCTCATGTAAAAATGAATCTCTGGAAGAGATACACTATAATCTCTTGTAGAGATTTAACATAAATAATATCCCTATAATAGTCAGGTCAATAAGATCCATTATGACCAAAAGAACATATTCTGGGTCCTGGAGCACCCTATTTAAAATACAATTTCTTTATTGTCATTCACTCTGCAAAATACTTTATGTGAATCTGCTGATATGCATATATACATACACATACTAGAATGACATAATTTATATTAATTATTCTTGATTAATGTTTTTTTATCTAATGAGATATACATATGAATGATATTTATCTGGTACTCAATAAGAAGATACCACAAGCAAGGTATGTTTCAAAATAATGTTGCAGATATTTTAGAGAGAATAAATCAAATCATCGCGATAATTTCATCAAAGCGAACAAAGAATCTGCATAGCTATATTTTCAACAGTTTAACACATCAGGGGGAGCTACGAGCTTTCAGGAATCACAAATAAAGCCTGCAACCTCTTCATAAGGATATGAGTATAAATGTATAAACAAATATAGTGTTGGGATAAGATGTAATATTTAAATTGTATTGGGGGTTAATTTTTTATTTTGAATTGATGTAAGAACAATAATGTAATACTTTTGAGGTGGAGCATCCTGTAGATGCAAGCATCCTGAAGATGCTAATAGAGACATCTTGAAGCATGTCTTTGCGTATTGTACTCTTTTCCTTCGTTGAGGTTTTTTTTCACTGGGTTTTTCCTTTGATAGGTTTTTAACAAGACAGTGTAAGTCGCACCCACTTAGATTCCTTAAGACTCATATTCCTGAAGAATATTATTGTACTCTTTTCTTTTCTATGGATTTCTTCCAACGGGTTTTTTCTAGAAAAGTTTTTAATGAGGCGATAATTAAAGTGGGCATCCAAGGGGGAGTGTTGTGATTTGGATAAACCCAAATGTTGATGCCCTTATCCATATCCACAACAACTTCTATCCCATTCCCTCTATATATGTTATCAATGAGAAAGCTACATACACATTCTTTCTGGCTACCATTAATATTCTTCTCTTTCTCTCTCATTTCACAACAATATAAAAGTTGTGTATTTCACAATATTTATACAATGTTGTAAATTTATCTTTATTTTGCCACTATAAATGAAATTTGTGAATGTATTTATCTTTTCAGAATTTTAAATTACATATCCATGTATTTGACCAAAAAAGAGATGCAACCCATCATATGTTACACGTATTTCACACATGTGTGTGGGTGTGTGGGGGTGAATTTCTTCACAATTTGTTAATTCTCCGCCCTAAAAAAAGAAGAAAAAGAAAAAGAAGTCTTCTTCTATTCACTAGGCAATTATACATTGCCACTTGTTTTACATATTCTTTTTTATATGTTATATGCGCTCTTTTTTGTATATATTATATGTTGTGACTCATCTGGATCGATCTAGGGCCTCCGTAATTGTAATTGTAAAGTGCATGTTATTTACAATTTTATTACTATTTTACTAAGAGCAATTTTTGTATAATTCTTTTTCAATTGGTGGCACTTTGTACCACCCTCATTTGTTGGTGTACATTTGATATATTAAGCTTAACTAGATTTTTTTTAAAATAATTTCTAATGTTATTATATGTTGATATATAGTAATTATTTTTGTATTGCAGGTTCGACTTTAAGACATAATCTGACAGTCGACTCAAATATGATGAAGGTATTGGTAGAAGTTTTTATTTTGTTTATGGCTTATTTGCAACATGATACTCTCAATTATTTATGTTTTACTATTTGATACCTTAAACTTTTTTACTCAGCAAGTTTGATACCATCAACTATCGAATAGTTTCATTTCCATATCCTAATTTTTTTTTCTAAATTAACCTTGCCCCTTCTCTTTCTGACGATGCCCCTCCTCTCCCTCCAGTGGTGGTGGTGGCCCATGGCAGTGGTGCACGACTGCAGCAACGGTGCACGACAACGACATACGACAATAGCAGCAGCAACAGCGACGCACGACAACAACGACGTAACCAGCGATGCACAACAGCAGTGGTGGCATCAACAACACGATAGAGAGAGGAGGGGCTAGCAGTAGCAGTGGTAGGAGGGGGCACTGGGTTGGGCGGTGGGTGGAGGGGGGGGCACGGGTGGGGGTTGCTGGGGGATTAGTTTCAAGTTTTGAACAGAAGTATTTTTGTCCATTTTTTAGGGTAACAAGTTGTACCAATTTTTTTAAGATATTAAGTTGAAAAGCTAAAATAGTGGAGGGTACCAACTATCAAGTTAAAACTAAGCCTTTGTTTATTTGGACATGTCCTTCGTCATTTTGCTACTAAGATGATAGACTTGCTTAGTTTGAGTCAGTTCGAATACTTGATTACAAATTGATAAAGAATTTGATTATTTTTGTGTGTATTAGTTGAATTGACTACTTTAAATAAATATATTTAATTAAATTTATGAAATATAATAATATGTTGGAATTATTCAATAATAGGGGCCAAACATGTAAAATTAATTGTGTTGGGCTATCTAAATAATTAAGTCAAATTAAAGTGGTCTATTTGAAAAATTGGCTTAAGGATATAATTTTCATGGAAATAATGTGTAGATACCAAAGATAATCTAATTTGATGAGGGGCCAAATTAGAAATATCAAAATGTATAAATATATTTATTTATTAGGGTTATGGTCCCCAACTCATACGACCACCAAAGAGAGGGTTTTCTCTATTCTCTTCTGTATCCCCATCAACAGAGAGAGGAACAAAGCTTTCATCTTTGTTATTAAGGGTCGTAGCGAGTTAGAAGATCGAACCACATAAAGAGACGTCTGCTTCAAGATCTATTAAGTCAATCAATGGATTCAGGTATGCTTCCGCATTGATTTTGTTCTTCGTCTTATGAATCAACAGACTACATTTTTAACAAGTGGTATCAGAGCCTCCCTTGTTTGATTCATGAGTTTGAATTAAGTTCCAAAATCAAAAAAAAATTGGAACCCTAGATCGTTCGGTCTAATTTAATTTAAGGAGAATATTTTGCTATCCGCTTATTTCTATAATTTATGTTGTTATAAGCTTATTCGATGACATGTTTATAACTTCTCTCAGGTATTTGGTTGACACGAAGGAACATGTACTTCAATACTGTTCTTTAGAAAAATAAAAACAGAAAGCAACCTAGTGTTTCTATTGGTACAAATCGGGAGGCAGTATGGAGTCTGAGATGGTGGATTCAATTTGTATGCATTATATGCATGAGTGCCTTATACAAGTGCAAAATTTGTTTAGTTGCTTATAAATCCGAGCCGATTTTGCTAATATGGATGCTGAGGTTATACAAGTGCCTCTTTTATGCTCATGTCAGGATATGGATGCTGAGGATATGGATATTAGTTTAGTAAAAATTGTTAATCATGAGTTGGTAATTGCTTATAGTTATCGTCGGTTTATAAGACAAATATTTGTTCTTTATCATATATTAATAGTGGCACTACTGTATAGATTGAATTATTGGAATTTTATATAGTATTTTTCTAATATTCGACATCAATCACTACAAGAAAAATGAAGATTCTTAACGGTTTATAAGTTGATGGTCGTGAAAAACCGTCAAGAAAATTACTTATCTTGACGAATTTAGCCTTACGTCAAGAAATGCCTTATTTTACGTTAATTTAGCAATCTTATAGCATAATAGTTGACGGTTTTAGATGATCCGTCAAGAAACATCCTTTTATTTAGTGACGGTTCGGTAATAACCGTCAACTAACATATGCCTAAAAAATTGGCGCAATTTTTTTAGCTGCCATTTTTGTAATTTTTTTAAAATTTGATATATGTTGACGGGTTGTCTTTCAATTCCATTTTCTTTATTTTCCAATTCTTTTCTCTCCGCTCTATTTCTCTATGAGCAGATGGAGAAGGAGAGCCAAAACCAACAAACCCTTCTTCCTCCTCTCCACCCTCTTCCTCCTCTTCTTCGTCTTCCTTCTCCTTTTTCTCTCTTATAGATCCTTTCTAAATCCCAAACTATAATCCCCAAATTCCCCTCCACTCTGTAAACCCTCTCTCTCCTCCTCGTCCTCCTCCTCCCCCTCATCTACTCTCCGTAGGCACCAGAATCTTATGAAGTCCATGGCGAAGTCGAAGGTCCTTCTCCTCCTCAGCTTTCACGAGCCACCGGATCCTCGGCCTCACCGACAGAAGCTACTGTGCGGTGGCGCCCGACCTCCGTGTCTTCAACGACTCCGAACTAGGGCACGGGGACGAGCGGTCGCTTTTTGAGCCGCTTCTTTGTATCCTGACCGTCCGATCGCCATTAATATGGCCCTCCCCTCCCCCTCCCCCTCCCCTCCGCTCGATCCCTCCGGCGAAGTTCCTCCCACTAGAATTCTGCCGTTCCGGTGAGCCCTAGGGTTACGGCTAGGTTTAGGGTTATGATTTCTTCCCAAAGTTATCAATTTTTTTACCAACGATTGAAGTTTTTTATTGTTAGGTGCTGAATTAGAAAATTAGGGTTTTTTTATCGGAGTTTGGAGGAGATGGAGATTAGGGTTTTCGTGGATTGCAATTTGGGGGATTGAGGTTTGGAGTTTGGCGGCGGTGGGAAGAGGAGACGATGGGCTGCTTTCCGTCCAAGTCGAGGAGGCAGTTCCCCGGACACGAGGATCCGGTGCTTCTCTCATCGCAAACTGCTTGTAAGCTCCTAAAGTTGTAATCTTTCTGTTCGATTCTTTACAAAGTTGCGATCTTTGAATTTTTCTACGTGTGGTTATTTTTATTTTGGAGGAAGAAATTAAACTTTTAAGGAGGTGATTTGTGATTGAAATTGTATTGAGAATGCTACTTTTGCCTAGGAATTATAATGCTGATCCCTGTTGAAGATTTGAATATGGGGAAACTATTTGGAATGTTCGATGCTACAGGGACACATGCACCTATTTTTGGACCGTTCCTGCTTCATAGATGTCTCGATATTCGTCTTTGCTAATGAATTGCTAGAGTTTGGTATCATTTTTTTATTCGGATTCATTTACATGTTTTTTATTCTTTGTTTACGAGTTGATTGGTGTTTCACTAATATGTTTGTAGATATGATACTTTTGAATGCGACTATAACCACACTTTTTGATCATATTTGGACGATTGTGTACATTTTATCGTACTCCGTCTTGATTCGAGAGGTACTAGTGCCCTTAATAAGAACATGTTTGATCTTAAAACAAGAATATGTCTTCTGGGAAACATATAAGGAAATTAAATTGTGTTTGGGTCTCATGTCTTCTCTTTTGTGCTAATCTACCTTCTCAACAGCTTAATGTGTATGCATTTGTTTGTCAATTCTTGCCATTTTTTATGGTATTAATATCATTTCTTTAAGTTATTAAGATAATATTGTACTGTGTGCGTATTGGAAGTTTCATTATATCTTTGAAGCGAGAGGAAAGTAGGAACTATTGGAAGTTAGTAATCTGTTTGGGTCAGATTCTTGATAAAAAAAGTTGTTTTGTTATATGCCTTTGATATTAATATGGTATTTTTGAAACATTTTTTTATTTGCTTATCTTGTTATATTATCTTATTATACAACTCAACAAATAGCTAGTCGGACTTTACTATTATTTTTCATATGTCCATGTTCCCTGTCTGATCTTAAACTGAAGTAGTCTTTTATCTTTTCCTTGTTTTAGGTGTTTATGTCCTTATGTCAGGACTAGATTTGGAAAGGCTTGCTTTGGCTGCTGGCCCTGTGGATCTTATGCAAGCATGCCTTGATGTTGTTCTTTCATATGTTCAACAACAAGAACAATTTGGACGACCAATTGGCGAATTTCAATTAATACAGGTATGTGTTTTGAAATTAACTTTCCGAATTTAAACTGCATGTCCATGATACCAGTCTACCCAGAATGCAACTGGCTTATAAGGTTTTATGAAGGTTGCTCTCTTTCTTATAGCTTCCTTGGCTTGCAGTTTCTACAAATTACAGAGTATCAACATTGTTGACATATAGTCAAATAAAAAATAGTCAATTTGTATATTCGAATTTCTTAATGTTGAATAGTGTTAATAGTCAGCCCCAATATTGTGGGATAACTCTTGTATGATGATGCTTTTGCAACTAGGGAAAATGTTTGACACCCCTCCGTTCTACTTGTCTATGTGTGCTTTCTCATGCATGACAGGATGTATATGAATGAAATGGCTTCACAACTCTTAAAGGTCGGTCATGAATCGAAACATGCATGCAATAAGCAACTATTCTTGTTTTCATTTGTCTATTAGATGTGGGGATCTCTCTTATAGGATATGAGGTTCCGATGTCAAAACTAATTGCATCTTTTTATTTCTGAATGCTAGAAAAGGCGACTTTATAAGGGGCAATTTATCATGGGCACAAGAAAAATGCAAGTGTGTGTGTGTCAGTTTGAAGAAAAATGCAAGTGTGTGTGTGCCAATGGCTCGGAAAGTTAGATAACATGGAATGTAAGGGGCAACAGATAATAGAGATGGGGGATTAGGGACTTTGTGTTCCTGCACAGCAGGGAACTCTCCCTGCATGTACAAGTAAGTGCAACCTTGGTCAACCATGGTTAAGTCTAGATCTAGTATCCTATATCGAGTAATCCTATAAGATACCCTAGTCTAGGTATCCATATACTCAATTTACCTTAATACAAGTACATTTACATATACATAACATGACAATCTACCCTAGACTCTAGAGTGGCAACACTTTAAACCTTGCTACTAGGTAAATCCATCTACCTAGATATCTAAGGTATTGGCCTATACCTTAGCTAGTAGGATACCCTGTATTCCTCATTACCTTATACATGTACATTTATAATTATATTAATATACCCATCTATTTAGGCTATAGGTAACCCTCTATCTTAAAAAAAATATTAATATACCCATCTATTTAGGCTATAGGTAACCCTCTATCTTAGGTTAATAGCTTAACTAGACCAATACCTAAACCACTATAATACATACCGACATACTAACCCCTTTATGATACCAATAGATACTCACAACCATTTCTGATACTAACCACCTTAGGCTCTCTAGGATACTCAAACCAAAAGACCCAAACCCATGGCCAATGGCCAAAGCTCAGTAGCCAAGTGGCCATTACAGCCTGCAGCTGCTGCTAGTACAACAACAATGCTGCTGCAGCTACTACCACTTCCTACTGCTGTATTGCCATTTGGTGCTATAGCTGCTACAGCAAGCTCGAGCCCCTTAATCTCCATGTACTAATACCACCAACCAAGATACTCTAACTTAACTCCTAATCAAGCTATACTAATCTGTACCCAATCTAACCACACTATTAACTCAAGACTCAAATCCCTAACAACTGAACTCACTGATACACTCATGTTCTGATACTAACATACTAACAAAACCAAGATACAACCTTCTAACCTCTGAAATTTCTTGAAGCTAACATCTAACTCGCTAGCATATACATGGATGTCCTATATCTGATAATTAACAGCCACCACATCATGAAGCCAACCTCCTAACTAATACTAACTCACATGATCTCTCTATCTGAGATGGCCAAGCCACTGAAACACTCAAGATACTGGCCTAACCAATATGGCCCAAGGCCTGGACAAATTGGTCCTGCTGTACTAGCTCTCGAGTAGGGTTCTAGTTGCCAAGCAGTGGCCATATTTCGCCTGCACAACAATAGGGAATGATTTCCCTTCCCCTTTCTGCCATGGAACAGTGGCCTAAAGGCTAAAGTCCCCTAAAGTTGTATGTAACCCTAGTCTCTAACTGATACTAACCCCCACATGCCTCTGTCTTAAACCCAAAGCCAACTGACGCATACTAACACACTCTCACACAAAATTTACTTAATCTCTAAACACTAATACACTATCTACACTTCAGACACTAATATATGATACTCTCTAATAACCCACATTGGTACACCTTCACATGACACATACACACACTCAAATCTGAACCACATTACCAAAATATGATACTCTCAAATATCTCTGATACTCTACATCCAAACACTCAACATAAAACTCTAACACCCAAAGTCACCATTTGCCAAGGCAAATAAGCAAGTGTACCCTTGCTGCCATGCCTGAGGACTACAATAGTACCCAAATGGCCTGCAACCTGCATACTACAGGTAATTTCGGCACTTGAATGAGCAAGCACAGGGCCTGCCCCCTAACCACCTGGCCTAGGCAGAGTCATTCCCTGTTGCCTGGGCTCAACAGGACCTTCTAACACTCCCAAGCTCCCTGTCTAGTCCAATCCTCACTTTCTAATGCATAGGCCACCCACTGATCTCACCCCAAAACTGAAACTTAGTTCTTTCTTATCCTTGCCCATAAGACTCTACACTAACATTGATATCTAATTAACTGGTACTCTCATCCTATACTCTTTAAATGTTACTCTAGTTTAGGACACTAATTAGTCTAGCTGTCACCAAGGTATCCTCTACCCAAGTCATACACATACAAGGGTCAAAACCCAAGGCCAAGCTGATGCTCACAATACAACCCAAAATGTTAACTAACTCTCTAACACTCTCACAAAAATAATAGTGATACCACTCTGATACAATGAGTATCAGACCTCACAGCACTTGTCATATATCTTATTCTTAGTTGAAATAAGCTAATTTTTTTAGAGTTTTTGTTCTTAGTTGATATCAGTTTATACAAACATGTACATATAATGATTAAATATATTTCTCTTTTTCTCTCAGGAACTACATGGAAAATAAAGGTGCTGTGAATATGGGAGGGATGTGCTCCGGCCGGGTTTGTGACATATTTTGTTTCTAGTTATATACATATCAGTTTTCGATTCTTAAGATGTACAAAGACTACATACTTTGGTTGGATATGTTGTGGTTGGACGTGTGTTGGATGTTTGTGGTTGAAAAGGATGTTGGATATGTTAGAAGTTTGTGGTGTATGAATAATACAATTTGTTAATATAAAAATTAAAATTGCAGTTATTTGATGTGTGTATATCTTATGGATGACTGATATTATGTATGCGTTCGATTCATTATATATAATTATAAACAAAATTTTGGTTATACAAAATTTAGCTTCTCTTGATGGTTATAAAATGTCACAATTAACTCAATCTTGCTGCAATTGCTCTTTGTATTGAAGATTTTCTTGACGTCTAAAGGCCGTCATCTAGGCCAGAGTCAAGAAAAGTGTTTGCCTATGTTGACGGTTTCTAAAAACTGCTATCTTGACGGCTAAAAATAGTCAAGAAAATTACTTCATATGACGGCCAAAAACCATCAAGAAAAGCCATGCCAACGACCGTCAAGAAAAGGGGGGTCTTTTCTTGACTCCGGCCTACTTGACGTATACACAACCGTCAAGATATCGATTTCTTGACGGGGAATCCCCGTCAAGAAAAGCCTTTATTCTTGTAGTAAATTTTAAAAAATATATATAATTTGCTTGGCTCGATAAACATCTTTTGGATAGAGTACAACAAACTGGAAAAGATGTTTCAGAATATTTATATTGTTACTTTTTTATCCTGATATAATTGAGCAATGAGATAATAACTATTTTGTATAAAGACAATGATTCATTTTGCTAACACGATCTTTTGGCTAATTTTGGTTATGATTAAAGAAGATATCTACTGACATAATTATATGATTCAGTTTACAAAAAAAGTTAGAATTTTTTTTGGTAGATTATTACATGAATTTTGTTAAGTTGATAATGCAAAGTTTGGTCAAATTAAAATTCATGTTTTAAATCATGCAAAAGATTCACATGTTTATCATGTAGTAGATAAATTTTGGTATAATCTTTATGGATGTAATCTTTTGATGTATATATTCAGTAGAATCTAATCTGATAATTTATGATTATTTAATATAAAATATGCATGTACATAAGGATTTATGATTATTTAATTTAAATAAGCATAAGGATTTGGACATGATTCAGTTTTGTAAAATTAAGTCAACATTCAAATTTTTTTGGTGCTTCTTTATAACTAGCAATAGTTGTCTAACATTCTAATTAGACCCATTGAAACAAGATGTCGCCAAAGTGACCTCTCTTACGTAGATAGTCTATGAGGGATACAGATGTTTGTGTGTGTACATTCATGCAAATATTAGCCGGCCCAAAGAAAGGTTAATCCATGGTCGAATTGCATACGTACATGTGATGATAAATGTGTGACAATTATAAGTTTACATGTGAATAATAATTCGATCCAAAGATAGACTTATTATTTGGCATGACTTATTGTTAACGTTTGATCATTATACCAAGAGTACCACTTGCAGTTAATATCACTGTCCAAAGACTTGATATTAAAGATGTACTAGGTATCTTGAGATGTGGTTTACCATTATTTGAATTTGTTTGACTATATTTTACCCTTTGGTTATTAATTAGAGCATGTTTATTTTTTGTTTTTTTTTTCTCTTTACAGTTAATATTGCTTCAATATCTGCCAATAAGAATTTAATCTCCATGTTTAATGGGATAAACTGTAAGGCAAAAAAAAGAAGAAGAAGAAAGAATACAGTAGCTGCTAAGGGTCCAGCTCAAAAGAAACAACAATATAAAACTAAGGGTTGTTTCTTTTGTGATAAGCCATGACACATAAGGAAGAAATATACAAAGTACCACACATGACATATAAAGAAAAGTATATTTCTAAATATGGTATGTTCTGAGGTTAATTTAGATTTAGTACCTAGAAACACATGGTGGTTAGATTCTGGTGCTACTACACACATTAGTGATTATAGACAAGGTTGTCTAAGCTACGAAAAGCTAATTGATGGTGAAAATTATATCTATGCGGGTGATAGCAAGTCAGTAGAAGTGGAAGCAATAAGACATTTTAGGTTATTATTAGGAACCGATTATTATTTGAATTTGATAGACACTTTTATTGTACCGTCTTTTAGACGAAATTCAGTTTCAGTTTTCTTAATGGACAAATCTGGTTATCATTGTTCATTTGGAAATAATAAGTTTTGTCTATCTTTAAATTCAAATATTATTGGTAACGGTTCTCTTAAGGTTTATGATAACGTATATTCACTTGAAACTATTGCATCTTACAATAAAACCTTGCAAGTGGAGTCATGTGGTACTAAACGCAAAATTAACAATAAATTTATTTTAGCCTCATTGTGACATAAGCAATTAGGTCACATCTCTAGAAATATAGTTGAATGACTTGTGTCTGATGGGATTTGGATTCCATTAACTTTATAGACTTTAATGTCTATATTGAATGTGTAAAGGGAAGATAGATCAAAGTTAAATTATAAGCAGATACTTTATTGGCTATGCTGACAGATCAAGGGGGTTAATAATTATATGATCCCACACAAAAGGAATTTTTTTGAGACGAAAAGTGTAATATTTTTTGAGGATGTTAAGTTTGGGGGAGAAATAAAGTCAGGGGCATTATCTTTGAGAAGGAATCGATTGCAATTCCAACTATCACTTTTAATGATGTGCAGGATTATGTACTTGTCATTGATCAGTAAGTGAATTTAGAGACTCAATACCTCTATAAGTCATTGAGATACCTTGACAAGACAACGTAGCGGCACCCCCATTCAAGATAAGGTAATTATTCCTAAGGAATAAACTCAATAACCTCAAGAACTGGAAATGTTAAGATGGTCCACCATAGAAAGAAGAAATATAATTTCGGATGACTCTTTCATATTTCTCCAGAAACATGAGAAAAACTATAGAATATTGGAAGATGATTCAATCAACTTCCATCAGGCCATGGAAAGTTTCAGTTCTCAAAAGTGGATTAAGACAATAAATGAGGAGTATAAGTCTATGCAAGAAAATAAAGTTTAGGAACTTATCTCATTACCAAAAGGTACGAAGTCCATTGGTTGCAAATGGGTATTTAAAACCAAGAAGGATTCAGAGGGTAATGTGGAGAGGTATAAAGTACGTCATGTAGCTAGTGGCTTTACTCAAAAACTAGGGATTAATTTTAAAGTTACTTTCTCTCTGGTTTCTTTGAAAGACACTTTTAAAATAATCATGGCACTTGTTGCACATTTTTTACATCAAATAGATGTCAAAATAATGTTTCTCAATGGTAATATTGGCAAAATAATTTATATAGTGCAACCATAAAACTTTGTGTCAGAAGACCCAAAGAATATGATTTGCAAACTGACAAAATCTATTTATAGACTCAAGCAAGCTTGTCGTCAAAGGTACTTCAAACTTTAACAAAGTGATTATCTCATTTGGTTTTGGGATAAACACTGTTGAAAATTATGTGTATCACAAGTTCAGTGGGAGTAGATATATTTTTCTGGTTTTGTATATTGATTAAAGTAATTAATGCAAACCAGGTGACACATGTCGCTGAAGGAGACAATTCAGTCTCAATCAAGTGCCCTAAAATTAGAATTAGAATTAAGAAAATGTAATAGATTTCCTGTTCATGATCAGTTATAGGGAGTCTAATATATGCTCATGAAGTACACATCAGGATATTGCGTACATAGTTGGGATGCTAGACAGATATTTTAGCAAATATGGGATGGATCATTGGGTAGCGGCCAAACTACTTAAATAACTAATAGAGAACAAGAAATTATATGCTCTTTACAGGAGATAAGATAATTTTGGAGATCATAAGGAATTTTGACTCCGATTTTGCTGGATGCCAATACAGCAGGAGATTCACATCAGGTTATGTTAACTGGTGGAGATATGTTTTGGATGAGTGTTAAACAGGTGCTCATAATTTCTTCCACCATGGCAGCAAGGTTTATAGCATGTTGTGAGACATCTATTCAGGAAATGTAGTTGTGAAATTTTGTCACAAGGCTGTGCCTACAGGAGGATGTTGAAAGACCACTCAAATTATGGTGTAACAATAAATCGATAGTACTGTATTCCAATAACAATAGGAACTTGTATAAGTCAAAAATATTGACATAAAGTTTCTAGTTATGAAGAAAAGAATTCAGAATGGTTAAAGTGTCCATATAACACATTAGAACAAACTCCATGTTAGCGGATCCACTCACTAAAGTATTATCACCCAAGGTCTTTTATGAGCATACTGCTCATATGGGTGTTATCTTAATAAGTATATGGCAATATAGTGGGAGTTTGTATTTTATGTATTGGGTGCTATTTGGCTTTGAACAAATTTATGTATTAAAGTATTTTAGATATTTATCTGATCAGATATATAGAAATTCAGTTCATTCTGTTTTTATTATGTTAAAATTTTTATCTCACTAAAGTTAAGGATGACAAGTTGGAAATAGACATGTATTGATCACATTGCGTATAATTTCTATGCTACGCATCAATGATTTAATCTATATCATTTATCTATATTGGTATATGTGATCATTGATGGTTTAGTTGCACTAAATATGACGAATGCCGCTTTGAACCTATGTTGATATGGTTAATGGATGCGATTGTCCGGATATACCCTCAAGATTAAGATAACAATTTATGAGCTCACTAAGGTTAACACAATTATAAGGTTACATATGTGGTCCAGTGGAATATTTTTAGAATTGTTTAATAATAGGGGCCACGTATGTAAAATTAATTGTGTTGGGCTATCTAAATAATTAAGCCAAATTAAAGTAGTCTATTTGAAAAATTGGCTTAAGGGTATAATTGTCATAGAAATAATGTGTAGATATCGGAGATAAATCTAATTTGATGAGGGACCAAATTAGAAATATCAAAACATATAGATATATGTATTCATTAGGGTTATGGTCCCAACTCATACAGCCACCAAAGAGAGGGTTTTCTTGTAAGCCCCCTGAAATTTCTGAATTATTTTTTCGAATTTTCTAATAAATTATTTTCAATAATTCATTTCTATATAATTAATTTCGATCATTAGATGCTCTTTACCGTGACTTGAAATTCTAGAGCATCAGGGATGCCAGTCTCTGGAAACTTTCTTCTTGAAGTTTGTAGTAGACGAGATTACCTTCACGTCGATATATCATGTCCTATCCAAACTCGTTCCCTTGTGCTCCTATTTCATCCATGATTTAAATTATTTAATTTATTAATTAATTAAATCTTGGCTTCGACTTTGTCCAAACTTGGACCAACGTCCGACCCAGTTTGGCGTGGACCCTACCATGACTGGCCATACATCCCCCTGATGTGTCTGCATTTTTCCCCTTTTTGAAAATACGTTATTTTATATAAAATATCTTTATTTATCTCTCTTTTATATATGTATATATATATATATACATATATAATATAATATATAAAATATCTCTCTCCTTACTAATCAAACACCCCACCTCACTCCCCTCTCACATCAGCACTCACCCACACCCCCTTATGTACGAGCAACACTCTCCCCCTCTTTCTACATTCTCTCTCTCCCTCTCTCATTAATATCACACACACACTCATATATAATATACATCATCTCTCTCTCCCATCACACACACAACACCACAACCCCCCCCCCCCCCCACAGCCCTTTGGCCGAGCCCCCCATGGCCAAGCTCCTCCCTGAGCTCCTTCTTTCCTCCTCCTCTCGAACCATTACTTCCCTCCTCCTTCTTCATCTTCATCACCTACATCCCCATCACCATTCCACCACCACCTTCCTTCTCTTCTTCTCCTCCTCCTCACCTCCATGGCCGACCACACGAACCACCCCTCCTCTCCCCGAGCAGCAGCTCCAACAAAGCCATCCCGAGCTCCTCCATCAGCCTCTCCATTGTTTCCTCCTCCCGAACTCATCTGAGCTCCTCCACGAACCACCACCCCATCATCACCTCAACACCACCACCTCCACCATTGAACCGCCGCCACCACCATCTCCGACGTGCTCCCGCCTACCTCGCCGTGGCCGCACCGCGCACAAGGCCACGCAGCCCCCGCAGCAGCGGGCAGCTGCTGCCGATAGCAGCTGCAACAGCAGTAGCAGTGCGTGGCGAAGCAGCCGCGTGTGGCCGCGCCACCGTGCGTCGCCGCCGGCCATGGCCGCCGTGGCCAGCCTCCCTTGGCCGGGAGCGACCCCCAGCGACCTTCCCATGGCGGCCAACGTCCCCCGGGACGCGCCGTCGAGGCAATTCGTGCATTTTTCACGAAATTCCGTCGACGCGCGCGCACGCAAAGTCCAGAATTGGCGCCTCATCGCAGCGACTTTGTGCACATTTCTCGAGGAATTCGACCGTTGGATCGGCGATCCGTTTCTTTCGTCACAATCTCGGTATATACCCCTTCGCCTCTGTCAAGTTTGAACCGTTAATTTTGTCGTTTGATACACCAAAATCGGCCACCAAGTTGACGTTTTAATTTGTACTATTTTTGGACAGTTTTGCGAGGCCAACTTCGCGGGTTCGTATCTTCGTCGTCGTAGCTCCGTTTTGCGTACCACCAGTTCTGGTGCATAGCAGGTATAACCCTCTTCCTGCCCCCTTTAGATTCCTTTTCAGTTTGAGCTTGTTAGGTCGGTCAGATTCGACGCCAAAGTTGGCCGTTCGAATTCTTTAATTTACACTAGTTAAATTTTATTTTTGAACCCGGGACTCCGGATTCAATTTCTGACACCACCAGTAGACTCGTGGCGTCGTTCTGGCTTGTTTTCATATAAAGTTTGTTAGATTTGGAGAACGTGGGCCCTGGCACGTATTTCGGGGCAAAGCGGGTCCCACTTTCTGGGTCAACGGGTCATTTTGAGATCGGCTCATCGGAATCCAATTCCGAATATACCGTTGAGTTCGTATTGTCATTCTGGACTCGTTGACATATAATTTGCTAGGTTTTAGTGGACATTGGTTTCGGCACGCATTTCGGTGCAAGTCGGATACCAATATCCGGGTCAACGGGTCATTTTGAGTTCGGCTCATCGGAATCCAATTCCGGATATACCGTTGAGTTCGTATCATCATTCTGGACTCGTTGACATATAATTTGCTGAGTTTTGAAGACATTGGCTCCGACACGCTTTTCCGTACAAATCGGATTTCAATGTCCCGGTTAACGGACCAATTTGAGATCGGGTCAACGGAATCCAATTCTGGATATACAGTTGGGTTCGCATCGTCATTATGGATTCGTGGACATATAATTTGTTAGATTTTGTGCACTTTTATTTCGGCACGTTTTTTTCGGTGCAAAGTGTGTCCAACGGCGGACATCATTTTGGCAGAAAGTACCGTTTTGCCCCTGTGTCCAAATTGGACTTTTGGACAGGCTATCCTAGCTGATTTGACCATTCTGGACACGTTGGTGATGTTAGTTTCATCATTCGACAACATCTGTATATTTCTTCCCTTTTTGTGTCTCCCTATTATTATAATATTTTCTCCTTTTGGTTGTTTTAGAGACCCGTCGATTTCAGTGATTTCTAAATCACCGAAATGCATAAGTTGACCTTGTAGATGTTTATAGAGACTAGCTTTAACCCAGTTTGACCATGGTTGACTACTTTGACTGAACGTCGAAGTAGAGTCAACAGTTGACCTAGATTTGACCATGGTTGACCAGAGTTGACCAGTTGACCCAAAGTCAAATGTTAGTCAACGTTAGTCAAGTTGACCTAGATTTGACCATGGTTGACCAGAGTTGACCAGTTGACCAAAGTCAACTGTACGTCAACCTTGACCCAGTTTGTCTTAGTTTGACTTAGTATGACCTAGATGTTAGTATGTCTTTTGACCCTGATCAGCTCTTGTATTATTTTATCTTTAGGTCTGTGGCTTTACTCTGAACCCTGATTCATATTGACAGCAGGACCCCAGGCGAGTACATTCTCTGATAATATTTCTATTTTATGATATCGTCTATGTTTCTTGTATTTAGTGTAGATATCCTTGTTCTCTTGACACATTGTTCACACGGATTGGTATTTCCCTGGATCCCGTCATGAGATATTATTCCTCGCTCTCCTTGGTATATCTTGTGCAAGTCTTTCTTGTTCCTTGTGCATTGTATAGACACGATTCCTACGAAGGCTAGCTACCCTCTCGGAGAATCGTATGTCATGATGTGTCATGGTTGGATCCATTATACTAGTCGGGGACAGGGAGTATTAGTGTAAATGTGTGGTCATTATCCACCTTGTTATTCTTGTAGACCTTGTGAGTGTTAATCATACACCTCACGTATGATTAACCAGGCCAGTAGACCTTGTGCAAGACCCAAGCCGACCACATGTTGAAACTAGTACTCACACACTTAGATAGATGATTCTTGATTCTTGTACATGCCATGATCAGTTTTACTTGCCTTGTTCTAGCTCTAGATTTACAGCTTACCTTGCCATGATACTCACATGTATATTTTATGATTTCTTGTATATTCTCTCTATTTACTGCTACATGTTCAATATCGTATAATTAGAACTGTTATTTGAGATTTGTGCTCGTTCCATCCTGACTGGATATGTTGACAAAATTTTAGGAGTAGTTGTGCCACATTTGTTGGACTGCAGGATGATTCTAGCTGAGGTAGTTCACACTGTTCCTCTATGTGAGTTGCCTGATAGTTATTCCTTAGTTAGTCTTGTTGTTCCTTCATTATCTTTCTGTCTTATGATCATTGTAGACTCTAGTTGTTCTAGTGATATTGTTATTAGTTCTTGTCTTATCTTCCTTAGTTTCGTGATGTGACATGAGTACATTTCTAGTTATGGATTCTTAGATGTTGTAGTTAGTATAGTATGCTTGACAGCGTTCTACCGCCGATATCGCGGCATAGGCTGGGCGTGGCCCACGTATTCGTACCCGTATATCCGGGTGTGGGTCGTGACACGTTTTTAGTGGTGGCCCATACAGGTCAGTCTTTACAGTAAATGCGAAGTCGTGGTAGTACTTGAGCTTTTATGTACTACTGCGAGCCTACCCTAGGATTAAGGTTGAGTAATGGAATATTTTATGATTTTGGTACTCAGTCACATATTAGGAACTTTTGGTGGATTCCAGAGATGATACCTGGGAATTTTATTTCGAAAGCTTTTCAAATATTTTCCCACTTATTTCTATTCGTCTTGATTTCTGAAACATCTGTCCGTTATCAACTTTATTCTTTCTTGGAATGAGTTTGTGGACCCCAGAGGGAAGGTATAAGTTGAACTTGTATATCATCCAGGTTGGGGAGAGAATATGATTTACCAACCTCGTATCATGGTCGAGGTTTATTTTAGATTATATTCTACCATTTTCTATCTTGACCTAGGTAGTACCCTCGGGACTTTTCCTGAGATTTTCCTCTGAACCCTATCTCGGAAGTTGTTTCCGTTGTTTCTATTAACTTACCCTTGACTTGTTGTTGAATTTTAAATCTTAATATTCGTTGTTGACCTTTGATTTTGTTTTGGATAATTCTTTTAAGAATTGAGTTAAGATATCCTAATAAACATATTTTGGACGAGGACGATGAGAACAGTAAGTGTCTACTTTACTTATGGAGTTTGGAATTTATCGCAGTCATATTAGCTAGCCTGACAGGGACATGGAGCCTGATTTTGGATATACTATCCTAGTTATGGAATTTAGATTCTCTTGCAGCCATACCGGTTGACGTGGTAAGGAATCTAGATGACATGATTATAGGGTGTATACCTTAGTTATGGACTCTATCGTTTATTGTAGCTATGTTTACTGGCATGGCGTAAATTCTGGCAACATGATTTTGGATAGACGTGTATGGTTATCAGGTCATATCTTAAGTTGATTCACTTCTTTTATCAATTGAGCAAGATAATTCCTACCATTATTTCTTGTCTATCATTCATTTCTTTTCTCATCGTATGATGATTTCCTCATCTTGCCATCATTTCCTTTGACTAGTTTAGCTATGTCTTGATTACACCAATCACCTATCTCATATCTACATATATCATCTACACTTGGAAACTTTGAAAATTTTGAAATGTTTATATCTCAATTGTTTCTTAAATTTTGATACTATTAAGATTTTGATTCTCTTCTGTCCATGACCAATCAATTTTGGTCGTCTTGTTTATCGTGCCAAAGAGTCTTGGTTGCTGACTAGACTCTAGATGACTTCAAAGTCCTTTGTGACTTGGGTTCCTTCCTAATTGTGCTTTTAAGACCTTGATTTGGAATTCATGATTTATTCGTCATTCACAACTGAACTTGGATCTTGATCGTGCTTATGTGACCTATAATCTGATTTCTATCAATTCTATCCCTCATCGTGCCTGAACAATTTTAAATCGATTATCTTGATCGTACAAAACTCGTCATTTTTGGATCGTGCCTAAAATATTGCCTAAATCTTCTATCCTATTTTTTAACCCCACTACCAACCTTTAATTTCGAGGACGAAATTTTTATAAGGTGGGTAGGATGTAAGCCCCCTGAAATTCCCGAATTATTTTTTCGAATTTTCTAAATAATTATTTTCAATAATTCATTTCTATATAATTAATTTCGATCATTAGATGCTCTTTACCGTGACTTGAAATTCTAGAGCATCAGGGATGCCAGTCTCTGGAAACTTTCTTCTTGAAGTTTGTAGTAGACGAGATTACCTTCACGTCGATATATCATGTCCCATCCAAACTCGTTCCCTTGTGCTCCTATTTCATCCATGATTTAAATTGTTTAATTTATTAATTAATTAAATCTTGGCTTCGACTTTGTCCAAACTTGGCCCAACGTCCGACCAAGTTTGGCGTGGACCCTACCATGACTGCCAATACATCCCTCTGATGTGTCTGCATTTTTCTCCTTTTTGAAAATACGTTATTTTATATAAAATATCTTTATTTCTCTCTCTTTTATATATATATATATATATATATATATATATATATATATATATATATATATATATATATATATATATATACATATATAATATAATATATAAAATATCTCTCTCCTTACTAATCAAACACCCCACCTCACTCCCCTCTCACATCAGCACTCACCCACACCCCCCCTCCTGTACGAGCAACACTCTCCCCCTCTCTCTACATTCTCTCTCTCCCTCTCTCATTAATATCACACACACACTCATATATAATATACATCATCTCTCTCTCCTTCCCATCACACACACAACACCACAAACCCCCCCCCCCCACAGCCCCTTGGTCGAGCCCCCCATGGCCAAGCTCCTCCCTGAGCTCCTCCTTTCCTCCTCCTCTCGAACCATTACTTCCCTCCTCCTTCTTCATCTTCATCACCTACATCCCCATCACCATTCCACCACCACCTTCCTTCTCTTTTTCTCCTCCTTCTCACCTCCATGGCCGACCACACGAACCACCCTTCCTCTTCCCGAGCAGCAGCTCCAACAAAGCCATCCCGAGCTCCTCCATCAGCCTCTCCATTTTTTTCTCCTCCCGAACTCATCCGAGCTCCTCCACGAACCACCACCCCATCATCACCTCAACACCACCACCTTCACCATTGAACCGCCGCCACCACCATCTCCGACGTGCCCCCGTCCACCTCGCCGTGGCCGCGTCGCGCGCAAGGCCGTGAAGCCCCCGCAGCAGCGGGCAGCTACAGCCGACAGCAGCTGCAACAGCAGTAGCAGTGCGCGACGAAGCAGCCGCGTGTGGCCGCGCCACCGCGCGTCGCCGCCGGCCATGGCCGCCATGGACAGCCTCCCTTGGCCGGGCGCGACCCCCAGCGACCTTCCCATGGCGGCCAACGTCCCCCGGGACGTGCCGTCGAGGCAATTCGTGCATTTTTCACGAAATTCCGTCGACGCGCGCGCGCGAAGTCCAGAATTGACGCCTCGTCGCAGCGACTTCGTACGTGTTTCTCGGGGAATCCGACCGTTGGATCGGCGATCCGTTTCTTCCGTCGCAATCTCGGTATATACCTCTTCGCCTCTGTCAAGTTTGAACCGTTAATTTTGTCGTTTGATACATCAAAACCTGCCACCAAGTTGACGTTTTAATTTGTACTATTTTTGGACAGTTTTGCGACGCCAACTTCGCGGGTTCGTATCTTCGTCGTCGTAGCTCCGTTTTGCGTGCCACCAGTTCCGGTGCACAGCTGGTATAACCCTCTTCCTGCCCCCTTTAGATTCCTTTTCAGTTTGAGCTTGTTAGGTCGGTCGAATTCGACGCCAAAGTTGGCCGTTCGAATTCTTTAATTTGCACTAGTTAAATTTCATTTTTGAACCTGGGACTCCGAATTCAATTTCTGACACCACCGGTAGACTCGTGGTGTCGTTCTGGCTTGGTTTCATATAAAGTTTGTTAGATTTGGAGAACGTGGGCCCTGGCACGCATTTCGGTACAAAGCGGGTCCCACTTTCTGGGTCAACGGGTCATTTTGAGATCGGCTCATCGGAATCCAATTCCGGATATACCGTTGAGTTCGTATCGTCATTCTGGACTCGTTGACATATAATTTGCTAGGTTTTAGTGGACATTGGTTCCGGCACGCATTTCGGTGCAAGTCGGACACCAATATCCGGGTCAACGGGTCATTTTGAGTTCGGCTCATCGGAATCCAATTCCGGATATACCGTTGAGTTCGTATCGTCATTTTGGACTCGTTGACATATAATTTGCTGAGTTTTGAAGACATTGGCTCCGACACGCTTTTCCGTGCAAATTGGATTTTAATATCCCGGTCAACGGAGATCGGGTCAACGCACTACTAAAATCTGTCAATTCAGCGACGCGCCAAGACGTCGCTAAAAAGGGTAAATACGTCGGTAATTTCTATTAGCGACGTATTTAGCGACATTTTCAAGTAGTCGCGATTAAGCTAGTCGCTAAACAAGAAAACGTCGCCAAACGTCGCTATTGCGACGATCTTTAGCGACGTTCCCACATCGCTAATTTAGCGACTGCCAGCGACATAAAACGTCATAATTTACCGACGTAACCTAGCGACGTTGAGCGACTTGAAATGCATCGATGCTGACCTGGCTTTAGAGCCAAATGGCGACGTTCTGCGACTTTATAACGTCACTATATTACCGACATAAAGCGACGTTTAGCGACGTCCATGTAGCGACGTTTAGTGACGATTAGCGACGGTAATCATTAATATTAGCGACGTACTTAGCGACGTTTATATCGTCGTTGTACGTCGCTGATAGTCGCTGAACGTCGCTAATATTAAAAAAAAATTAAAAAAAATTACAGCAATTGCAGCATTTGCAGAATTTGCAGCACCATTTGACAACAACGACTGTGTATCACGAACACAGTATCAAACAACACATACACACAATCACGAACACGTTTGAAACACAATGTGTCCACAATCAACACAGATTTATGAAAATTTGTAACAATGTCAAACATAATGTGTCCACATAAGAATAAAGTATGTAAAACCACATAAAAGACCCAACAATGGGCCATCACACAACAATGTATATGCCGACTACGACTGATCAGGAGGAGCATCACCGCTCCTATCACCGCTCTTGGAAAGAAGGTAAGCATACTGCTCCGGTGTAAGAACCACCGACGACGATGAAGGAGGAGGCAATGCAACCGCTGGAGAATGAGGCAGTGTAACCGCTGGAGATGGGTGCATCCGCGTCTCCTCTAGGGCTCGGAGTCTGGCGCTGTATTGCTCCATGCAAGTTGCTATCCTGGTAACGGTGTCGTGAATGGACTCCTGTGTCCCCTGTACTTGCTGCACGGTGCGCTCGAGCTCGTCAAAGCGTGCTGTGACCGACGCAGCGTCCTCTTGCTCCTGAGGCCCTTGCTGCTCAGCAATCCTCCTCAGCATATCGTCGCGCAGCTCAGCAATCTGGCGGACAATGGTCTCCTCGACTCGGGACGACTCGGCCTGTGACGGCTGTGAATGCGCACTGGAAGAGGGAGCCCTGGATGCCTGCGTCACAACAAATGCGCCGTAGGACCCCGTACCGTAGTACGTACCCCTCTGAAGACCACCAACAGCGGTCTTCCAGAGCTCGTCCTCTGACTGGGACGGAGAGGGTTGCGATGTACCAACCCCTCCCTCTGCCTGTGCACTAGCACTTGCACGCTCATCACGTAGCCTAACATACTCTTCCTAGAAATCATTGTGCATCTCTATACATCAGTACTTACCTAAATTAGCCTAATAAACGTCTAAAATATTTAATTATTATTAAGTATATGGTTATCTGTATATTCTTCAAGTTGTGTTAAAAATTAACGAAATCTAAATTAGTACTTACATAGCTCTGAGTAGCCCGGTCGTCGATGAGCTTCCCGTCCTTTCGATGGGTGGCCAGGAAGACGGTCACCATGTTTGCGTCCTCACCCCTCTTCACCTGCGTGTTTGTTATATTTTATTCTTTAGTAAAATAGAAAATTATATACTCCTACTATCAATAAATTCTTATATTTGACAATAAATTACATACCAGACGACGGAAATGCTCCGTCGTAGGAATCGATCCACCACACCACTTTCCGGCCATCGTCCTAGCCGCCTTCGCCTTCTCCGACCGCTCTTTGTACTCGGGCTCCTCAAATCGAGCCCTCATCGTGGCCCACTGGTCAGGTGTGATCCAACCAGCAATCGGCTTTCCGGAGCGGTGACGTTTTTTCTGATCGTCAATAGCATCACGGATCAACTTGGCGGCGACGGCAGGAAACTGCCTCTCAATCTGCTCGGCGCGGTGTGGTGGATAAAAATAAGTCCTTTACAAGAATTACAAATTAAAATAGTTAGTTCTAAAAAATACTTAAATTTATATTAATCATACTAAATTAACTATCTTTAGTTACCTTAAAGTGGGCAAACCAGAATGCCTTCCTCTCTTCCGAGGCATCCGAGTAGTTGATCCACGGACCCCCATAGTTGGACCTTAGAAACAGGCCCAACGCTCTCTGTACCGACGAGGGACGATATCTGTATACAACGATAACCGACGTATTAATGAATATATATAGATATACAGCCATGCATAAAATATTGATTTAACTTACTTCGTAGGTCCGTCGGCCCAAATCTCCATCCTCGTCTCGCCCTGAGGTGCACATGCAGGGTCGCTCTGGTATGGATCCGCCCGGGCGGGACGGACGGGAGTAGGGACTACCTCCTCCACCTGCTCCCCACCCGCCATGCTGCTGTCAGCGCTAGGAAGGCTAGGGGAAGTAGTATGCTCAGCAAGCCTGGAACTGCTCGTCGCAGGTGCACTGCCACCCGGACCTGAGACCGTATGATACAATGGAGTACTCGGGTCAGAGGATGGTCCAGAGCCATCCTCCTGTAACGGAGCTCTCTGCCCACCTAAGGACACGGATCATGCTGGCCTATCTCCGCGTCGTCCTGAGGTGCCTCCGCGTCGTCCTGCCATGCTGATAATAACATTGGAGTTCATAATTTAAGACTACAGAAATATGAATACATCGAAATCACAGTTTATGATTGAAAATATAAATAAATACAATGACAGTTTAGAAATATCTGCATATATACATTGGAATTCATAATTTAAGTTTTCAAAAGTGATCATAGTTCATAATTTAAGATTACAGAAGTATGAATACATCAAAATCACAGTTTCTCAATCATCCTCTGAAAATTCATCTTCTTCGTTTGCTTCCTCCTCCTCATCCTCTTCCTCTTCCTCCTCATCGTCACTAGCATCTCCTTCGTCTTCCCCTTCGGATACTTGTACCTCTTCTACACAAGTAGATATTGAATGGGGAACTTCTGCTGAGTCGACATCAACTGTATTAGGTACAAGAGACAGCTCGTCCTCCTGATGAGCCACTTCGACGACGTCGTAGGTATTTCTGGCTTTAGTCTTGCATACTGCCCACCAGTCGTACCTCGTTGTTCCCCGTCTAGGATATGTTGTAAAATATACGAGTTGAGCTTGACTTACTAGGATAAATGGTTCGTATCCTTGGTATCGACGACGATAGTTAATATCTACAAGACCATGTTTGTCAATTTTCCATCCTTGATCTTGTATGGGATCGAACCAATCAACTTTGAACAACATGATCTTGGCAGGCTCTATGCCATAGTTGTACGTCAATTCCACGATCTCACGTAAGACGCCATAGAAATCATTGCCTGGAGTGACATCTTTGTAGTTTGTAGATTTGATACACAAGCAACTGTTTTTTGTGGAATCAAGATCCAGGAAGCTATCTCTGATGACAGCATTTGTTGACTTGAACTTAAACCCATTCACGCAATAACTTGGCCATACTTTGACGGCATAAATTGGTCCCTTGGCAAGAGTTCTAATAGATTCATTCTCAAGAATGACGTCCGGACGATCGACCTAAACACGAAAAGATACGAAATTAAGTTTAATGTTAAGTTATTTCTTGTGCAGTTAATGGAGGAAGATTCTAACTAGCTTCTTACGTACATATGCAGTCAACCAAGACGGAAAATGAAGTCTCATTTCTTCTTCTACTTCTTCATCTGCAATGTATGGTCTACTTGACCTCACCTCATCATTAAATTTGCTGAAAACCAATAAATATCGATCGGGATATACTCGTTAAATTATAATAACGGAATCAACAAATAGATGACTTGAATGTTGAAGATTTTCACTTACCACTCTAGCTTTTCCACTTCATCCTCCTCGCAGTTGAGTAATATATATAATTGGGCCGCCTTTAGTTCCTCATCATTCAAATATCTCTTTTTCAGTTTTCCTGAAGGCTTTCCAAGAGCATTGAAGACTTTCAACAATGCATCATTATATTCTATATCTCCATCATCGTTCCTCGGAGCTCTTGTTCTATTTGTAGCAATATGAGGCTTGAAATACATTGAACAGAAGTTTGTAATCTCCTCAAGGACATAGGCTTCACAAATAGAACCCTCGACCCGTGCCTTATTTTTCACCTTCCTCTTCAGGTGGTTTAGATGGCGCTCGAACGGGTACATCCACCGATAACCGACGGGCCTACCAACACGTGCCTCATATGAAAGATGAATTGGCAAATGCTCCATAGAGTCGAAGAATCCAGGAGGGAACACCCTCTCAAGCTTACACAATGTTACTGCAATATCCTTCTCCTGCTTTTCAAGCCGATCGACGAGCAACTTAGTAGAACAAAGATCTCTGAAGAATATGCTAAGCTCTGTCAGTGGATCCCAAACGACATGAGGTAAGAATTCCCGAAATGCAATCGGGATTAACCTCTCCATAAAAACATGACAGTCGTGGCTCTTCATACCCTGGAGTTTGTTCTCCTTCGGGTCAACACATCTTCTCAAATTCGATACGTACCCGTCTAGAAATTTTAGGCCCTGGATCCACCTACAAAGTTTACCTTTGTCCTCCTTGTCCAGTGAGAAAATGGCCCTGGGCTGCTTATACTTCCCACTGCCTTCCTTTATCAAATGCAACTCTGGACGTCTGCATATTTCTTCTAAGTCCAACCTGGCCTTGGGATTGTCTTTCGTCTTCCCCTTTACGTCCATCACAGTATTTATTATATTGTCAAATACATTCTTCTCGATATGCATGACATCCAGGTTATGTCTGAGCAGATAGTCACTCCAATATGGTAGGTCCCAGAATATACTCCTCTTCGTCCAGTTGTGAGCGCGGCCAAATCCATCACACTTGTACCCCGCTGTAGGCTCTTCAATAGCACTTGACAATTCTTTAACTTCTTCCCATATCGTGTCCCCAGACCACCGTGGCGGTGGACTGGACTTCTCCACCACGCCAGTACGAAAAGCATTCCTGTTCCTCCGGTACGGATGATCCTTTGGCAGGAACTGTCGATGACAATCAAAGAAGCACAGTTTTCCTCCGTGTTTCAAACGGAAAGCCTTAGTGCGATCCATGCAATACGGACATGCGAGACGACCATGGGTGCTCCAACCCGATAACATTCCATAGGCCGGGAAATCATTGATGGTCCACATTAGTGCGGCCCTCATCTGAAAGTTCTACTTTCTGGAAACATCATATGTGGTTGCACCTACTTTCCACAACTGATTCAGCTCATCTACCAAGGGCTGTAAGTACACATCGATGTTCCTCTTCGGGTTCTTCGGACCTGGAATAATAACAGTTAGGAACATGTAAGGAGTCTTCATACACATCCAAGGCGGCAAGTTGTACGGAGTAACAATCACTGGCCAACAGGAATATTGTGAGCCCGAAAGTCCAAATGGGGTAAAACCGTCGGAGGAAAGCCCCAATCTGACATTACGCGACTCCGAAGCAAAATCGGGATACACTCGATCAAAGTGCTTCCATGCTTCCCCGTCGGAGGGATGATCCAGTACTCCATCTATTTGTTCCCGCTTGTGCCAACTCATATTATCAGCTGTCTCCTTTGCCATAAACAACCTCTGCAACCGCGGCGTCAAAGGCAAATAGTGCATCGAATCTGTTGGCTTGCGTGCACCAGAAGTCCTTGTTGTACTAGTTGCCTTGAAGCGATCGGCACCACAAAATCTGCAGGCGTCTTCATCCTTGTCGTCCTTATAGTACAACATGCATCCGTTGCGACATGCATCAATTTTTTCATACCCCATCCAGAGCGATCTCACCATTCTCTTGGATCGGTAGAAGTCTTTAGGTAACTTGCCACCCTCCGGCAATATATCTATAATTAACTCCAGGATTCGGTTGTAGCATTCTTGAGACATGTTAAAATCTGATTTTATGCTCAACAATCTTGTAACCACCTCCAACGGTGAATGGTCATCACAACCAGGATATAAAGGAGTCCTTGCATTCTCCAGCAACTCCATGAACTTTGCAGCATTAGCATTCGGTGCCTCCTCAGCTGCATATTGATTGTTCGGATCGAAACTAGGCCCCGCAGCATCGAAAACCATGTTCGTCCACCCTTGGTCGTAATCAGCATGCTCGTGGACATCTACATAAGGCTCCACATAAGGCTCCGGCTCGGAGGCTAAAGACACAAGTTCTCCGTGTGCGGTCCACTGATAATAATTTGGCATGAAGCCTCTCGAATACAAATGATATCACATCCACTTCCGAATGATATTTCAAGTTGCGACATCTCATACATGGACACTTAATTTTTGTACGGTCCATGTACTGAGGGAACGCCTTAGCAAACTGCAGGAACTGATGCACACCCTGTATAAATTCATCCCGCACACCACACATGTCATCAGGATGACGATTGTACATCCACAAACGGTTCCGCAGATAGTAATTCATATCCATTTTAAGATAATTCTGCAAAGATTGACACAGATAATAATTCATCAGGATGACTCCTATATATCCACAAACGGTTCTGCATAATTGCCAAGTGTGGGGACGAATGGCTCAGAACACAACCCAAAATGCATTCTAGCATACATTAGTTTGAATCATCTATGTTCTGTACATATTGTGTAGTATATGTTCTTATCGAATCTAGTATCTGAAGGATGTAACAGAATCAAGATGAACCCACATAATGTAATACTAAGACATTATCTACTACTAAAAGATGTAGTGATAGGTTGTCGTATCATCATTGCCGAGGGATGGGGGTAGGAGGACAGTCAACTTTATCTACGGCTACATAGTTTATGCCTCGCCAGTCGAATGGCTGCAGGGACTATGTCCTGATCACGATGTCGTACCATAGATTATCTACTACTAATTAAGACTTTCAACTAAGCAGTCAAAGGGTACTGAACAGAAAGTCTAATTATAAGACTTTCAACTAAGCAGCGTTGTAGGATTTAAAATATGGTATTCAGGATTAGTATCCATCCTTCGTGACATAGCTGACTCTGCCAAAATCTGACCAACATATCCTACACTAATCATTCCATATTTCAGTAATGTCAGTGAGCTAAATCATTCTCAACTGTCGAGAATACTTAGGAGAAAACTCATTCACATGATTAGTATCCATCCTTCGTGACATAGCTGAAATTTTATAGAGCTCGATAATAATTATTAGACAATTTATTCATCATTTCAAAACCCTGAAAAAGCCCAAAAACAACTCCCAGTATCACACTGTGAGTCTCGTGTCCACACAGTAGGACACGACGTGTCCAAACCAACAAAATAGATATCACACGAACTAGAAGCGAGTCCACTGTGAGTCTCGTGTCCACACAGTAGGACACTACGTGTCCAAACCAACAAAATAGGTGTCATACGAACTAGAAGCGAGTCCATTGTGAGTCTCGTGTCCACACAGTAGGACACGACGTGTCCAAACCAAAAAAATAGGTGTCACACGAACTAGAAGCGAGTCCACTGTGAGTCTCGTGTCCACACAGTGGGACACGATATGTCCAAACCAAAAAAAATAGGTGTCACATGAACTAGAAGCGAGTCCACTGTGAGTCTCGTGTCCCCGGCAGCGAGTCCACGCTCTCGTGGACACGAACTACAAGCGAGAGAGAGAGCTAGAAGTCGAAGAGAAACTGGGAAGCGGGGGAAGGAGGGAAGAGTTACCTGATCCGGAGCTACCTGAGGAAGGAGGAGGAGGAGAAGGAGGAGGGAGATCGCCGGAGAAGCGCCGCGGAGGAGGAGGCCGGAGGAGGGAAATCGCCGGAGGGGCGTCGCGCGTCGCGGAGGGAAATTTTGGGGAAATCGCCGGAGGGAACGAATTATTTGGGGGGAAATTTTGTGAAAGATCGAAAAGCGAAACCCTTGCTATATGAAAATATTAGCGACGTAATTCTAGAACGTCGCTAAACGTCGCTGGTATTTATGAAACGGCGACGCTACTTAAATTGCGTCGCTACACGTCGCTGATTCAGCGACGTGTACCGACGAACTTGCGACGCCTATTCTCATTTAACAAATTACAGCCGCTAAACGTCGCTATTAGTCGCTGTCAGCGACAAACAGCGACGTCATACATAAACGTCGCTAAAACCCCAAAATAGCGACGTTTTTGTATGGAGTCGCTAAATACGTCGCTGATATGACTTATTTTGGTAGTGACGGAATCCAATTCTGGATATACCGTTGGGTTCGCATCGTCATTCTGGATTCGTGGACATATAATTTGTTAGGTTTTGTGCACTTTTATTTTGGCACATTTTTTTTGGTGCAAAGTGTGTCCAACGGCGGACATCATTTTGGCCAAAAGTACCATTTTGCCCCTGTGTCCAAATTGGACTTTTGGACAGGCTATCCTAGCTGATTTGACCATTCTGGACATGTTGGTGATGTTAGTTTCATCATCCGACAACATCTGTATATTTTTTCCCTTTTTGTGTCACCCTATTATTATAATATTTTCTCCTTTTGGTTGTTTTAGAGACCCGTCGATTTCAGTGATTTCTAAATCACCGAAATGCATAAGTTGACCTTGTAGATGTCTATAGAGACTAGCTTTAACCCAGTTTGACCATGGTTGACTACTTTGACTGAACGTCGAAGTAGAGTCAACAGTTGACCTAGATTTGACCATGGTTGACCAGAGTTGACCAGTTGACCCAAAGTCAACTGTTAGTCAACGTTAGTCAAGTTGACCTAGATTTGACCATGGTTGACCAGAGTTGACCAGTTGACCAAAGTCAACTGTACGTCAACCTTGACCCAGTTTGTCTTAGTTTGACTTAGTATGACCTAGATGTTAGTATGTCTTTTGACCCTGATCAGCTCTTGTATTATTTCATCTTTAGGTCTGTGGCTTTACTCTGAACCCTGATTCATATTGACAGCAGGACCCCAGGCGAGTACATTCTCTGATAATATTTTTGTTTTATGATATCGTCTATGTTTCTTGTATTTAGTGTAGATACCCTTGTTCTCTTGACACATTGTTCACACGGATTGGTATTTCCCTGGATCCCGTCATGAGATATTATTCCTCGCTCTCCTTGGTATATCTTGTGCAAGTCTTTCTTGTTCCTTATGCATTGTATAGACACGATTCCTGCGAAGGCTAGCTACCCTCTCGGAGAATCGCATGTCATGATGTGTCATGGTTGGATCCATTATACTAGTCGGGGACGAGGAGTATTAGTGTAGATGTGTGGTCATTATCCACCTTGTTATTCTTGTAGACCTTGTGAGTGTTAATCATACACCTCACGTATGATTAACCAGGCCAGTAGACCTTGTGCAAGACCCAAGCCGACCACATATTGAAACTAGTACTCACACACTTAGATAGATGATTCTTGATTCTTGTACATGCCATGATCAGTTTTACTTGCCTTGTTCTAGCTCTAGATTTACAGCTTACCTTGCCATGATACTCACATGTACATTTTATGATTTCTTGTATATTCTCTCTATTTTCTGCTACATGTTCAATATCGTATAATTAGAACTGTTATTTGAGATTTGTGCTCGTTCCATCCTGACTGGATATGTTGACAAAAATTTAGGAGTAGTTGTGCCACATTTGTTGGACTGCAGGATGATTCTAGCTGAGGTGGTTCACACTGTTCCTCTATGTGAGTTGCCTGATAGTTATTCCTTAGTTAGTCTTGTTGTTCCTTCATTATCTTCCTGTCTTATGATTATTGTAGATTCTAGTTGTTCTAGTGATATTGTTATTAGTTCTTGTCTTATCTTCCTTAGTTTCGTGATGTGACATGAGTACATTTCTAGTTATGGATTCTTAGATGTTGTAGTTAGTATAGTATGCTTGACTGCGTTCTACCGCCGATACCGTGGCGTAGGCTGGGCGTGGCCCACGTATTCGTACCCGTATATCCGGGTGCGGGTCGTGACATTTCTCCATTCTCTTCTCTATCCCTATCAACATAGAGAGGAACTGTAATGCCCCAGTCCCAAAATACGTAGGACTAGGATACGTATACACGCTAGCTACGCATCAAGAGGACTCCAGCCCAGCTCGAATATGTATAAGCTGTCTAGTTATTCTAGACCAACTATATCTCGATCCACTAAGTATCGGTAACAATAACGAATCAAGTGCAGTAAGGCTGATCAGACCATAATATACTGATTCTAGAACAGATAAATATGTTAGAGTGGATCCCCAATAACACATTTATCATGAAAAAGCTAGAGGAAAGTAGAAGCTTGTACAAAACTAGGCTATAATGCAGTAAGAATGAAATATGGGACAAAATCTAATTACGAAAGAGAAAGATAAAACATCAACTAAATATACATGGAGTCTTGGTGTAGCAATCATCCTCCATCAGTGTACCATACCTTCATCTAATACGTGGAGAGATCATCAGGTCCTCAGAGGACTAGCAAGACACATAATATACATGCCTATTGTATAGTAAATAACATGCAAGAAAAATAGGAATAATAAGTAGAGGAAAGGATAACATATAAATAAACTCTACAGATAGTGCCATGTCATGAGAATATAATATTAATCATGGCTATAGGTGCATGTGATAAAAACTGCATCCCGGTGAGGCACTAACAGTCCTATAAGAGGTGCTCTATCGTAGCCCGGGGAGGCACTAACAATAGAGGTATAGCCACGGCTAATAAAAAAAATTCTCTCCTAAGGTACTAGGAACTCAAGTCTATCTAGTCATGTCCAAGTCAAGTACGGGTCAAACAGGTCAGGGGAAACATGGCACAGGCATATCAATACTATTACTAGATACGAACAAGATAGAAAAGATAGAACAAGTAAATATGGAAAAAAAGTAACAATCTACGTGCACGTGAAACTAGAAAGTAACCATAAATGAAGCAAGAGAAATATATAACCAAGCATGAAAAATTGGAACTATAGAAAATTATGTAAATACTGTAAAGTTTGGTAAGATGTACTTGCCTGGAGTTTTGTCCAATCTGTGCGGAGAGTGCATAACCAAAATCTACCCGAACCATCCATGAACGAATGAATCATACTCCGTGCAATATCTACTAACCCAAATCATAAAAAAATATACATTATTTACTAAATACAATTATGACTAACCACTCCTACCTAGAAAGCTTGGGTCATTCTAAGTCATGTAATACCTACATAAACTATTTTATTAATGATACCACCTAGAGCTAGGTTATACTAATCTCTATGATTACTATTCGTTAATATTATGGATTAGAAACTCTAAGTTCAAATATTATATTTGCATCTCATAATTCATACAACGAAATCTATGCCACGCGAATCGAGACAAGATGATTAACCACAAGATTAACAATCTTGTCTTGGCGATCCATACGGTCACTTTGTCAATTTCAGCGATGTGAGATCTCTGGAATTGACGGTTCTCAGTTTCCACGCTCGAATTTCAAAATACGAACATAATATAAATTGATAACTTACTATATATGTACTTACCATATATAGATCTTAATAATATATTTATACCAAAACTAGTCATATTGAATACTCTATTTAATATAACATATATAGTATTAAATCTACATACAAAAGTAATATATTATTAACATAAAATATCACTTTTAATTCTGAAAATATTTATAAATATTATATAATAATAAAATATATATTTTATGCATAGAAAAATATTTATACAAGGTTTGTATTGATTCTACAACATTATTTCTAGACCTGGTTTGCGATTTGAGGCCCAAAACAATAAATGTTTAAAAATATTAAATTCTATAAAAATTTCAAAAATTAGTTAAAATAATATTTATAATGTTAAACCTTGCACAACATAAAGTTCAATATGTTTTATGGAGTTTTGACACTTTTGGACATAAGGAAAGCAGAATTTTCCGGAGTTCGGTGACATGGCAAATGTCATAAAATTTTAAAAATAGCAAACGGAGGCGAAACCTATCCTATAGATATGCGTCGGAAAGGTATTGACGTCTAGATTCTGAATAAAAATATAAAAAGGTTAGAAACTGAACTTAGATAGGTGAAAAATGGCTCGCAACCAGATTCATCAGTTCTGGACACCCTGTTGTAGAATCGATGCCACGGACAAACTGCTTGGAACTGGGGGATCCAGTGATCAGAGGTTGGAGACAGAGAAAGGTAACTCTCATATTTGGTTTGAAGTAAAATGGATGAGAAAAAATTGATAAAATCTCCTCTACAAGTTGACTAACCTGCTGTGACAAATTCAGCACTAATTCGGTCGACTTCGGGTGCCTTCCGCGCCTCGTATCGATCAAATTAGGGGATGAGGCTCCTTGGAAAGGTGTCTGAGTATTAGAGGGTGTCTTAGGGTCGAGATGAAGATGTTAGGAGGGTTAGAAGAGGTCAGGGTGATGAGTTTCTGTGGGGTGGAAAGAAAAGTGTGAAAATAGAAAAGAAATTGGAGGGTTTTAATAAAGAAATATATAAAAAGTATATATAAATCCTAGATGGAAGATATTCACGTAAAGTGAAAAAAGTTGGGGTGGAGTAGGATTTGGTTTGATGGGTTTTGATTGCATATTGTAAAAGATACCCCAATTCTATCTCCTAGGATTTAAATTGGATCCAAAATAGGAATGTTGTTATAGGATTTGATTTAAATTAGATTTGATTAATGTGGCTGCATATTAATCTAAAAAAATAATCTAAGATATGTCTAATTGGTTAGGATACCCTAGGATAGGCTCTACTGGTCCCTAGTTGGACTAGTTTTGGGTCGGTAGAATTTTTGTTATCGATTTGAGTCTAATATGTCCATAGTTTCGACTTGTGTGCCACTTAAGATAAACTAGCACGTGGGAACTCAATTGAGTGGCACACGAATGATATGTGCGTAGTAGGCTCAAAATGGGTCAAAACCATATATTGGATCAAATAATTTGGATCAGAATTGGGCCTTAATTGCTAATTGGAAAGCTACTCAAATTTTACGGTAGAGACTAAAATGACTAATTTACCTCTAAAGTTGCACATAAAAAAATTTAACACAAGGAAAAACGTTTGGATGGGACATAATATATCAAGTTGAAGGTGGACTCGTCTAGAATACAATGATGGAGATAAATTTGAGAAATTAATAATTATTGTGCTTCAAAAATCAAAACTACGAAAAAGTACATCTATAGTCATAAGAAAAAAATTAAATTCTAATTTAATAAATAGAAAACATATAAAATAGATAAAAATAATTCTAAAAAATTAGGGTCCTTACAGGAATACAGATTTCATCTTTGTTATTAAGGGTCGTAGCGAGTTGGAAGATTGAACCCTATAAAGAGACGTCTGCTTCAAGATCCATTAAGTCAATCAATGGGTTCAGGTACGCTTCTGCATTTATTTTGTTCTTCATCTTATGAATCAACGGGCTATATTTTTAACATAATACACCACAACAATGGTTAATATCTTTAAAATTTTGTAACAGTTAATATCTTTAAAAAATTTATCGATAATTATCGTAGTAATAATTAAATAATGGTTAGTAAAGTATTTTTATGTCACATGACAAAAAAAACTACCAAAATTTCACCACTCCCTCCATTGTTTCCCAAAATATAGCTTTCCCTCCTCTTCCAGGATCAGAAAACTACCCTTTCCCTCATCTCTTTCCTCTCTCTCACCCCCTCTACTCTCTCTTGCTTCTTCCAAATCTACAATAGCAACATCCTCCACTGGCATCTCTCCCCATTCGTGGCACTCATCGCCAGCGACGACGGCTCCCATCTCACAGCCGCACGCGACGACGGCTTGTTCGAGATCTGGCTCTCCTTCCTTTTCTCCGTTGGATAGAACTTCTAGCATGTACCACCGTCACCACCCTCGTCCGATCCTAGTCAAATATGATGTCTGATTCTTGTTTTATTTATTGTAGATGATCCAGGGAAACCCTAATGTAAAGGTCTAATCTTTGGTCGGGTGCGGGTCGTAGAACGGAGGGCCCGACATACTTCTGTTGTCGAGCATCGATTGCTCGATATCAGATAATATAAAAAATATACACTTTATTTATGTTCTTTGTTGTTCAATTAGGAGCTCATTTGGTATGGGCATTGGTTCTTAATGATTAACTATCTTGGGATTCCACTTTGTCGAGTGCATTTGTTCATGGATTTCTATTATCTGGTCGATTAATCTTAAAGCAACATGACCACCCACCCAATAGGGCTCAGTATATGCCTTCACTAACAAAATTTGATATTTTCATAAATAGCATCTACTGGGATGAATGTCTTAGATTCTGCTTCTCACTTTCGAGTATGCATTCGTATTTTATAATCACATCATAGGTCGTAGATATGAGCCCTACATTAACTAATCAAAGCTGAAGGAATAGCCTTCTGCCACTAGGGCCTGGTTTAGGGAGCTTAAGCAGAAGGGTTGCCTTAGGTAGACCAGATGTGACAATTCTTGAACCAGATTTCAACAGGAACATTTGGCCTGAACAAACTAAACGTCATCCAGTTGATGATCCTACCATAATTGTTGATGATAGACATGTCCTAAGAGTATGGTCCTTTACCTCTATTATTGTCTTTTTATTCTATACTATTTCTATTAGTGATGACTAGAGTTGTCAAGTGGGTCGGGCCGGTGTTACTCCTATTTTTCGTTATACGTATGTTCATTATACGTGTACGGATTTCTGACATTTGTCAGGTGGATCGTAGTTAGACTTGTCTTGCTTAGCCTAGTCTTGGTTTAATCTTGACTTGGTTTATTTAGATTTGGTTTGGTTCAATTTGACTTAGCTTGGTTTGGTTTGAGATGGAGAGGTTTTGAATAAAAACCAACTCCTCTCTCTCTCCTCTATTATTTCCTATTACTTCTTCATCATCTTCATTTACTCCTCCCACCTACCAAGCCCTAGGCAAGTGCAACTTACTTCATGATGGATCTCAAATTTTATTGTTCCATTTGTTAGGGTTATATACTAAAAGCATCACTTTTGTAGTAACCTTATTTCCTTAAATTTTGAATGAGAATCATATAGGCAAATATTTGCATATTGTATTTGTTGTAAGTGTTAATGCAAATGTCTGATATTCTATATTGTAGATAATATGGTGTGTGGTGTCACACAGAAGATCATATTATCAGTTTCCTATGGAGTATATAAATAGTTCACAACCTAGATGGACTTGGACAATCTATTGGAAAGGTTGTAGTGTAATATGGTATTAGTCAATCTTGACTATAGGTTTACACTAGTACACTTTGTGTGTATTGAACAGGACCACTTGAGATTGTTCTCTTTGTACTGACTACATAAGAGAACAAATACCTCTTTTATTATGTATACTTGTGCTCTTAATCCGGATATAATAACAGACATATATATGCAGTGTGCATTACTTTGACTCATAAAAGAGTGAGATTTATTATGGATCAACAACCTCTATGAATTGGGTAATAATATTGTATGTATGATGGGCTGTTGATTATAAATGGAATCCATGTCCCGATACATTGGGTTGATGATGTCCCCTTAAGGAGCTCATAAGGATTGTCATGTAAACCCTGCAGGTGGATTATATCCGACATGACAAATAAAGTTGAGTGGTACTACTTAAGGATAAAAGATGTCGAATCAATATAGTTGTCAGTAACATAATTTGATCGACGGACATACGATATCTTAACATGGGGAGCCAAACGAGCATATAATAAAAGGAGCCCACAAACATAATTTGGGATTAGGGAGGTAGTACAACAATAGCTCATTAGTGGACCGAGCTATTGTTAATGGGTCTGGATTGTGTGTTTGGGATGAACACGGGATATTCAGATCCCTTAGGAGGCCTAACCCTAATTTCTTCCCATGGTCCCTGCCGTAGCCTATATATATCCTCTATTCTCTGGCCGCCAGATTACTGATCAGAAATCAAATACTTTCTCTAAATTCGTGATTCACGTAATGAGAGAAAGAGAGGGCTGTCAAGGAGACGAAAAGGATGGAAGATCGTCGCCCACACGACGTCCAACTCGAGGAAGGAATACGTGCAGAAGATCTTGGGGTCGTCCGCTCGAGATTGCCAGGAATTACTTGTCTTTTTTCCGCCGCAGGTATAATTCGTGAACCCTAGTTTCCGCCTATGAAGGGTTAGAACACGTATTAGATCTTTTTAACTTTCTATCGATCAATACGCACACCAAAGAAAGGGTCCTGGAATCTCCAGTTCCATCAATTGGTATCAGAGCCACTTTAGATCTACGTATTGATTGATACGTCCATGTTTTCCAATAAAACCTGCACTGTGTAATAGTCGGTAGATGTAGATCTGTTCTAACTCGGTTTTACAGCCATCTTAGATCCAACTATTATGGTCCAATGCATGTTTTTGATTGTGTTGTTTAAACCACGGGCATGTCGTGGACGTTGTTGTTGCTGTGGATGTAATTAAAATCACGAGGGTTGATCGTGCTTATTATTTTAATTTTTCAATCTACATTATGTGTGAACTCCTTCGGGAGGCATAGGATTGATGTAATTTTAATTATTTTTGATCAATCATGATGGCGGTGGTGGTTGTTTCTGACGCCGGACGAGATGCTAGTTTTAAGCAGTCCAGAGGCAGACAGATGATTTTCGATGAAGGAATCGACAGCCAAAACCTAAAAAAAAATTGGGGTACTGCCCCGAACCCCGTGACCTGACCAGGCAGGTTGAACCCCGAATAGATTTGCGCAGCGCTAGATTTTGGATTCGGATAGTTGAGAACGGAGCAGCAACGATGACCATAATAGTTAGATATTTTCTCTTATTTTTGTCATTTTGCTTTTTTCTGATTATGCATGTTTATTATTGTGTGGATATTTTTTTTAAAAAACTAAGCCTACATTAATAATGGACAACATGGACATAATATCAACTAGTAGAAAAACCCTCATTGTTAAATAACTAAGTGGGAGAGGATATTTATTTAGTATAAATCCTATGGTCTCCATTACTGGTTTATAGGTGATGTAATTATACTTGCGCGTTGGCTTTAGTGCTTTCCTCCATATCGGATGAGTATAATTATGGATCACCAGTACAAACTTCCTTAGGGATAATTGTAGAAAGTTACCTAGTATGTGTTCACTTCTTTATCTGAAGGAACTCATTACAAGGTAATGGACTTAGTATTAAGTAATGGTATACACTTAGATACAAATAATGGTATCCTTCCCATCGGAGTCACTGCTATTATTTGTATGACCAGAGCAAGACCAGCATATTAATTTTATTTGTCATAAATTTATGTTGACATGATTGTAAAATTAATAAGAAAAACTTACTTGAACAAAGTTGAATTTGTATACGTCCACACTATCGTGGCATGCTAAATTCATGGTGTTCAAGGTGTTGGTGAATTTCTTATTATTGTTTTGAGGGAATCAATATTTAGTTAATTCAAAAAGTTTTTTTTGCCCTACATAATTTTATTTATGTGATTCTCAGGATTTCAAAAATGGGTTCTTTCAGTCCACTTATGGTGATTCTTAAAGAAAACAAACTTATTGGACCAAATTATATTGACCGGAAACGTAATTTAGATATTGTTCTGACTGCTGAGAAGTACAAATATGTACTTATTGAGGAATGCCCACCTAAGCCTGATGCTAACTCTGATAAAGAGGTCAAAGAGGCTTATAAGAAGTGGAAAAAGGCAGATGAGATGGCGCGGTGTTACATTCTGGCATCTATGTCAAATGTACTGCAACATCAGCATCAGGCCATGGCCACAGCTTATGACATGATGTAAAACCTCAAGGAACTCTTCGGACATCAGAGTAGAGCAGCTAGGCAGTTTGCTATGAATTGTTTGATGAATTCAAAAATGGCTGAGGGTACACCAGTAAGGGATCATGTTCTCAAGATGATGGGTCATCTGAATGAGATGGAGATCCTTGGAGCTAAAATTGATGGGATTCCCAGGTCGATATCATTCTCGGAACTCTGCCTAAAAGTTTTGACAATTTCTGCCTTAATTACAACATGAACAAAAGGTTGTATAGTTTGGCAGAACTTGTAAAAGAGCTACAGGATGCTGAATCTCTCTTTAGGCAGAGTGGTCATGTTTTTGTTTCTGAAAAGGCTTCTACTTCTAAGCCAAAAGGCGGTAAGAAGAAGAATAACATTCAGAAATAGACAAACTCAGCAAAGAAGGTCATGGGACCTCAAGGCGCGGTGAAAAAGTCGAAAGGCAAATGTTTCAAGTGTAAAGGGTCAGGACATTGGAAGACTGATTGTCCACTTCTCAAACAAGAGAACAAAGAAGGTATATCTCATTTACTAGTATTTGAAAGATGTTTAGCGGTGTTATCTACCGGTATCTGAGGTGTAGATACAGGAGACACTAATCATGTCTGCAATACATTGCAGGGCTTCTAAGAAACCAGACGGCTCAGTGATGGAGAGATATGCTTGTTCATGTGTGATGCTACAAATGTATCGGTCGTTGCATTAGGAGATGTTACTTTATCTTTTGGTAGAAATATCAATATACAGGGCTATAGAAGATCCAGGGTAAGTAGGGTCAAGTCAAGCTACGCTCAAGTCAAGCTACGCTCAAGTCAAGCTACGCTCAAGTCAGGCTACGCTCAAGTCAGCCTACGCTCAAGTCAGCCTACGCTCAAGTCAGGCTACGCTCAAGTCAGCCTACGCTCAAGTCAGCCTACGCTCAAGTCAGCCTAGCGTATGTACTCCATACGACTCCTCTTCAAGGCAGCGTATGTACTCCATACGACTCCTCTTCAAGGCAGCGTATGTACTCCATACGACTCCTCATCAAGGCAGCGTATGCAAGTCATACGCCTCCAAAAGGCAGCGTATGAGTCAGACTGCGATGCGCTAAAGAGCGCACGCAGCTCAGTGGCGCAAGCTAAAAAGCTCGCGTACACTGCTCACTGTCTTCTCCAAATCAGTAAGAACTCCATGGTTTGAACCCAAAGCTTCAAAAGTCCATAACTTGGTCAAAATAAGTCCAAATCCAACTTTTCAAAGGTCAAAATTGGGTAGAATAAAATTCTTTACAACATGGAACCATCAAAACTTGAAAGCAAAGAAGTTTGATAGATCAAAACCACCAAAATCTGAAAATAACTAATTTCTAGATCTACAAAAATTAATGCCTCAAAATGGAAAATGACAAATTCTAATGTGTCTTAGAAACATGAGGAGAAGCTAATGGAATAATAAAAATGGGCTCTCATGTGGAAGCAAGATGTACTTGCCTAGGAGTTGGTAGGTAGAGGGAGTTATGAAGAAGAAGAAGAGTAAATGAGAAGGAGAAGTAATGAAGAGAGAGAGAAAGGATTGGGGCTTTAAATGGTGATGGTGGATTCGGTTCATGATGAACCACCATAACCCGAAAATAAACCAACCTAGGCCAAACCTAAAGTAAGCTAAAGCAGAAAATAAAAGCAGAAAATAAAATACAGAAAATTAATTGCAGGAAATTAATTAACATAAATTTAAAGAGATTTAAATACAAAAAAATACATGATAAATATTTAAATAAATATATTAAAGCAGTACATGTATTAAAAAAACGTATTCTGGGAACGGAGAGTGACATCTCTACCCTCCTTAGAAAAATTTCGTCCTCGAAATTTCAAATCCAAGCAGGATAGGAATATCAAGGCCAAACTAGTACAAGCAATTTAAGTAAGCAATCATTTTACAATGTCCATAGCAAGTAACATATCTATATTTAACAATCTACGATATCAAGTAATTTCTACTCATAGGACGACTAGCATGCGGAGTTAAGACAATCAAGGTACACGGGAAGAAATATACCTTGTGAGTCAAACAGATGTGGATACCGTGATCGGATATCATCCTCACGTTCCCACGTTGACTCTCCTAATGAGTAATGACCCCAAGCAACCCGGACAAGACTAATTGTTCGGTTCTTGAGTATCTTTTCTCTCCGGTCCAAAATGGACACCGGCTGCTCCTCGTAAGACAAGTTGGTACCAACAACCAACTCAGAATGATCAAGGATATGGCTGGGGTCCGATACATACCTTCGCAATTGAGATACATGAAACATGTCATGCACCTCTCGTAACGAAGGTGGAAGGGATAAACGATAAGCAACATCGCCTACCCTATCAAGGATAACGAATGGTCCTACGTACCGCGGACTCAACTTCCCGCGAACGCCAAATCTAATGACCCCACGGGTAGGTGAGATCCGTAAGAATACGTGGTCTCCAATAGAAAACTCTAGCGGCCTACGATGCTGGTCCGCCCAATGACGATGTCAATCCTGCGCAACTCGAAGTCGCTCTCTAATTCCTTTAACCAATTCAACTGTCTGAACAATCATTTCCGGGCCTAACATCTTTCTGTCCCCGATATCATCCCATGCTAGTGGCGACCTACACTTCTTACCATATAGTGCCTCAAATGGCGCCATCTGGATACTGGCTTGATAACTGTTGTTATATGAAAACTCAACTAAGTGCAGGTGGCTTTCCCAAGATCCTCCAAAATCTAGGGTACAAGCTCGCAACATATCTTCCAAAGTCTGAATTGTCCTTTCTGATTGGCCATCCGTCTGTGGATGGTAAGCCGTACTAAATTTTAACTTGGTGCCCAAACTACGATGTAAGCTCTTCCAGAAATGTGACGTGAAACGAGTATCTCTGTCTGACACAATACTGACAGGGACTCCATGCTGCCTGACTATCTGCTGCATGTACAACTCCGCCAACTTTTCTGTAGATTGTCCTACTCTGAAAGGAAGAAAGTGTGCTACCTTTGTAAGCCGATCTACTATCACTCAAATAGCATCTTTATCACTTGGTGATCTCGGTAAATCGGTCACAAAGTCCATTGTGATGTGTTCCCACTTCCATTCCGGGATAGGAAGCGGTTGTAATAATCTAGCTGGCCTCTACTGTTCTGCCTTTACTTGCTGACATATCAAGCAACGGGAAACAAACCTAGCTATCTCCCTCTTCATCCCGTTCCACCAGAAGTGCTGCTTGATATCTTGGTACATCTTGGTCCCTCCAGGATGTATAGAATACTGAGAACTGTGAGCTTCTGTCATAACTTCCTGTCTGATATCTCCACTAGGTACACATAGACGTGATCCAAACCTAAGCGTACCATCTTCGTGGATTTGCATCTCTTTTCTGAGCCCTGACTCACATTCTGCCCTAAGCTTCTGAATCTTTGGGTCCTGTGCCTGGGCTGCCTTGATCCTGTCTACCAAGTCGGATTGAACTTGTAGACTCGCCAGAACTCCTATATCACTAGAAAGTATAACCTCGATGCCCATCTCCTGAAGGTCTTCTAAGATATGCCTCTGCGTTGTCAACATAAATGCGCCGCCTCTTCTGCTGAGAGCGTCTGCTACCACATTAGCCTTGCCTGGATGATACTGAAGCTCCACGCCATAATCCTTGATCAGCTCTAACCATTTTCTCTGCCTCATGTTCAGCTCCTTCTGAGTAAAGATGTACTTCAGACTTTTGTGGTCTGTGTACATGTCCACTCGGTCACCATATAAGTAATGCCTCCATAGCTTCAAAGCAAATACTACTGCCGCCAACTCCAAATCATGAGTTGGATAATTTTTCTCGTGGTCCCGAAGTTGCCTAGATGGATACGCTATCACCTTCCCATGTTGCATGAGGACACATCCAAGTCCTTTACCTAACGCATAATAATATACAGTAAAACCTCCGGGCCCAACTGGCAATGTAAGGATAGGTGCTGATATCAACTTCTGCTTCAGATTCTCAAATGATGCCTGGCATTCTGCCGACCAGACGAATGGTATATCCTTTCGTGTCAAGCGGGTCATGGGTGCTGAAAGTCTTGCAAAACCTGATACAAACCTTCTGTAATATCCTGTCAATTCCAAGAAACTCCGTACATCAGCTACGGTCTTGGGTACTGGCCAACTCTCTACTACTTCTACCTTCTTAGGATCCACTGCTACTCCAGCTCCTGATATGATGTGACCCAAAAATGAAATATGGTCCATCCAGAACTCACACTTGCTGAGCTTGGCATACAACTGGTTCTCTCTCAGTACCTGCAACACTTTTCTGAGGTGGTCTTCATGCTCCTCTTCACTAGCCGAGTATACGAGAATATCGTCGAGAAATACCACGACAAACTGATCTAAATATGGCATAAAGATGCGGTTCATCAAATCTATGAATATAGCTGGAGCATTGGTCAAACCAAACGGTATTACTAAGAATTCATAATGTCCATACTTCGACCTGAATGCTGTCTTGGGAATGTCTTCCTTTCGAACCCTCACTTGATGGTACCCTGAACGAAGATCTATCTTGGAGAAAACTCTAGCCCTGCTCAACTGGTCAAACAAGTCGTCGATCCTGGATAGTGGGTACTTGTTCTTTACTGTCGCCGCATTAAGCTTCCTGTAATCGATGCATAATCTGGATGATCCATCCTTCTTCCCCACAAGTACCACTGGTGCTGTCCATAGTAATATGCTAGCTTGGATAAACTTCTTCTCCTTCAATTCCTCTATGTGCTGATACACCTTGGCCTGCTCCGAATCCGCCATTCTGTAAACCCGATCTGATATTGGTTTAGTTCCAGGTGCCAATTCTATGCTGAACTCAATATCTCTAACCGGTGGTAGACCTGGGAGTTCTTCGGGAAACACGTCTAGAAATTCTTCAACTACCTTCGGAACTTGAACTTCTTCCATTGCCGTTATTACTCCCTGCTCTTGCTGAGTTGCCTCTGATCTGACTAAGGTGAATTTCTTCATGCCTGGAATATCAAAAGATACACTCCCACTACGACAATCTATTGTCGCATGACTGTCTTTCAGCCAGTCCATGCCTAAGATAACGTTGAAATTTCTAACAGGAAATTCTATCAACTGGACGGGTAAGGAATGCCCGCAAACTACAACACTACACGCTAGAATAACTCTACTAACTCCTACGAGCCCATTGCCAGTGAGTATATTCAACCTCCCTGGCAATGCCTCGAACTCCATTCCTAGCCGTGTCGCAAATTGTGCAGATATAAATGAGTGTGATGCTCCCGAATCAAACAATGCTACTGCGGGATATGAGGCGACGAGAATGTTACCTGCCACAACATCTCCTGATGCCAATGCCTCTTCCAAGGACAGAGTGAATGCCTGCCCTCGACCTCCTTGTTGGTTCCCATGCTGTGGCCTAGCCTGGTACTGCTGCAGGCCCCTTCCTTGATGATGCTGGGGTGGTCTATGCTGGTGTTGCTGCATCGGCGGTCCCTGCTGCCGAAACATCTGAGCCTGTGGCATTAACGGACGCTGGACCAATGGTCTCACTGCTACTGCTGGTCCTCGATACTGCCCTGCCCCTGGTGCTGGCAGAGCAGGAAACTGTTGCCCTGGTCCTCCTGACCTCGAATTCATGGGACATGTGGTAACCCGATGATCTGGATTTCCACATATCAAACACAGTCTGTTTAATGCCCGACACACATCTCTAGTGTGCTCTATCTTCCCACAATAAGTACAGCCCGCTGGGGGTTGCTGGTTCTTCTTCTGTTGCTGCTGCTGCCTGGGTGGTGGTGCTGGCCCTCGCATTGCCACATCGTGAATGCGAATGCCAAGGGATGGTGCTATTGTTCGGGGCGCTGCTCCCCCTCCTCCTTCAATCTGACTGTGAGATCTCTTCTGACCTCCAGTCCTTACTGTGATCCTCTGAATGGTGATCTCATGCCTTCGGGTTGCCGTCAATATCTTATCAAAAGTCTGGTAATTGTGCCCCTCTATCAATTGCAAGAGCTCAAGATGAAACCCTTGTTGAAACCTCATAGCCCTCTGGCGCTCCGTCGCTACCATCTCTGGGGCAAACCTACTCAATCTGCAGAACTCTGCTGCATAAGCATCTACCGTCTTGCCGGCCTGCTTGAGGTTGATAAACTTCTGTTGTAGCTCAAACTGTGCCACAACTCCATAGTACTTTGTCTTGAATCTTGCTGTAAAATCGTCCCAAGCCACAGGACTTCTGATGCCTACCTCCTCTGATTCCCACCAATCACGTGCGAGATCCTGAAGTAACAACTTCACCTGATCCACACGTTCTTCTGCCGGTACCTTGGCCGCCGTCAAAATAGCCTCAATATCCTAAAGCCATGCATCTGCTGAGATGGCATCCTCCGTTCCTTCAAAACGGTGGGGGTTGAACTTGCAAAATCTGGTTGATGCTCCAGAATTCGGCCTTGCCCCTCTTTCCAAAGCTATCTGCAACCCTTGGTTGAGTAGTACGTTCTTCTCTTGCAACTGAGCGTGCATGCGCTGTTGGGCTAACATCTGATGTTGTTGAGTAGCCATCATTCCTCTCATGATCTCCAGAAGAGCCGGTGTGTCCATTCCCGTAGGGGTAGGTGGAACTATTGGTGGTGGTGGAACATCCGGATACTGCGATCCAGCTGCTGTTTCCACTATCACTTCTTCCTGGGTAGTCTCTTGAGTTAGTACCGGCCCTTGTTGCTGACCAATATGGTCAGGTTGTCCATGTTGTTGCTGTCCAGCTCTGACAGGTGCGGACGAGGTGCCCCTAAGAAAAGGGACAAGAGAACAATCAAACGACCGGACAGGAAAGATCAATGAAGTCAAAGGATACTGGAATGTCAAATTAGAGTTAAGAACAACGAATCATGAGATCAAGGAGGAACATGTGTGATTGAGACATCCTATAAATCAAAACACCCCACAAGTCTAAAATCAGACCTGCATGGGCCACCACTAAAACCTTGTCACGCCCCAGAACCAGAATACTGGAGAGCGGGGGAATGACTCGGCCAGCTACGTATTACGGGTAGATGAATACCGTATAATACGATCAATGCTGTCTACAAGACGAGGGGATGCATACTACATGAAAGTCTCCCTATGGTCACTTTACTTCTATTGTCTCAATCATTCAAACAAGAAACAGAAATAGAAAACATGTGAGAATAAGCAATAAGGCGTCCCAAACACTCAATCAAAATGTTCTTGATATCTGGCTTTACAAAATACAGCCAGATGATGTAGTAAGTATACACAATTGTTAGTAGCTGCAGCCTGACTTAGTTACAATTATGCAAAGTAGGTACAAGACAATTCGACTAACATATCGGTGCCAAACGGCAAAGTATAAAGTAGATAACAAAACGGACGGGGAAGTAAGAAACCCACTCGAGTCCTCCTGCGATCATCCCTCTAGTGTTGACCATCTTGGAGATAGAAGTAAGCTGGATCCTCAGGGACCGGCTCTAAATCTGACCATGCAAAACCAGAGAGGTTAGACCTCTAATAGCAAGTACCGCAAAGGAGCACGATATGAGGAATGGAGCCAGTAATAAGAGAATATGATAATAGATCTCTGCTATCTACTAGGATTCACACAACATCACTACACTTCGAACCAACCTCCCAACCAAACAAGGACAGAAGTTGGCCCGTCATGTCCTGACATTCTGATCATCTCAGTTAAGTAACAGAGTAGGTACAGTACACAAACAAATCAATTTAAACGGCCAGACAACTACTACGGCTTGCTATTGTGAGTCCCAAGTTATCCTGGAATTATGCAATAAAGGATTTCTCAGTTCTTACTATGCACAAGCAAGGCTAGTTTACCCAGTCAATCAATTGCGCCAATCATGAATTAGACGAGTCCCAGCGGGACGCCCGTCGTTAATATACAATATTCTATAGATAATATAACCAGATACCGCTTCCTGTCCGTGTGGCAAATTTGCAGTATCTGTGGGGACCAACCGGCCTGTCGGGCACTACTAGTCCCAAGAGGGCTACCACGTAAGAACTCGGGAATCCATTCTCTCCATGCAATCATTATTTTATTTAACTTAATCGTCTCTACGTTGAGTGAAGTACCATGCCGTGGATCATGGTCATTCAGAATGAGTACTTTCGTACGGGGTACGATATGCACAACTCTACAATGATACCATTACGGTCAGGTTGTAGGTCTTACATAGCGTAATACAACAATCAAAACTAACCACGGAGTAATCATGCCTTGACCATAAAGTACACATGCTTCTTTGGTAAGATAAATAAATAATAAATGAATTGAAGCCTGCATGTGCCTGTATGCCAATATTCGGGATTAGCCAGTCGATTTCAATAGTTCATAATTAATATGAATGTGTCTCATTCATTCAATTCAAAAAGACGACTAGCCAGTCTCTTAGTTCCAGGGCTATAGAAGATCCAGGGTAAGTATCTAATAAAATATCAATATACAGGGCTATAGAAGATCCAGGGTAAGTAGGGCCAAGTCAAGCTACGCTCAAGTCAAGCTACGCTCAAGTCAAGCTACGCTCAAGTCAGGCTATGCTCAAGTCAGCCTACGCTCAAGTCAGGCTACGCTCAAGTCAGCCTACGCTCAAGTCAGCCTACTGTCACGGACTTAGTGTTTTTGCTAGCACTTCGTCCCGTGCGGCGCACTGTCTTTATCCTCAAAGACTCGTGCAAGCCTTCCCAACCCGCCTTAGCTAGATCGCTAAGAAAATTAGAATAGTGGAGCAAAGATGGGGATAGTAAGAATCTCTTTATTGACTTGGAGAATGCTTACAATTTTTAGGTGGTGAGAAACAAATGAGAGCCTACCCCTTTTATATGTGCTCATAGGGCAATACAAGGAAAGTCCTGGAAGGAATATTCCAAGGATCATTACAATCTACCATAACTGGAATGGCATATTCCAGGTTTATTCCCTAGCAACATAAAAGGAAACTTCAAGGGCCTTCCAGAAGCTTCTTGGGCCTCCTAGAACGATCTTGGGCCTTCCGGAGAGATCTACAATCTTCTAGAGCCTTCTGCCATCTTCTAGAATGTTCTGGAAGCTTCCCGCATAACCTTGGTCCGTGAAAAGGTTATGCAACTGGGCCTCGGGCGGGGTGCAACATTTGGGCCGTTACATTCTCCCCCACCTAAGGCGTTGACTCCCTCGTCAACCATGCTCGCTGAGAAACGCCTGGATCTCGGCTTCGAACTGATGCAGCGTATCAGCACGTTCCCAGCTAGACTCGCCATAAGGCAAGCCCTTCCACTGGATGAGGTACTCCACATATGGGGATACGCCTCGTCGCCGAATGGTCCTCCTGTCCAGCACGGCTTCCACCTCCTTGTCGAAGGAAGTCGTCATGGTCGCCGTCGGTCGCTTCGAAACTCCTCGCTGGGGATCCTCCAAGTTTGCATGGTACGGCTTCAAGCAACTTGCATGGAAGACTGGATGAATCTTCAGCTTGGCAGGGAGTTCAAGCTTGTAGGCCACCTTGCCTACTTTCTTGAGCACGGGGAAGGGGCCTTCATACTTCCGGATTAGTCCTTTGTGCACCTTGCGGAACACCTTGAACTGTTGCGGTTGTAGCTTCACCAGCACCATGTCCCCCTCCTTGTACTCAACCGGCCTTCGCTTCGTATCGGCCCACTTCTTCATCTTTCTCGCGGCCTTCTCCAGAAATGCCTTGGCAATGTCCGCCTTTGTCTTGAAATCTGAAGTAAACTGGTTGGCCACGGGGCTTCTACTCGAGGACCCCGCACTCAGCGTGTGCGGGGTAAGCGGTTGGCGACCCATCACCAACTTGAATGGACTGCTGTGCGACGACTCGCTCCGTTGAAGATTGTAGCAGAACTGAGCGACGTCGAGGTGATGAACCCAATCCCTCTGGTTGGCACTCACAAAGTGCCGCAAGTACTCCTCGAGTAGCGAGTTGACCCGCTCGGTCTGCCCGTCCATCTGCGGGTGGAAGCTGGTCGAGAAGTGTAAGTCCGTCCCAAGGATTTTGAACACTTCCGTCCAGAACTTCCTCGTGAAGCGGGGGTCTCGGTCGCTGACAATGTTGACCGGGATGCCCCAGAACTTCACCAAGTGGCTGATGAACAGTCGCACGGCCTCCTCTGCTGTGCAGTCCGTCGAAGCAGCAATGAAGGACGCGTACTTTGAGAATCGGTCCACCACCACGAGAATGGACCCAAGCGCCCCCACTTTCGGCAGGGCGGATATGAAGTCCATCGAAATGCTCTCCCACGGCCGACTCGGCACGGGAAAAGGCTCCAGCAGGCCCCCGTGCTTCTGATGATTCACCTTGTCCTGTTGGCACACAAGACAAGTGCGAACATAGTCCTCCACATCCTCGCGCATGCGAGGCCAGTAGTATGCGGCCTCCAGTAGTGCCAAGGTTCGCTTCTGTCCCGGGTGTCCAGCCCACTTTGTGTCATGACACTCCTTGAGCAGCTGTCTCCACAAGCCACTCCACCTAGGCACGACCACCCTGTCGCCCTTGGTGTAGAGAAGTCCATCTTTCAGCCAGAACCTTCTCGTCTTGCCCTCCTTGGCAAGCTTCACTATGGCCAGTGTTAATGGGTCCTCCATGATTCCCACTCGAACACGGTCCAGAATGTCCCCCTTCAGTAAGCACACAGATGCAAGCTCGGCCTTCCTGCTAAGCGCATCGGCCACCTGATTTTTTTTGTCGGGTTTGTACTGCAACACCATGTCGAACTCGGCTAGAAAATCTTGCCATCTCGCCTGCTTCGGAGATAGCTTCTTTTGGGACTGGAAGTAGCTCGTGGCAACATTGTCCGTCATGACCACGAACTTGGTGCCGAGGAGGTAGTGCCGCCATGTCCTCAAGCTATGCACGACCGCGGTCATCTCCTTCTCCTGCACCGTGTAGCGCCGCTCAGTGTCATTCAGCTTGCGGCTCTCGAACGCGATGGGGTGTCCTTCCTGCACCAACACCCCACCGATGGCGAAGTCGGACGCATCCGTGTGCACATCGAACGCCTTGGAGTAGTCCAGTAGAGACAAGACCGGCTCCTCCGTCACAGCCCGCTTCAATGCCTCGAATGCCTCCTCGCATCGGGGCGTCCAGCTCCACGCCCGATCCCTCCACAGCAGATCGGTCAGGGGCGCTGCGATGGCGGAATATCCTCGGATGAACCGCCGGTAGTAGTTCGCCAAGCCAAGGAACGATCGCAGCTCCGTCGGCTTGGTGGGAGCCTCCCACTCCCGTATAGACTGGACCTTTGTGCCGTCCATCCATATCTTGCCACGCCCGATCCAGTGCCCCAAGAACGACACCTCTTCTTGTGCGAATGAGCACTTCTCCCGCTTGACGAAGAGTTCGTTCTCTCTTAGCACCTGGAAGATAGTCTTCAAATGCTCGATGTGCTCCTCCATCGTGTTTGAGTACACGACGATGTCGTCGAGGTAGACTACGACGAATCGATCCAGGTAGGGATGAAAGAGCTTGTTCATCAAAGTACAAAAAGTCGCAGGAGCATTTGTTAGACCAAAAGGCATAACCATAAACTCATATGCGCCATATCTCGTCACGCATGCCGTCTTAGCCTCGTCGCCCTCCGCAATCCGAACTTGATAATTTCCCGAGCGCAGATCAAGTTTGGAGAAGTATCTCGCGCCTCCCAATTGGTCGAACAAGTCTGCTACCAACGGAATAGAATATTTGTTCTTGACGGTTACCTTGTTTAGTGCACGATAGTCGATGCACAAACGAAGGCTTCCGTCCTTCTTCTTCTGGAACAGCACCGGTGCACCATACGGGGACTTTGATGGTCTGATGAATCCCGCGTCCAGCAGTTCCTTGAGTTGCTTCTTCAACTCGTCCAGCTCGGGCGGGGCCATGCGATATGGAGCCATGGCGGGCGGTTTCGTGCCCGGTTCCAGTTCGATGGCATGGTCTACCTCCCTCCACGGAGGTAGCCTCTTCGGCAACTCCTTCGACATGACGTCCCCGAACTCCACAAGGACGTCATCGATCTCAGGCGGAAGATCCCCCTGCACGGGTGCCTCCTCCGACTTGAGCACAGCAAGGTAAGTCATCTCTCCGTGTCGCATCCCCTTCTTGAGTTGTAATGCGGAGAGAGCCTTCCCCTTCGTAAGCTCGCTTCATGCAGTTGTCACCATGCACGGAGAGCTCTCCTCCATGATCCCGACGACTCCCAAATACGGCATTGGGACCGCCTTTGCCGAAGTGAGGAAGTCCATCCCAAGGATCATGTCGAAGTCGTCCAGTGGTGCTGCCGTGAGACTGGTGACACCCGTCCAGTCTCCCACTTGGATCTTCACCCCTTTGGCCACCCCCTGCACGGGGCGCGCCTCAGAGTTGACTGCCTTTATCGTACTTGAGTCTTTTTCCAGCGCCAAACCCAAGCGTCGGACCTCCGCGTCCGAGATAAAGTTGTGGGTAGCCCCCGTGTCGACCATCGCCCTGGTGTTGTGGCCGTTGATCTTCACGTCCACGTACATTAGCTCTCAATTCGGGGTCTTGGACACTACCACCTTGCTCTTCAAAGCATTCAACAGGCGCAGGGCACCCATGTGATCCCCCTTCTTAGGCTCCATGTCCTCGGCCTCCTCGCCTTGGACCGCGTTCACCCTCTTGCCCTTGTTCGGACAGTCTCGTGCGAGGTGATTTCCACCGCACACATAGCATTCGATCTTCCGCTCCGTCGAAGGCTTTGCTTGCTGCTTGTCCTTCGGCGGTGGGCCTCCCTTTCCGTTGTTCTTCTTCGCTCCCCCACCATTGAACTTGGTGGTGGTCTTTTCCTTGGGCTTTGGGGCATCGCTCCGTCGATACTCCATCAGCTTCTCGGCTGCCGCAACAGCCGTGTTCAGATCTGACACATCTTGCCTCTGCAATTCTTGTACCGTCCATGGTTGTAGACCCTCCAGGAACGCGAACAGGCGATCCTCTTTGCTCATAGTGGAAATGGAGAGCATCAGGCGGGTGAACTCCGCTACATACTCCTTGACGGACCCGGTGTGTTTGAGTTGTCGCAAACTCCGTCTCGCGACATACTCCACGTTCTTCGGGTCGAATTGAGACTTGATCTCCTTCTTGAGATCCTCCCAAGTCTCGATCTTGCAGAGCCCCTTTTTCTATATCGATGCACCTGCGTCGCCACCACAGCATAGCATCATCATAGAAATATAGGGACGCTGTGTTTACTTTATCGGTCTCATGCTCGATGCGGACCGCCTTCAGGTAGCGCTCGATATTCCAGATGAAGTTATCCACCTCCTTCGCGTCCCGTACGCCAGTGAAGGATTTGGGTTCTGGATACTTCACCCTCTACGTCGACTCCCTCCTCGAAGTCGGACCACCAGCAATGGCCCTCTCGAGGACCTCCGCCTTGGTTTGTAGCTCTTTGCGTAGTTCAGCAATCTCCGCCTTCGTGGCCTTTCGTTCCTCCTCGAACTCGGCCTGCATCTCGCGGAGATGCTCTCGGAACTCCGACATAGCCGTTGCGACATCCGCCTCCAAACCTTGGGCGAATTCCTCCTGAGCCGCTTGGTTCTGCTCCACTTGATACTCGACGCCCGTCACGCCTTTCTTCAGCATCTCAACCCGGTCAGCCAACTCGCCAAGGGCCCGTTCCAGCAACGGTTCCTTGCCCTTGCCCTTCTTCGAGGTCTTCGCCTTCTCCTTAGGCGACGAGGGTTGCGCCGGTTCCTCGTTGATGATGGCTTCGGTCGAAGACATGACGGCGATCGAACCTTTGCTCTGATACTACTTGTCACGGACTTAGTGTATTTGGTAGCACTTCGTCCCGTGCGGCGCACTGTCTTTCTCCTCAAAGACTCGTGCAAGCCTTCCCAACCCGCCTTAGCTAGATCGCTAAGAAAATTAGAATAGTGGAGCAAAGATGGGGCTAGTAAGAATTTCTTTATTGACTTGGAGAATGCTTACAATTTTTAGGTGGTGAGGAACAAATGAGAGCCTCCCCCTTTTATAAGTGCTCATAGAGCAATACAAGGAAAGTCCTGGAAGGAATATTCCAAGGATCATTACAATCTACCATAACTGGAATGGCATATTCCAGGTTTATTCCCTAGCAACATAAAAGGAAACTTCAAGGGCCTTCCAGAAGCTTCTTGGGCCTCCTAGAACGATCTTGGGCCTTCCGGAGAGATCCACAATCTTCTAGAGCCTTCTGCCATCTTCTAGAATGTTCTGGAAGCTTCCCGCATAACCTTGGCCCGTGAAAAGGTTATACAACTGGGCCTCGGGCGGGGTGCAACATTTGGGCCATTACACTACGTTCAAGTCAGGCTACGCTCAAGTCAGCCTACGCTCAAGTCAGGCTACGCTCAAGTCAGGCTACACTCAAGTCAGCCTACGCTCAAGTCAGCCTACGCTCAAGTCAGGCTACGCTCAAGTCAGCCTAGCGTATGGACTCCATACGACTCCTCTTCAAGGCAGCGTATGTACTCCATACGACTCCTCTTCAAGGCAGCGTATGTACTCCATACGACTCCTCTTCAAGGCAGCGTATGTACTCCATACGACTCCTCATTAAGGCAGCGTATGCAAGTTATACGCCTCCAAAAGGCAGCGTATGAGTCAGACTGCGATGCGCTAAAGAGCGCGCGCAGCTCAGTGGCGCAAGCTAAAAAGCTCACGTACACTGCTCACTGTCTTCTCCAAATCAGCAAGAACTCCATGGTTTGAACCCAAAGCTTCAAAAGTCCATAACTTGGTCAAAATAAGTCCAAATCCAACTTTTCAAAGGTCAAAATTGGGTAGAATAAAATTCTCTACAACATGGAACCATCAAAACTTGAAAGCAAAGAAGTTTGGTAGATCAAAACCACCAAAATCCAAAAATAACTAATTTCTAGATCTACAAAAATTAAAGCCTCAAAATGGAAAATGACAAGTTCTAATGTGTCTTAGAAACATGAGGAGAAGCTAATGGAACAATAAAAATGGGCTCTCATGTGGAAGCAAGATGTACTTGCCTAGGAGTTGGTAGGTAGAGGGAGTTATGAAGAAGAAGAAGAGTAAATGAGAAGGAGAAGTAATGAAGAGAGAGAGAAAGGATTGGGGCTTTAAATGGTGATGGTGGGTTCGGTTCATGATGAACCACCATAACCCGAAAATAAACCAACCTAGGCCAAACCTAAAGTAAGCTAAAGCAGAAAATAAAAGCAGAAAGTAAAATATAGAAAATTAATTGCAGGAAATTAATTAACATAAATTTAAAGAGATTTAAATACAAAACAATACATGATAAATATTTAAATAAATATATTAAAGCAGTACATGTATTAAAAATACGTATTCTGGGAACGGGGAGTGACACTGAAAAAAAACCAACTGAGCGACGACAACCAGACTTTGTCGCGCACCGGTTGGTCGAAGCAGCCTCAACGTCGGCGAGTTGGCCGTCGCCGTGGCTGGAGCAGCCAAGAGCGCAGGCCGCGGCCCGTGCGGAGGAAACCGCCGAGCAAGGCCCATGCGGAGGAGGCCGCTGCGGCTAGGGTCGAGCATGTGCTCGTCGATCCGCTCGACCCATCCGACCAGATCTCCATTGGTTGTGTGAAAGCAAGGAAGAAGAAAAAGTAGGAAGAAGAGGAACAGTAGAGAGGAAAGGAGAATGGGTTTTTGAACCAACTTTTCGTTGGTCAAAGAAAAAAAAAGGCTTGGCAAACAGAAGTAGCAAGAAGTAGCATAACATAGCCCCACTACATATCACAAATCAGATGCTTACTTGCTTGATGATAAATAATTAGTTGTTAAAATTTTGTAATTTAAATAATTAGTATTAATAATGGTAATTAATTTATATAATAATAATAATAATAATAATAATTATTATTATTATTATTATTATTATTATTATTATTATTATTGTAATGTGTTTAATTATGGTAATTAACTTTATTATGGGTTACCATATCTTCAACTCCAACTTTATTATGGGTTACCATATCTTCAAATTAAAGAGTAAGTATTTAAAAAATTAATAAAAAATTAATTAGATAAATTATAGGAAAATATTTGGAACATTTGAGAAATTATTTGAAAAAAATGAGACAATTTAGGACATTATTTCATTAGTTATTTGAGCAAATTTATATAGCCATCTATTTGTGATAAAAAAAAAAAACTAACTTATATTTTTAACAACCATAACTCAAACCAACATTCACTTTTAATAATTATTTTACAAAATTATTTTTTTTGGTAATTAAGCCTAATCTGTGAGAATTTTGTTAATATTTTCTTGTTAATTTATGAAAATTTTATTTTTTTAAAGAAATTTTACATACTTTAATTATATGTTAATTAAAATAATCAATAATTATTTGATAAATTTTATATTCTAATTTTTTTTTAATCAACAATAAAATAAATTTGAGAGTAAACATACCGAAATTTATCACATTTTTCACCAACATCCACTTTCAACAACCATCCAAACAACCGAACTCCTTTTCTCTCCACTTTCAACAATCATCCAAACACCAAACCCATTTTTCTTCCACTTGCAGGAGACAAAAAGTACTACATCCAAACACATTTTAGAAAGTGACACTTTCACACTTTCAACTGCAACTCATCATGACGTAAGTGTGACTTTCACACTTTTAAAGAGTTACATCTATCCAAACAGCCCCTTAATGGATTTACTTGTTATAATTTTTCTATATTATCTTGATAATTATTGAGCTATTATTTATCTTGGCTTTCCTTATTTTATCTCAAAGTTCATGATTATCTATATTTAGACTGATCATACTTTGCGGGAGAGCATTCAAGTCGACTAAATATCTCATTCTCAAGTATTTTGTCTCTATTACCTTCATGTTTATCTAATGGATATTCATATATCATGCTATGGTAATTGAGTTCAAATGCATGAACTTTGGTATAGATTTTGCATAGATTCTATTATATCTATTTTGAATTCTTTTCAATGATTATTTTCTTTATGAAAGTGATTCACTATTTTGTATGGACAAAGTGTGAATCATTTTTTTTATGATCATTGTTAAAAGTCTCATTTTATTTTTGATTTTTTTTTTGGTATATAATAGATATGCAAATTTAATCCTCATGGATTATTTATGACCAATGATTGATTTATACTTTATTGGTATATTTTTTATTTAAATTCTTTATTGGCCTCTTTCAAAACTATATTTATACACTTTATTAGATTGTGTTTTGAATGGTTTCTTTCAAATATATTCTCCTAATCCTTGTCATGATTATTTTTTGCCTCGACCTACTATGCTTGAGTTTATTTTATCTCTTATTACGGGGGAGTTTATTTTGATCATGTCAACCGGGGAGAAATAAGTTTAAGTTAGCACACAATATTTTAGTGATATGTGTTTATTAGTGATACATACATCAATCGAATCTATCTTAAACTTAACCAATTTTCCATAATCAAAAAGGGGAAGATAATTGTTAGCCTAGTGATTATATCATATTTTTTAATATGGTTAATCAATTAAGTTTAACATAATAATGTCACTAATATTCATATAAAAATTATCACGTTGCTAAATTTAGCATTGTCCTACTATTCATTATATTTATCATAATGGTATACTGCTATGTTCGTCTAACATGTACTTGCAGACAAGCAGTAAGCATATGATCAAACCAGGCCACATGCAATGAAGTGACAAGGGAGAGAAAAACTGATACAAGCTACAACTACTGAACCGTACAAAACAAATGCTCACAAAACTGCGGGAGAGCATATGGGAGCATTGTACCAGCATGGTATCAATGTATCGTATCGCGTATCAGCCATGGTTTATCAATTATCAAAATAGGGAAGATTGTTGGCCCAAATAGTCATTGGTCAACCTGATTTTGATATTGATCGAATCATGCCTTGATATGACTCGATACAACATAATCAGCACATTAGTCAGCACGTCAGCACAAAGTCAGCACGGCATATCGTATCATTTCTCGTGCAACAAGAATGTCTAGATTTTAACATTTGTTATGTATTTTACCTTTATTTTATAGGAACAAATATGCATTGGGTCGTGTTGGCACTAGAAAGCTCATACCTCAGCCTAAACCATATTCCAAGTCCACAAAATAAATCTGACCTAAACCCAAACTTTTTTGGTAAGAACTCGGTAACAACTCTGGAAGAACTCTGCTCGACTCTGACAGATTCAAACCCTAAGTCATTCTGAACCAAAATGAACCATGAAACCCTAGCAGCCGAACTCGGGCCGAGTTCGCCCCAAACTCGGTTATCCTGAATTCCCTTCTGGTCAAAATGAAATACCTATTCTCTTGGCTCCAAAGGTTCAAAATTTGAACGTTAAGGCATCCGAGTTCTGTCCGAACCCTGCCGTAGAAAATGCTATAAAAAGGCAATAAATTTCCCATTCTTAATCACTCATTCAATCTTCTTATTTATTCATGAGCCAAAGCCTTCTCCTTCCCCAAGATGAACTCTCAGCCTTCTAGTGCCAACATGGTTCCAATTTTAGAAGTCTGATCGAGTTGTAAAGCTTGGATTTCAAAGTGTTGTCTCTACACTTGTTATTGTGAAGTCGTGAGTTCTTCGTATTAAACTTTGTGGTTGAAGTCGCCATGCCCTTCGGATAAAAGCACGAGGTTGTAATAAGTCGATGTGCCCTTCGGATTAAAGCACGTGGTGTAACTGCTATTTCAAATAGTGAATTAATAGCGAGCAAGAGTTCTCGCGACTGGACTAGTTCTCTCAGAGAAAAACCAGTATAAATCTCGGTGTTTGCGTTTGCTCTTCTCAACTTATTTACTTTACGCATTTACTTTTATACTGGCTGTTTCATATTTATTTGTTTACTGCCATAAATATTTTTAAGTGGTGATTATTATTCCGCTGCACACACGCACTCTATTCATCCCCCTCTAGAGGTGCTCAACAGTTCAACAGGATAAGGTAATGTAATGTTGGGCAACCTTTCCGTCATGTTATGAAAATGGGGGCAAGCCGCAGGATCTTCATTTGGCAGTTTGACTTACGCCAGATAAGAATCAACATGTACTAGTTCTTTAGACAGCGTCTGACGAATCTCTTTGGAGAGATGAAGAAGCTCCTATAGAAACAATCGTGCTTGCGTATTCGCAATATGTATGTCAAAGTTTTAGGGTTTGTCAAGCCCTTTGAGATGGATCCCATATATATGAGGTTAAGATTTTTAGTCGACGAAGATGATCCCCTATATATAAGGTTCAAGTACGGGTTAATGGGCAGGGTCAGGTTCACAGGTCAACGAGTAAGGCAGTCGGGGATTGGAGTGGGGGATTGGACAACCAAGATTAAAAGTAGTGAGATGAACCAGCGTGATTGTCATTTAAGTGACATGTACGGGGTGTGAGCCTTAACAGTTTTGACCCAATCTACTAGTTAACTATAAACAAATTTAATCAATAATTTAATAAATAAATAATTTAATTATTAGTTAATTTTTTAGGGTTTACTAAATAGGAAAAATGGTTGTTGGTTTATTAAATTAGCAAATAAGTTAAGAATTTTTTTTTCAAAATTGCCTATTAGGAACTAGTATGCCAAATTTCAAGGGATTCTATGGTACGGATTTTGATACTAATTCCTACAGCTTAGAAGGTTTATCATTTATTTGACAATTTTTTTTATTTTAATTAAGATTAAAAAAATCTTTAAACATGCAAGAAATTCACAAAAATATGTGGATAATTCTAAATTTATTTTAATAAGGTTTTATAAGCTCTAAAATATTAGTTATTAATCTAACAGGCTTTAGTAACATCGTCCTCGGTATCCCCGATTCACAGTTTCTACCCAAATATCCAATATCATATGGTTTTTATATGTTAATTATGGTTTTCCAATAGTGGATGCTACTTGCTATGTAAATACATTACGCAGTAACTCTTCATCGTTGCAATACTGGCTTGACTCGAATGACTTGAATTGACACATTTATCCTTTTTCTAACCATTGCTTATACTCTGGACATTGTTTCTTCATGTGACCTAATTGCTTTTATTGATGATTATACACGTTATGTTTGGTTGTATTTCACCAAAACCAAGGATCAAGTGTTCGAAAAGTTCAAGTAGTGGAAAGCGATAATGGAGAACAGAACAGACAGAAAGGTTAAGACACTGAGGTATGATAATGATACTGAATATACCTATAGACCTTTCAAAGATTTATGTGCTCAAGAAGGTATCGTTCGACATTGGACTATTAGGAACACACCGCAACGGAATGGATTAACAGAGAGGATGAACCGAACCTTGCTTGAGAAAGCAAGATGTATGCTCTCTAATGCCGGTTTAGGCAAAGAATGGTAGACGGATGCTATAGATATGACACGGTACTTGGTTAATAGATCACCAACTCCAGGTATAGATTGTAAGACTCCATATGAGGTGATGACCGACAAACCAGCAGATTACAGCACTTAGTGCGTGTTTGGATGCAAAGCTTACTATCATGTCAATGGGGGTAAGTTGGATTCGAGAGCCAGGAAAGCCATATTCTTAGGATATGCACAAAGAGTGAAGGGCTACCGTCTGTACTGCTTAGAGGATAAGAAGTTCTTAATCAGCAAGGATGTCACATTTGATGAGTCTTCAGTGTTGGCTTCAAGCAAGACGAGTGAGTCCGATCAGGATGGTGGTGTATCTAGCAAATCTCAAACTGTTGATATTGAGTCGTCTGAGGATACATCAGATGAGGTGGAGGTTTCTGAAGATGTTCATCAAGTCCCACAAGAGCAACAACCAGAGGATGAGCAGCACCAGCAGCAAGATTCCTTGGCCACCACTAGGCCAAGAAGATCGGTCAAGCCAGTACACATGTATGGATTTGAGGAACCGGTAAAGCACTATGGACAGTTAAATGTGGTGGCATATGCACTACCAGTGGAGGATGACGAGCCTATCACATTCAGACATGTTGTCAAAGATACTAGCAGACGAGCTATAGGCTGCAAGAAAGTATACAAGAAGAAAGAAGCTTCTCCACAACCAGGTGGAAAAGTTTTGATTGAGAGCCCTTAGGGACAGAATCGACGGATGACTGATTTGGTGAAGCTATGCGGTGAAGAAGTGTATCGGCTCGGTTTTGTGGCAAAACCTTGCCGAAGTGGAGATATGAAGGAAAGTGTTCAAAAATAGGCCATTGACCTTTTTTGATCATATATATAATCCTATATAATATTGCATTTGACCATATATATTATTATCCTACATAGGATTATTTTCAATATATAATCTTACATAAGATTGGATTTTAAGCCTACGTAGGATGGGATTTATGTAGTATATAAAGGGGTCTAAAGATTCTCCACAAAATACACCTCCAAGAGTGCTCAATGTAAGTTGTTGAATAAGTTCAACACAAATATCTCATTGTGCTCAACTTGTTGAATAAGTTCAACACAAGAGAGCTAAAGTTGTTGAATAAGTTCAACACAAAAAAATTGAGAGATTTTTTTTTTTTTTTTTTTTGTGATAGAGAGTTCTTGAGTGCAAGGAGAGAAGTGTTGAGAGCTATTGTAATTCATTTTCTTCTTCATAGTAGAACTAAACCACCCTCGTTTGTGGAAGTAGTTATCTTGGCCGAACCACGTAAATTATTGTTTTTGTGGTTGTAAAATTTTTCTGAGTTTCTTGAGTTTATTTTCGCTGTGCCACAACAACAATCATGTCTCGATTTTTTTTTCTTTTGTAGAGGACAAGATAATTATTTATAGTTTTTTTTTCTTATACAAACATTTTTTTTCCCCTAAACCTTCTCTTCATCAAATTTTTTTAATTAAAATTTTCAATAAAAAACAACATGTCTAAATGTTCTAGCGATGGTGAAGATGAGAATAATTTCGGAGAAGATGACCAATGCTTGTACTAACTTTTGGAAGTTGAAATATAGATTTGTACAACAAACCAATTTATGTGGACGGTATATATTAGGTAAACTTAATAAAGTAAAACAAAAGATAAAACATAATAAAAACATGGATGCAATTAACAACCACCCTTCTACAGTATCATAATATTTGGAACAAATTCAATCGTCTAAAATCACCTCTAAATCTGACCCTTCTCGTCTGAACCGAAATTCCGGATTGAGCACCGAAATTTTGGGGATTATATCCATTGTAATGCGCACTAGGCTATAAAGTCAACCGAAATTCCGGTACCATTTTCTGGCTCATTAAAGCAACACTTCAATGACTGGCATAATTTGATTATTATGAATACTGATACAGACTTAGGTTTTTTTTTTTAATATATTAGATATGTCTTGTTTGGTTTCAATTTGATGGAATTTGTTGCAGGCGTGAATCCATTTACATCTGTTAGCTTGAAATACAGATACAATATTAAAAAGGGGGCTTCTCAATTGTACGAGATGTTAGAGATGGCTATGGCTGGTGATCAACATAGAAGTCAAAAACACACAAGTTTTAAAAAAAAATTGTGTATAACTAAAATGAATACAACAATTTTTCTGGACGAGAAATGAGACAGGAATAAGAAAAGATTCCCATTTATGTGTTGGATGTTTTGTAAGATTCCATAATTTTATTATATATTTTCGTTGTTTTATTAACTGGAAGGGATCTCCAGATATGGACTACTGAGCACATTGGTTCCTCAGAATAGAGATGTACTAGCTGGTTAACAATTAGTATAGTATATACAACTTACAAACTAACAAAGGAGTGAATTTGTGTAATAACGTGACATCTAAAGCAAACCAAAATAAAGAACACTTACAGCTCTCTAATGCAAAATCTTGTCCCCCCCTCATTCCAAAATTAGCATAGTCAACTTGTCGACATGCTGTGAGCTTCGGCCGAGTGCTCTTCGTCCGACACCGAAACGATCCCGGTGCGACGGAACGACTCGCCGGACACGAGGGCCTGCAGGAGGTTCGGCAGTGGCGGCGGCGAGACCTCCATGACGCCCTCCAGCATCTTCACGACCGCCCCCATTGTCGGCCTAGCCGCCTCCTCGTCCTGTATGCACCACACCGCCACCTTCGCCGCCCTCTCCAGTTCCTCCGCGTCGTACTCCCCTGCTAGTGCAGGATCCAGCACTGCCGTCACGTCCCCTTCCACGATCCTTCTCGCCGCCCACGGCGGGAAGTACCAACCTTCCCCTGTTTTATCCGCTGCCTCCGCCGCAGCCTCCACGTTCCTCCTCCCCCCAATAATCTCCAAGAGCGTCATCCCGTAGCTGTAGACGTCAGCTTTCGTGGTGATTGCGACGCCGGAGATCCACTCCGGTGCCACGTATCCCCAAGTGCCCCGCATCGTAGCTAAAACCCGGCTGAAATCGCGCCCCATCAGCTTCGCAAGCCCGAAATCGGCCACGTAAGGAACGCGACCGTCATCGAGCAAGATATTCTCGGGCTTGATATCACAATGTATAATGCGATCGTGACAATCCTCGTGCAGGTACGCTATGCCTCTCGCCGTGCCGAGAGCAATGCCGAACCGGTCGTGCCAGCTCAGAAGGCCCGGGCGGCGTGCTCCGCCGAGGTACGCGCTGAGTGGCCCTCCGGGCATGCAGTCGTAGACGAGGATGCGGTGCGGGTCCTCGCAGCAGAAGCCACGGAGGCGCACGAGGTTCACGTGCTGCACTGCGCCTATGGTGCGAACCTCCGCACGGAACTCGCGTTCCCCGCCTCCGCCGCCGGGCCGCTCGAGGCGCTTCACCGCGATTGGAGTCGCGTCCGCCAGGTTGCCACGGAAGACCGCCCCGAAGCCGCCCTGGCCGAGCTTCTCCGAGAAGCCGCGAGTCGCGGCCGAGAGCTCCTTGTAGGAGAACACTCTCAGGTTGCAGTTAGCACCTTCCTCTTGATCGTCCATTTCTTTCCTCCTCCGCCGCCGCCGCCTCCTCCATAAAACCACTAAGATTAAAGAGACCATTGCTAAAACCGCCAAGGAACCACCAATACTTCCAATCAGAACAGCTGATTTCCTACATTTTCCCTTCGTCGTCTTCAACGAGTCGTCGTCGTCGTCGTCGTCGCCGCCGCCGCCGGCGGACGGAACCCTGAGATAGAGTACCGGAGAACCGGTACTGTTCCGGAGATTATACACGTTCCCATACAGATTCCTACAGAGCTTGGTATCGGTATCATACCGGATACCGAAACAAGAGGAATTGCTCCGGCAGGAATCCTCGCAAGAAGAACGTCCGACCCCGAGAGCCGACACAGAGACCGCGCCGTCGAAGTAGACCCCGCCGACGTCCCGAAACGCGTCGTCCGATCCGCACGGCACGGCGCACCCGGCGGAGAAGTCTCCGGAGCCCCAGGCGTCGGGATCGGCGGGACGGAGCCCGGACGCGGCGCAGCGGCAGGGGCGGATCCCCTCGGTGCAGAGGCCCAGGGTCCCGCAGCGGGCGTAGACGCCGCACCCGCTCTCCGGCCGCGACCAGAACGCCTCCCACGTGGCGGACTGCGGGGACCACGTGTACTGGAGCAACCTGCCGGAGGAGTCGACGACGAAGCGCGAGAGGAGCGGGTGGATTTCGTCCGGCGGGGGCGGGGCCTGGGTGGAGTAGACGAAGGAGGCCTGGGGGGTGAAGGGGTTGTCGAAGCGGAAGGAGTAGATGTAGGGGACGGTCATCTCCGGGACGGCGGCGAAGCGGGTGCCGGTCCAGTTGCCGGAGGACCAGTAGCGGAGGGAGGAGTTGAAGAGGAGCTCGAACTCGCCGGGGAGGAGGCGGAGGGAGTAGAGGCCCGGGGAGGGGTCGGAGGGGCTGCGCCAGGAGACGAGGGGGCGGAGGGAGGCGACCTGCATGTCCGGGAGCCAGGTGTCGGCGGGGGAGTCGACGAAGCTCTGCCAGAGGGTGTCGCCTGAGGGGGAGAGGAGGACGAGGTTGCCGGTGTCGAGGAGGCGGAGGGAGGAGGCCGGGAGGGGGTTGGAGGTGGACCAGACGGGCGATCCGGCGGGGCCGAGGACGGAGAGGCGGCCGGCTGAGGTCAGGCTTAGGGTCCGGGTTGGGGTTGCGGTGAGGCGGTTGGCGACCCAGGCGTAGGTGCGGATGGGGAGGGAGGAGTACCAGATGCCGAGGTAGTAGAGGGACCCGGCGCCGTCGGCCGAGAAGAAGCCCAGCTCGAAGGTGCGGTTGGGGCTCACAATGGTGGAGTCGCCGGAGATTAGGGTTCGGTCCGCCGCACAAATCTCGCCAACGACGAGGAGGAGGAGGAGGAGGAGGAGGAGGAGGAGGAAGAAGGAGGAGCATTTTCGTGGGAATTCTTCGAGCATAGTTGGGTGGGTTGTGTTTCACTTCAGCAAAAGCCAAACGGGAAGGAGGGAGGGGAGCATGATCAACTATTTCGGCGGCGGCACTTACGCCGACACCCAGTGGGGGGCCCACCGAAAGCAATGTGAATCGTTGATGGATTGTGAGGAAAGGGTTGAGAGACATCTCCTTCTCAACCCCCATTATTTATTTATTTATTTATTGCGAATAAACACACCACGACCTTTTCTTGTGTACTAACCGGTCGAATCCGGGTTTTGAGATTGAACCGGGTCCGTTTGGTTATACGTTTTTTCCCCTTCTTTTCAGTTTAAACTCAAAAAAGGGTGACAAAACAATGTTTGGCAGTCCGATTGCCAAAAGTTGCTTTCAAAAAAAAAAAAAAAAAAAAAAAAAAAAAAAATCTAGGAGATGAGTGCTTAAACTCAGTTTTCATAAAAAAAAAAAAATTTACAACATATTTTCTTCCAAAGTTTGTGTCTCCTCCTCCTCCTCCTCCTCCTCCCCCCCTCCCCCCTTCTCTCTCTCTCTCTCTCTCTCTCTCTCTCTCTCTCTCTCTCCATGTTTTTCTCTCTCACTCTCTCCACATGCCATCTCCAGACTTCGTCGAACACCCCGTACCCTTTGCCTCGTCGTCGACCTCCGTATCACCACATGCTTCCCCTCCATCGTCACCTCCCTCGAAATCCTAACCGACGTCGTCTCCTCCAAATCCTAATCCTAGCCGACGTCGTCTCCCGTCACCGCCTCCTTCTTCCTCCAAAAGGAGGAACGCTCGGCTGCTCATCATGAAGCTCAAGATCCTCCTCTCCCTCTTCGAATTCCTCAGAGATTCTACTCCTCTCCCTTTCGATCTCTCATTGTCATCGTCGGTTGTCGTTTCTTCGAAGCTCTTCGTGGAGCCGGGACGAGCTCCTCTGTAATCTCTTCGAAGCTCTCTTCGGCCATCATCTCTTTGAAGCTCTCGTCGGTCGGCCATTGGTCGTCCCTCTTCGAAGCTTTACATCGATCCTCGCAACGAGCTTCTCCAGTCGAAGCTCTACGTTGAGCCGAGACTTCTTGTGAACTTGGAGACGGGAACTCAGTTGTGAAACAGGACTCAGGACACATAGACAACTTAAAAATTATTTTTGAAAAAAATTACCAAACAAAATTTTTTAACTTTTTTCTAAAACTTTTTTCAGATGAAAAGTAACCAAACAGAAACTCAGATCTGTATACCCAGAAAATAACTTTATAACTTCTTCTCTGAAAAATTGTTTTTAAAACAAAACTTTATAAAATCTATCCAAACGAATCCGATCTCTGCTCATGGTGTTAATTGGCCGGCTGGGCTGACCCGGACCCGGTTTTGACTGGGTTTGACTGGGCCTGGGCCGGGTCAGGCTTAGCCCGGTTTGGGAGACGTACAGGCCGGTCCGAACCAGCACGGGTCAGCGAACCTCGAACCTAGGCCAGACCCATGGCCCGATTTACAGCGGGCGGGGCTAAACTGGGCTTGGGCCGGGCCGGTTCAGGGTTGGACCAACTGGCCCTATTTTTTTTTTTTTATTTGAAAAAAAAGGGGAAAAAGTCTAGGAATTTTTAAAAATGAAGGGAAAAATTTAGAAAGTAAAAGTTAATGTACAACATTACAAGTATTTTTTTTCCATAAAAAATTAGAAAGTAAAAAAAAAATTATTAATATCAAGATAATTTAATGTACAACAGTACAAGTATTTTCTTCCATTAAATTTGTAACAAAATGTAAAAGTTATAAATTGATATTTTATTTCTAAATGAATTGTAAAAAATATACAAGTATTTTTTTTGTCGTTCGTCATCCGTCGTCCTTCGTCTGTCTCTATTGCTCAGCTTCTCCTTCAATAGTGTCCTCCATGGTAAGAGACTGAAAGTCCAACTCACTGATGTCGGCACTTTCATCTCTTGAGTTTTAGGTTCGTTCTTCTGTACAAACCCAATCTTAAACGCAGACGCAAGCTTCCAAGATATCCGACAACATCCTGCTCCTCCTCTTGCTCAGTATCCTTGAACCTGCACTAAAATAAAATTTCGATGCTATCGTGGTCACCGGAACCATTAGTATATCACGTGTTATAGAAAAAAAATATAGAGTACATTTTTGTGTGTCTTTTCCACCATTCTAAAATGAAAAAATAAGTTGGAGTTTTATCATATTCTTCATAAGAATTTAAATATAATGACAGTTCCTGAGTTGGTAGGAAAGATTGTGTTTGTTTCTTCCTTTGCAGTACGATAGCAGCATGTGTAATTTAGACATAAGACTAGAGCTACTTCTACCAACTTGAAAGGTTGTACCGGGTCGGGCCGTACAACTCGTTCTTCATACAAAGTAATTAAAGAATCTAAAACATATTTAATCTCTATTTTTAAGTTACATATATCTACATTCATATTTTCATGAAAATCATCTAGCAATATGAATACGCCATCTAGTTTGATCTTCGAATCAAAAATCGAAGCCAAACAATATAAAAGAGGTATTTCACCCCAATATTTTCGAAATTTTGTTTTTATTTTGGAAACAACATAATCAAAACTAGGAATATTTCTATATTTGCAGAATAAATGAGACATGTTTATAATTTTTATTAACACTAGTGGAGAAGTTGGATAATAAACGCCAGATAAAATACATGTAGCATTGTAAAATAATTCTAAAAATTCAAAATTAGAAATAGCAATTAACCAATCATTTTCAATAACTTGATAATCAAAATCTGGATTAGCATTACAATAATGAGTAATAATATCTTTAAATCTAATGCAAGATTTCAATATTAAATATGTAAAATTTTATCTATGCGGTGCATCATTAACAAATCTTCTAAAAGTTATACCATATTGTGCACATAAAATTTTGAAAGCTTGTTGTCTACTTGCAGAAGTGTTCAAACTTTGTAGACATAATCTAAGAGTTTCTAAATTTGCATAAAAAAATTGAAGACATTTTTGTACAACTAAATTAATAATATGACAAGCACATCTAACATGAAACAGTAGTCATTCTACTATAGGTAAAAATTATGAACTTAAATACTAATACAAGAAGTGTTATTATTAGCATTATCAAAAGAAATAGAAAAAAATATTGTGTATATCATATTCACGTAAATTTGCATGATGGTACCTCCGTTACAGAACCGGTATGTGAAAATTCCAAAGGACGTAGAAATAATACATTTTTGCAACATATACTTTGGATCTATATAATGTGCTGTGATACAAATAAAAGCATAATTTTGTTTTGTAGTCCATACATCAGAAGTTAGAGCCAACTTACTAATATTTACGAAGCTTTGCTTCAAAGTTGTCCTTCCCTTTTGAAATATTTTAATAGCCTCCGATCTAGTAGTCGATCAAGAAACTTTAGTAAAACATGGATTAAGAGTAGTACTTGCATACTTATAATATCGATCACTCTCATCGAATGTGAAATGTTGTTGTTCATCACAAATAAGAAATTTGGTTAGCTCAATTTTGTTACGAGTATCCGAATAAGTGAAATTACCTACAGAATTTTTTTGAAGACCGAAGCTTATCTGTGACTCCTAGCTTGCAGTGTGTCATTACCATAACAAGTGTCATAGTGTTTTTTCAATGTGCCCGTTATACTATGCATCTTTAGCAATTGGTTTTTGATTTTTTGGGTCTAAAATCGGTGCGCCCTCACTATCAATGACATATATTTTTTCAAAAGTTGTCATACAAGTGATTTCTACCTGTTTAAAATATTTGTAGCCATGCTCCTAACTTCAGGAGGTGACATTTGTGTCGGTGGCACAAAATCTGGGATATGATTATGTTTAAATAAATCAGCATAATGAGCAAAATTTGTTCTGAATTACCTCCGTAAGGATGGTTATAACCAGTAGCATCCATATTTTAAAATTATTTTTTCAGAAAAAGAAGAAAGAAGTGAAAAAATTATTATCTACCAAAGAGAGGGAGAGATCAAAAATCCAAGAAAAAAATTTCCTAAAATTAAAATTACTTGGAAGGTCAACTTCAGGGAAGAGATGTTAACTCCAAGAATTTTTGTAGAATTTAAAATCTCAAGAACATTGCACTTTGGCCTCAAGAAAGTTGCACTTCAAAGCCGAAAAACTTGTTATTCAATCTTCAGAGAATTGCTTAGCTTGAATATTTTATAAGAGATGAAAGAAATATTTGTGTATAATTTTCATAAATTTTGGTCTATTTATATATTTTTTGGGTGCAAAATGACCTATTTTATCCCCAAAAAAAATTGTTATAAGGGTATTTTTGGTCATTTTCAGTAAGATGACCAAAATACCCTCCAAAGGGTCTAAAAACAGCCACTAAAATGGGGGTAAAAGGCTTTTTGGCCTCCCAACGGTCTAAAAAAAAGTCGAACCGGGCCTGGACCGGGCCGGTCCTATTATGCTCTAATATTATTTTTATTATTAAATAATAAATGATGGCAATGTAATAAATAATCTTATAAAAATTTACATTTGGACCCTTAGAAGAATTTTACAATTACAAATTGCATTTACCAACTCAAACTAATGAGGTATCCACACGTGAGGGTATGTGGCATTAGGGAAGAGCTAGGTGACAAGCTCTTAAACCATGTGGCAATTAAATAGGCACATGGCAATACATGAGAGAAAACCCCCTCCCATTGACACACAGCTGCCAATCTCTCTCTCTCTCTCTCTCTCTTCTCTATTTTTCTTCATTCCCTTCACACTTCACTCCCACACCTCTCCTCTCTCCTTCCTCTTCTCACAACTACTACTGTTGCTGCTACTGCACATTGCTGCCGCTGCTGCGCTGTTGTCGCTGCCGAGCCCGTTGCCGGCCACCCGTTGCCCCGCCGACCGCCGGCCACCCGCGCCTGTTGCCGGCCACCACCGCCAACTCCAGCACCTCCTCCTTCTTCTTCTCTTCCACATTCAAAATGGAAAACCCTAGGTAAATCCCTTTATTCCCTTTCCTTCCCTTCCAATTTCAAATTTTTGGTCAAGAAGAAATTGGGTTTATGTATATGTGAATGCATATATATACTTAACACAAATCTTTAATTTGGGTATTATGTTAGGAAGAAGTTGGGAAGACCAAATCTAGATAATCATCAACCCAAGGCAAGTCCTCTCCCTCTTTCCCTCTTCCTTGAGACTTCTCTAAATTTTTTTGGGCTCTAAATTTCATCATGAGTAAATTGGGAATTAATTTCATATTCCGAAATGTATATTAAAATCCACCATGTAAGATTGTAGCATGAATATAAAGATGGGTATGCATGTTGGACACAATATGTGGACACATTACACTTGGATAAATATGTAAGTTGGACACAATACGTGGACACATTACACTTGGATAAATATGTAAGTTGGACACAATATGTGGACACATTACACTTGGATAAATATGTAAGTTGGACACAATACGTGGACACATTACATTTTGAGTAGATATGCAAGTAGGACATAACATGTGGACACCTACACTTGAATAAATATACAAGTTGGACACAACGTGTGGACATAATATAAGTAGTTATTTTGAATTGTCATGTACTTTAGACATAATAGGAAGGACTTAAACACAAATGGACACATTGTTTGAATCATACAAGTTTATACACCAACACTTACCAGCAGAAATTTAGTATTACCTAGGACTAGTGTCGAAAACCATATTAGAGACATTTACCAGCATTATTTTGAGTAACCGCATTTTTATTGCTAACAATTGAATTTTTGAACTTGGAGAAGCATTTAAAGGCAATCGTTGAAATTAAAATTATTGCTTGCTTGCCCAAGGTAAGAAAACTATTACTTAAATCGCTTTTATATAATATTGCGTGAGTTGCCGGTGTTGAGAGTTGCTCCACCGAAGGGGTCGGAAAACCCAGATTATAATTATATCTTATTATGTCTCTTGTAAATTTTTGGGGTCTCTAAATACAAAGAAGACTCTACCGAAATTTTCGAAAATTTCAAGAGATAGCCAAATTCTCGACCTTTCGAGAAAATAGGTGATTCCGTAAATTTAAAAAGAATTTAGAATATGTATGACACATGACACGTGTCACGTAGGCACAATTTAGATTAAACTCTTCATAATATCGTTCTGTAAATATATGAGTATATTATCCCACTTGGTAGTTTTGTGTCTAAACGCCATTTTGAAACAATTGATTTTGAGAATCGTTCAAATGGACATATACAAGATGCATTTTAGCATCTTAGATAGATAAATTTCCTATTAATGAGATAATGATAATAAATTTCAGTGATCGTAATAATTAGATAGAAAGCATTGGGCGGGGGAGAACAACCAGAATATCACCTATACAGCTCTGTAGCATAATAAAACTAAAGCTGATCAGTACATTAGCTCATTCGTAGGACCATACGAATTGAGTATGTGAGGCTTAGCTCACTTAGCCCAGGAGAGACAGGGCTGGTTCTGTAATAACCGTGCCATCCATGTAGCCCATGAGATGCAGGGCCAGATTTAATTTCGTGCCATCCGATATTTGCACTAATTTCGACAGCAACATCAAATTGGTGATTTTCTAAGTCCAAGAGAGACTTTGTATATTTAAGCCCAGGAGAGGCAGGGCAGGATTCTAAGCACCGTGCCACCAAGTCACAGCCTGATCCCAGGTATACGGGATTATTGTCGAAAAAGTTGGTTAAGAGAATATTCGGAAAGGTTGTTCTTAAATTTGCATTTCATTTAGGAAATATATGTTTTTATATTCATATTAGGTGTCTATGCAAGAGAAAGATGACAATAATATTGGGAAATTCAATTTATATTCATAAAGGTAGATCTAACTTCTAAAATTTCGGTATATGTTACCTATTTCCAAATCTCTATCATATTTTCATTTTCTTTAAACCGTTCTTGACCGAGGACTTGCTTGTCGTTTCTAAGAGACCTAGTATTTGTTCACTAGGGGAAGATGACATTCCTGCGGAACTATTACCTCTGTATGACGAAGATAATACCGAAGAATAGATGATCTGGAGAATCACAAAGGACGGCAGCCAACATTTTGTAGTCAGTCGTATGTATAATATTTTGTTGTAACAGACTTGTAGTTAATGTACTCTTAGAAAAACACTTAATGTATAATATAGTTGAAGTTGTTTCATGAATGTAGTAATTCCTTGTATTTTCCATTCTGCTGTTTTACAGACGACAATCGCGAATTCGGCGCGTAGCCTGGGGATGTGTTCATGACGTCATCGTTGAATCTGGGATGCGGGACGTGACACTTTTTTTAGTGGTGGCCCATGCAAGTCAGCAAAGAATGGAAAATCTAGGACAATCATAGGACTAAGTTAATAAAAGGTATAAAGTAGAGTATAGGTTATGAATTTATAAGTAAAAATCCTGAGATCCAATCACAAAGTCCTTGAATTTCCTAAGGAATATAGTACCGATAATTAGTAATATTACACAAAATAATTATTTCTACACTATCTAACCCATTTATTTAAATCTTAGTTAGAAGGATACTAACCTAAAGGTTTCTTGGTGTAGATCATGTCTCGATTCGTACCTTTTTCCAGATTGGGAAACGATAGCCACAGCCTGGATGAGTACTATGAGTTCGTAAAGAAAATGTGGTGATTGGCACCCAAACAAATGATAGAGGTTTATGGTGTGCACTATGAACTAAAACATCCGGTAGTAACGGATATTGTTGATGAAAGGAGGGAGTACTATAGTACGGTGAACTATTATGTGCTTATCAAGGCACAACCATCCGGAGGTCTAGAACCCAAACACAATGGCACTCTGGAAGAATGGATGCTGACATATCCGGAGGCAAAAATCATTAACGTAACAAAAATGTGGATCTAAAATTTCTAATGTATAAATAATATATGAATGTAAATAGCAAGAATGTAATGCTTGACTACGTACTGTATTGAAAATAAATAAAGTATGCACGTTCCATGTCCTTGTCTTTGTGCTCCCTACAAATATTATTCTTATTTAAAGGATATTGTGTATGTAGGTTATGGATCTATTCCTTCCAAGCTTGCCATAGGATGGGAGCGACCGTACCCTATATGGGTACCAGCAACACGTAAGGGAACTTTGGAAGGTACCAGACTAGTACGATATACCAGTCTATGAAGTATATTACGGAGTAATGAATCCCGTTATCAGAGATATCGAAAATAGTGCCGAAGTAGACCACGAAAGGCAGGTTTACTGCATTTATGTTTGAGACCCCGATCATCAATACATATACCCCGAACTTGAAGGATACGAAGGAACATTAAATGACTTCCAATAGTTACATTCTGAAGTGACGATCCTTAGTTATGAACCGACCCTTATATGTAGGTGACTGGGCTAAGGGATCCTATGTATGTAAGGGTTGTTTTCTTTTCTCTGCTATAGAGTATAGCAGATATGTATATATAATAACCCAAAAGTAAGGGATAAACAATGTAAAAAGTATGTATGTAAGATACGTCTTCGCAGCATATTTTGTATCACATTTTGGTAGGGGTGAATGAAATATGCTTGTCTTCCATTCTCGTGTTTTACTTTATGAACCACATTCCTTTATTGCTAAGCCACACAAAATTTCTTCTGTGGGCATTATAAGTTAAGGACCATTCCTGAGAAAATTTGTATATTCAAAATTTTCAGGACGATGTCTAATCCAGGACAGTCCCACGCTTCATCATCTCAAGGCCAAGCTGAACCATCTATTTCGGACATGTACCGATTGTTTCAACAAGTTCTAGAATCCAACAGTCAACATGCGAACGCAGCCCAAGCCACTACTGCTATAGTACTAGAGCAAATGCGGACAACAAACTCTAAAGATGGGACGATAGCATATTTTAGAGATCTTAGGCCATCAAAATTTTGTAGAATGGAGAGACCGATAGAAGCAGGACAATGGATAAGAACCATCGAAGGACTATTAAAAGCAGCAAAGGTTAGTCCTGAAAATATGGTTTCTACAGTCCGCATCCAACTGGAAGATGTTGCTGAGCATTGGTGGAGTGCGGAACACCCTGAGGAGTCTAACAAAGCAATATCCTGGGGAGAATTTAAAAGGAAATTCGAAGAAAGATTCTTTCCAAAGTCGGCTAGGATGGAGCTGGAGCGAAAATTTATCCAATTGAAGCAGGGAAGGCTCACAGTCGACGAGTATACCGCAGAATTCTCCAGGCTTAGTCGCTTCGCTTCATATATGGTAGCTGATAAAGAAACTAAGATATCTAGATTTTTAGAAGGACTGGAAGGTCAACTAAAAAGTAAAGTTGCAGCATATCGGTGCCAAACATATTCTGAAATAATTGAAGCTGCACGAAATCAGAAAAGAATGATGAAGGAGGAACAACCGTTCCGACCCCAAACTCAGAAGAGGGCTCTGGAGTCAGGAGCTCCATCCTCCAGAAATCAGTGGCAGGGACCATCCAAACGCCCCCAAGTTGATAATTCAGATGGACACTCATTTGCAATTATTGCTACAAGCCTGGGCATTTAAAAGCAAACTGTAGAAATTTATTGGGGCTATGCCTAAGATGTGGTTCAGCTAACCACCAAACTGGCCAATGTCTACAACCATCAACCACGGGGCCAGTAATACAAAATCCGGGGCAGGGAGCAAGGTTTCGGGGAAATTAGAGCAAGCCCATGCTCCAAGGAAATGGTTCTCGATCATTACTACAAGTACCTGTACACCAGGCTATGATAACCTATGATCAACGAAGACCACCCCTCGCATCCCAAGCCCATCAATTCTGACAAGTGCAGAAGACTAGACAGCCTCAGACCGGAAAGAAGAAGAAGAAACACGGTCAAGCATTTATGATGAATACCGAAGAAGCAGAAATCGCAGGGAAAGTAGTAACAGGTACTATATTAGTTTCGTCATATCCAGCATCTGTTTTATTTGATTCAGGAGCCACACACTCTTTTTTATCTACTAATTTTATATCTAATCAGGAAATTGAATCACAACCCTTGATTAAGAATCTGAATATTCTTACGGAAAATGGAATAGTAAATGTTAGCCATATTTGCAATGCCTGTCCAGTAAAATTAGGTGGTGGAGCTTTTCGGATAAGATTATTGATCTTTCCAATAAACAATTATGACATAGTACTTGGAATGGATTGGCTAACAAGGATGTTAGCCAATATAGACTGTGGTAAAGGAAAGATTTTATTCCAACTTCCAAATAAGAAGACATGAATTTAATCAAAACCAGAAGGAATTTGATGTGGGAGAATTGGAAAATTTTGAACTAATAATTTGGGGAAAATTTCAAGAACTGGAGGAAAAACAATTTCCAAAAGTTGTAGAAGATTTTAAGGATGTATTTCCAGAAGAGCTACCAGGTTTGCCCCCAGATAGAGCAGTAGAATTCTCTATCAATTTAGTACATGGGACAGCACCTATAGCTAAAAAGATATATCCAATGAACAAGGAAGAGTTAGCGGAGCTAAACAAATAAATAAAAGAATTATTATCAAAGGGATTCATACAACCGAGTGCCTCACCCTGGGGTGCACCCGTGTTATTCATAAAGAAGAAGGATGGAACTTTACGACTGGTAATAGATTACAGAGCCTTAAATGAGGTAACAATCAAAAATAAGTATCCCTTACCCCGTATTGATGAGCTATTTGATCAATTAGGAGAGGCTAAGGTATTCTCAAAGATTGATTTGAGATTTGGGTATCATCAAGTAAAAGTCAAGAAAGAAGATATTCAAAAGACAGCATTTAGAACTCGTTATGGGCATTACGAATTCTTAGTTATGTCATTCGGGTTAACAAATGCTCCTGCTATATTCATGGATTTAATGAATCAAATATTCTATCAACACTTGGATAAATTTGTGATTGTATTCATTGATGATATCCTCATATATTCAAAGAACGAAGAAGAACATGAAGATCATCTGAGAACAGTACTACAGACTTTGAGAGAAGAACGGTTATACGCCAAATTGAGTAAATGTGAATTTTGGCTAGACCATATATCCTTCCTAGGTCATATTATCAGTGGTGAAGGAATTTTAGTGGATCCAAAGAAGGTAGAAGCTGTTAAATCCTAGCCAACACCAAAGTCTGTAGCAGAAATTCAAAGTTTCTTGAATTTAGCCGGGTACTATAGACGCTTCATGGAAAACTTCTCAAAAATCGCAGAGCCTTTGACTCGGCTGACCCGGAAAGAAGATAAATTTAATTGGACGAAGAAATGCCAAGCAGCTTTTGAAGAATTAAAGGAAAGGCAAATTTTAGCACCTGTATTGGCATTACCGTCAGGATCGGGTGGATATGAAAAATATAGTGACACCTCAGGCAAGGGGCTAGGTTGTGTGCTAATGCAACAGGGAAGAGTTATAGCCTACGCCTCTCGACAGCTAAAACAACATGAGAGGAATTATCTGACTCATGACTTAGAACTTGCAGCTGTCGTATTTGCACTTAAATTATGGAGACACTACCTGTCTGGAGAAAGAATTAAAATTTATACCGATCACAAAAGCTTAAAGTATATATTCACCCAGAAGGAGATTAATATGCGACAAAAAAGATGGTTAGAGTTACTCGAAGACTTTAATATGGAACTGGAATATCATTCGGGTAAAGCTAATAGAGTCACAGATGTATTAAGCAGGAAACCAACGACATTCTTTATGAATACCCCAAAGGAAATCCTGGAAGATTTGAGGAAAATAGGGATTGAAGTAATATGCTCGATGGCAGAGGGAATATGGAAAAATTTACAAAGACAATCCTCCCTAATAGATAGAATCAAGGAAGCTCAACAAGGTGATGCGAAACTTCAGAAAATCTGGAAATAAACGGAAGAAGGGCTCCAGACCGGAATGAGTAAACATCCAGACGGATCACCAAGATTCGGAGATAGGTTGTGCGTACCCAGTGGAGAATTGCGGGCAGAGGTTATGTCGGAGGCTCATAACTTACAATATTCCATCCACCCGGGCAGTACTAAGATGTACCAGGATTTGAGACAAAAATTTTGGTGGCATGGAATGAAAAGAGAAATTGCCAGGTTTGTGTCCAAATGTCTTGTCTGTCAACAAGTGAAAGCAGAACACCAGTGGACAGCAGGACTTCTTCAACCTTTGCCTATACCGGAATGAAAATGGGAGCATCTCACAATAGATTTTGTGACAGGACTGCCTAAGACCCAAAAGGGTAATAATGTTGTCTGGGTTATCGTAGACAGACTTACTAAAACGGCTCAATTTCTACCCTTTCGAGTTGGACAGTCAACAGAAGTGCTGGCTGAAATGTATATGAGACAGATTGTCGGTCAACACGGAGTACCAGTGAGTATAATATCAGATAAAGATACCATGTTTACTTCACATTTCTGGAAAAGTTTGTAAAAGAATCTCGGTACTCAATTAAAGTTTAGCTTCGCCTACCATCCTCAAACAGATGGTCAGTCTGAAAAGAAAATTCAAACATTGGAAGACATGCTAAGGGCCTGTACATTAGATTTTGGAGGATCATGGGATGACCATCTACATTTGGTGGAATTTTCTTGTAACAACTGTTATATAGTATCAAAATGGCACCTTTTGAAGCCTTTTACGGAAGAAAGTATAGATCACTAGTATTTTGGATGGATGTGGGAGAAAGACAATTGCTAGGTTCAGAACTAGTAACCAGACAGTAGACAAGGTCAAAGCTATAAGAAGTCACCTGCAAGCCGCTCAAGATAGACAAAAGATGTGGGCTGACAAACATCGAAGAATGTTGGAATTCCAACCCGGTGATCATGTATTCTTGAAAATTTCACCAACAAAAGGAACAATCAGGTTCGGGACTCGAGGGAAGTTGAGTCTAAGATATATTGGGTCATTTGATGTGCTAGAAAGAATTGGAAAGGTATCTTACAAACTAGCCCTTCCACCAACCCTTGAAGGAGTACATGATGTATTCCATGTGTCTAAACTCCGAAAATATGTATCGGATCCAAGTCATGTATTAGACCATTCAGAGTTCACCGTCGGGCCAACTCTACGGATAGAACATAAACCTGTTGGTATCTTGGATCGAAGAGACAAGATTCTTCGAAATTGGGTCATTCCGTTAGTCCGAGTAGCTTGGAGCAAGGATTCTTCGAGAGATTCAACTTGGAAAAAAGAAGAAGATATGCGGAGGCAATATCCGTATCATTCCCTCAACCAGGTCAGTAATCATATTTTTATATTAGATATTTCAAATTCCGAGGACGGAATTTTTCTAAGAAGGGTAGACATGTTATGCTATAATATTATTTTTATTATTAAATAATAAATGATGGTAATAATAAATAATCTTATAAAAATTTATATTTGGACCCTTAGGAGAATTTTGCAATTACAAATTGTATTTACCAACTCAAACTAATGAGGTATCCACACATGAGGGTATGTGGCATTAGGGAAGAGCTAGGTGGCAAGCTCTTAAACCATGTGGCAATTAAATAGCCACATGGCAATACATGAGAGAAAAACCCCTTCCATTGACACATAGCTTCCACTCTCTCTCTCTTCTCTATTTTTTCTTTATTCCCTTAACACTTCACTCCCACACCTCTCCTCTCTCATTCCTCTTCTCATAACAACTGCTGCTGCTGCTACTGCGTGTTGCTGCTGCTACGCTGTTACTGCTATGCTGTCGCTGCTGTGTTGCTGCCGCTGTCGAGCCCGCCGTCGGCCACCCACTGCCCCGTCGACCGCCGGCCACTCGCGCCCGTCGCCGGCCACCACCACCACCTCCTGCACCTCCTCCTTCTTCTTCTCTTCCATATTCAAAAAGAAAAACCCTAGGTAAATCCCTTTATTCCCTTTCCTTCCCTTCAAATTTCAAATTTTAGGTCAAAAAGAAATTGGGTTTATGTATATGTGAATGCATATATATACTTAACACAAATCTTTAATTTGGGTATTATGTTAGAAAGAAGTCGGGAAGGCCAAATCTAGATCATCATCAACCCAAGGCAAGTCCTCTCCCTCTTTCCCTCTTCCTTGAGACTTCTCTAATTGTTTTTGGGCTCTAAATTTCATCATGAGTAAATTAGGGATTAATTTCATATTCTGATATATGTATAAATTATGATTAAAATCCACCATGTAAGATTGTAGCATGAATATAGAGATGGGTATGCATGTTGGACACAATATGTGGACACATCACACTTGGATAAATATGTAAGTTGGACACAATACGTGGACACATTACACTTGGAGAAATATGTAAGTTGGACACAGTACGTGGACACATTACACTTTGAGTAGATATGCAAGCAGGACACAACATGTGGACACCTACACTTGAATAAATATACAAGTTGGACACAACGTGTGGACATAATATAAGTAGTTATTTTGAATTGACATGTACTTTAGACAGAATAGGAAGGACTTAAACACAAATTGACACATTGTTTGAATCATACAAGTTTATACACCAACAAATGGTAATGAGTATGTAGAGAAGAAGGACTACACACATGTGTATATATATATATATATATATATATATATATATATATATATATATATATATATATATATATATATATATATATATATATATATACACACACGTAAGTTTATTAAATATCATATTAATAAGGATGCAAGGTCATGACTCTTTATAAATTTAAGTAAACATAAATTGATCCACTCATGTATCCACAAATAGGAGTTTACACATTTAAAGTGGCTTATAAGTCATGAGTATGAATATGTGTGTATTGTGGGTTGTTTTAACTTGACTTTGAGATAGGTGTAATTGCCAAATTATTATTTTAATGTAATATTCAAATCTGTCCAGAAATTAAAGCATGCTTAAAGAAACCATGTTGTTATGAACACATAGTTGGGATAGATATTTGTAAGCACCAGGACTATAGGATAGCATAATTGTTGAACTCTACAGGTAAAATAACTACATCGTACCCTCAAGAAGTCAATAATAGTGTGTGTGTGTGTGTGTGTGTGTGTGTGTGTGTGTGTGTGTGTGTGTGTATGTGTGTGTGTGTGTGTGTGTGTGTGTATTGCAAGTTAAATTTGAATGCATAAATTTAGTATTACCTAGGACTAGTGTCGAAAACCATATTAGAGACATCTACCAGCATTATTTTTAGTAACCGCATTTTTATTGCTAACAATTGAATCTTTGAACTTGGAGAAGCATTTAAAGGCAATCGTTGAAATTAGGATTATTGCTTGCTTGCCCAAGGTAAGAAAACTATTACTTAAATCGCTTTTATATAATATTGCGTGAATAGTAAATCATCTCCCTCCACTCTCTCATTTTGACTTTTTTAGAGTGATTTTGTCTTCTCTAAAGTGGAAAATTATTCGTTCCTCCTACATTGGAGTGAAAAATTCTACTATCAAAAGAGAACATCACGTAATATCAAAAGAGAAGAGATATTTTACTTTTTTGCTACCAATTCTTTAGAAAACAAACATAGAAAATACAAAAAAATTATATTTCTAAATCAATTCAACAACCATCCGAACACAAAACCTTTAGTTTTTCCACTTCTAATCTTCAGTTCTTCAAATCATCTGTACTAAGAAAGTTAAAAAAAATACTCATGACATGTGTACGCAAAATATTGGTTTGAGAATTGCCAGTTCGGTGCACTTCGTCGAACCAAGTTAGTCAGGACAACTATTTATGTCACGACCCGCACCCTGTTTAGGGGCACGAGCACGTGGGTACGTCCAGCCTACGCCGCAGTATCGGCGGTAGAACGCTGTAAAGGTCATCTAGAATATATAGAATCTAAGACACAATAATATAATCTGTCAACTCCGCATGGAGGAATATAACCACAACTCAATCACATAATCTAAGGAAGATAAGCACGATGATAAAGATAAAGATAAGATGAAGTAAATAGTCTGAAATAGTGCCGAGCCACAATCCAAGTTCAGAATCTAAGACATAAAATAATATCCCAAAATAAATACTATAAGTCTCAAAGTATCAAACTAGAATGTAATCAAGACAAATCTAGGTAACTAGGTCACTACTGGCGGTGTGTCCTCTACGAGCACCGGGTCTATAGGCTGGTCCTGATTGTAGGCTCCATTTAAGCCAAACCCGTAGTAGGTCGGCAAATCCGCATCTAAATCCTCTGAAAAATAACGGGGGTTATCTTGTCAGGATATGAGCAAGTACAAATGCTAACAACAGTTCCATGTGAATTGACAGATACTATAAGAGACCGTTATAATAAAATACAAGATGAAATTTCAAGACTGAAAGTAAACAGTACAGAAGAACTGGATATTATGTCATGTGTGAGATATACGATAAAACTGGAATATAAATAATGGAAAGTAAACTGAGGTATGAATGTAATCATAAAAGAAAGTGCCATTAGATATTAGAACGTTATGTGATCGGCTTGGGTCAAGATCAGGCTGTTCCATTTGACCGGCTATGCACAAGTAGTATAATAGTATAGGGATCAGGCCGGCCAAAATGGAAAGCTATGCACAAGTAGTATAAGGTTAGGCTACACCCTACGTGTGGTGAGGGTGGAGCTATGCACAAGTAATAAACAAGTAGGGATAATGATCACATAACCACTAATAACTCTCCATCTCCCGAATAGTATATGGATCCGGATATAACACGTCATGACACGGGATTCTCTAAGAGGGTAGCAAATCTCCTTAGGAAATCGGCGTCTATACAAGTACAAAAAACAAGATCGAATACTGTACCAGTATACCAAGTAACTCAGGAATGATATCTTATGACAGGATCCGACGTATACTAGTCCGTGTACCATCGTGTCGAGAATCAAGTAAAATACTACAACTGAATCAGATATAGTAGATATCAAGACAATGAAAACTATCAGAGAATATACTCGCCTGCTGTCCTGAGATGAGAAATCGAACTACAAACCACTCAATGAGCCACGAACGGTCAACTCGCACAACAGTCTCCAAATGCTGTAACTGCTGTCTTCGGGTAAGCCTGTCCAACTCCGGTGTCCTTGTCGATCCTCCCAAGCTCACCTTTAATAATACACTATATTTAATATTCTATATAAACACACCATAGATAAATTATATGAGTATCTACGCCTCCTAGTTGCTATAACGTTGTTACGATACTGCATCTATTATATAAGTACATATAGGTAACAAAACCGCTCGTAAATAATATATTTAAATTCTAGAATTTATCTATAAATACTTATATATTGCTATAATACTATTTTTAATAGTAAAACCCTTTCACAAGAGGTCTTATGTCAATGCCACACATGACTTCCTCAAATCGACCCATTAATTTAGCCCCGAAACAACGATGAAATAAAATTAATAAATTCTGTAAAAATTCTAGAAATTAGTTAAAATAGTACTTATAATGTTAGACTTTGGACAACTTGAAGTTTAATATAGATTCATGGAGTTTTGACACTTTTGGACACAAGGAATACAAAATTTTTTGGAGTTCGGTGATATGACAAATGTCATAAATTTTTAAAAATAGCAAATGGATGCAAAATCTAACTTTCAGATATGCTCGGAAAGGTATCGATGTCTAGATTCTGAATAAAAATAATCAAGCTAAAAACTGACCTTAGATAGGCGAAAAGTGGCCCGCAATAGAATTCGTCAGTTCTGGATACCTTGTCGTAGAATCAACACCACAGAAAAACCGCTTGGAACTAGGAGATCCAGCGATCAGAGGTTGGAGTAGACATAAAAGGTAACTCTCAGATTTGGTTTGAAGAAAAACAAATAAGAAAAAGTGGATGAAACATCATCTACAATTTGACTAACTTGCTGTGATATTTCAGACTTCGATTCGACGGGGTTTCGGCCCAAGTAGCGCATCGTGCACCCCTCTTACGGCCGCAAGATTGTTCCTACAATTGCAAGGGTGGAAGAGGATATTGTGGGGGACGTCCAAGTGGTGGTGGTTGGCGGAGAAATTATATTTTGTGAAGAAAGGGGGGTCGGCTAGGGTTTCGGGTTTGGAGTGGTGGCCTCTAGGTTTGGGGGATTTGTGGAGTAGTAGGTGGTTATAAAGCGAGTGGAAAAGATTAGGGTTGGTTTGTATTTATACTATTAGGGCATGGGATTTGGTTTGATCTAATTTGGATATGATTTGGTTCTCCAAATCATACTATTATTAATAGGTTTCCTATTTTGGTTAGATGTTTGACCAAGCCAAATATATAAGGGAATATTACATATGGCTGCAATTAAACCTCTAATATTCTCTTAAATATGTGTATACTTGGTTTTGATACTCCTAATTTGGCTCTAACTAGTAGGGTTGACTAGGTTAGGGTCCGAGTAGCATTACTAGTCAAATTGGACCCAAAAATCAATTTAATGAGTCTCATGTGCCATTTGCAAATAAGTAGCCCATGAGAACTCGATTAGATAGTACACCCTAGGCATGTGCATTGTTGACTCAAAATGGATTACAACCATATATTGGATCATACGGTTTCGATCTATGTCAAGTCCAACAATTAAATTGGAAGTTGGCTTAAAACTATGTCAATGGCTCAAATTGGCCTAAGTTGGCCCGAAATTGCGCAAAGTCAAAGGAATGTTGAAAAGCAAAATTGGATGGGACATGATATATCGAACTCAAGGTGGACGAGTCTAGAATTCAAATATGGAACTGGATTTGAGAAAATAATATTTGTTGTGCTTCCAAAATCAAAGCTACAGTAAACTACTAACATAGTCATTATTGACTTTAATAAATTAAAATATCTATATAAAATAATTAAAAATAATTAAAAATAAGATCCAAAAATGAGGGGGCTTACAACCTACCCACCTTAGAAAATTTCGTCCTCGAAATTAAAAATAACACAATTATAAAAAAAAAATTTATCATAAGAATAATTAAGCTAAGACTTACCGGTATCTACGAATAAGTGGGGATAACGCTCACGTATAGAATCTTCATGCTTCCAAGTTGATTCTCCTGGAGAATGGTGCCTCCATGCAACACGAACCAGTCTAATCGTCTGCCCTCTGAGCGTCTTCACACTTGTATCCAAGATATCTACCGGCTGCTCCTCGTATGAAAAACTGGATCCCACCATGATCTCAGAGTGACCGACCACATGACTGGAATCAGTCACATACCTCCTCAATTGTGAGACATGGAATACATCATGCACTCCCTCTAGTGATGGGGGTAATACAAGACGGTATGCCACCTCTCCTACACGCCCAATGATATTGAATGGTCCTATATACCTTGGAGTCAACTTCCCTCTACTCCCGAATCTAATAGTGTCCCGCGTCGGTAAGATCCTCAGAAATACATGCTCTCCCTTGTTGAATTCCAGTGGTCGACGATGCGTATCGGCCTAATGCTTCTGTCAGTCTGGAGCTGCCTGAAGATGACTCTGAATTCGCTTCATTTTCTCGACTGTCTGCTTCACAAGCTCTGGTCTAAGTATCTGTCGCTCTCACCTCTGTCCTCTCATGAAGGCTTCAAAATCTTGCATCTGTAGGTAACGCTGCCATGATTTATCCACAAGTAACGACTATACTTCAAGATTGGCAAATACTCATTGTTATCCCGACATAATGACTTCTATTCCAAGCTCCTGAAGATCCTCTAATAACTGTGGCTAAGCTGTCAAGAAATATGCAGTAGGCTTCCTACTTAAAGCGGCCGCTACTACGTTCGTCTTACCAGGATGGTACTGCAAATCTATGTCATAGTCTGTCATGAGCTCCAACCACCGCCTCTGTCTTATATTTAACTCCTTTTGCGTGAAGACATACTTCAAGCTCTTATGATCTGTAAATATCTCCACACGTTCTCCGTACAAATAATGCCTCCATAGCTTCAATGCAAAGATCACCGCTGCTAACTCCAAATCATGAGTATGGTAATTCTTCTCATATACCCTCATCTGCCTCGATGCGTAGGCTATGACCTTTCTATGTTGCATCAAAACACATTCAAGTCCACTACCTGACGCATCACTATAAACCACGAATCCTCTTGATCCAGAAGGGAGCGTCAAAATAGGTGGTGAGGTCAATCTCTTCTTCAATTCTTCAAAAGTCTTCTGACAATCTTCTGTCCATTGAAACTCTTGATCCTTGTGCATCAACCGCGTCATGGGATCTGCACTCCGTGAGAAATTTTTTATGAACCTGCGGTAATGTCCGGCAAGTCCGAAAAAACTCCTAACTTCTGCAACTGATATTGGTGTCGGCCAAGACTCTACGGTAGCTATCTTCTCCGGATCCATTAAAAGTCCTTCTCCCAAGATAACGAGTCCAAGGAATAGAACTCTATCAAAGCAGAATTCACACTTACTAAGCTTGGGATATCACTTCTCCTTCCTCAATACTCCCAATACAACTCACTCTATCGTAGGTATAGTATTATAACCTATTCAATGATACTCGTCAGTTCACTCCTAGCAATTTCTCCTAATAGGCTCTATGCATCCGATATCCAGACACTCATACTCGACTCATAATTTTACTAGGATCCATCTCTAAGAAACTTACCCATTTCTAGTTACCAATCCTCACAATTACACCAATAATCTAGCTTAATTATATTCTATAATATAATTATAAAGTTTAACTATTTTAGTTATTTAATAAATAGAAGGTAATGGAAGCCTAAAGTTGGGTCAAACAAACCTATATACCAATTTCAAATAACGGTAGGGGTCAAGTAAAGCAGAAGGTTTGTCGAATTATTTTCAAGAACGATGTGAAGCCAAACAAGATGCATAGGACATAGTCTCGGTAAGACTCGAGAACCATATATCTCCGTGATTATGTCACATAAAGTTACTGCCACGCCAGTGTGCATCTGGCTGCAAATAACTTTCTAGTTCTATAATACGACGGATGGCTGTAGTGCACATCTACCATGCCAGGTAATACAGGTTCTTGAGCTTATCTTGGCCAAATCCATGAAATATTTTTGAATTAACTTTTTTTTATGAAAATACAGAAAAATGTCAACATGCATAGGATATGGTTCAAGTAGAATTTGAGAAACATATGTAGCCATGATGACGTTCTCTGAAGTCCTGCCTCGCCAATATTTCTCAGGCTGCAAAAATTTTGATTCCGTAATACATGGATAAATATAATTTCTCAAACTTTTTCTTGGACCAATCCATAAGGCAGTTTCCAACAAATTAACGAAAACGAACGAGAAGATTTACTCGAAAAGTCAATAGGGAAGGGTTTAGTCAAATCTCGAGTAAGGAAGAACACAAAAGCAATCATATTAAGAAATAAGATAACATGAAAGCAATCATGCTGAAAAGTCTGAGAAAAGTCTATAATCATGTTTGTGGATGTATCCTTAAGTCCTATTCCTTAATTGGTTGCAGGCTCGTAGTAGTACAACTATCCTAGGTATCACTACGACTTCGCAAAATTCACGAAGACTCTATCTGCACCTATGACTTCTAGTGTCTATGCCTCTGCTTTCCAGATGTGATAGTAAAGGAAAGATACATCCATTACGAAGATTTGTCTTGCTAGTATGAAAAAATAATGATTACGGTAAAACATAATCAAACTGGATACAAATCGAGAAGTCAAGTGAGAGTTCGAAATAAAATCAAGGAAGGTATCAAGCATATGGATGTGATCCTATGGGTCTTTCCTATTCTAATTACAGGCTCACGTCGGTACAGTAATGCAACCAAAGTCATTAACGTAGACCTGCATGGGCCACCATAAAAACGTGTCACGACCCACACCCTGTTTAGGGGCACGAGCACGTGGGTACGTCCAGCCTACGTCGCAGTATCGACGGTAGAACGCTGTAAAGGTCATCTAGAATATATAAAATCTAAGACACAATAATATAATCTGTCATCTCCGTACGGAGTAATATAACCACAACTCAATCACATAATCTAAGGAAGATAAGCACGATGATAAAGATAAAGATAAGATGAAGTAAATAGTCTGAAATAGTGCCGAGCCACAATCACAAGTTCAGAATCTAAGACATAAAATAATATCCTAAAATAAATACTATAAGTCTCAAAGTATCAAACTGGAATGTAATCAAGACAAATCTAGGTAACTAGGTCACTACTGGCGGTGCGTCCTCTACGAGCACCGGGTCCACAGGCTGGTCCTGGTCGTAGGCTCCATTTAACCCAAACCCGTAGTAGGTCGGCAAATCCGCATCTAAATCTTCTGAAAAACAAAGGGGGTTATCCTGTCAGGATATGAGCAAGTACAAATGCTAACAGCAGTTCCATGTGAATTGACAAATACTATAAGAGACAGTTATAATGAAATATAAGATGAAATATCAAGACTGAAAGTAAACAGTACATAAGAACTGGATATTATGTCATGTGTGAGATATACGATAAAACTGGAATATAAATAAAGGAAAGTAAACTGAGGTATAAATGTAATCATAAAAGAAAGTGCCATGAGATATTAGAGCGTTATGTGATCGGCTTGGGTCAAGATCAGACTGTTCCATTTGACCGGCTATGCACAAGTAGTATAATAGTATAGGGATCAGGCCGGCCAAAATGGAAAGCTATGCACAAGTAGTATAAGGTCAGGCTACACCCTACATGTGGTGAGGGTGGAGCTATGCACAGGTAATAAACAAGTAGGGGTAATGATCACATAACCACTAATAACTCCCCATCCCCCGAATAGTATATGGATCCGGACATAACACGTCATGACACGGGATTCTCTAAGAGGGTAGCAAATCCCCTTAGAAAATCGGCGTCTATACAAGTACAAGAAACAAGATTGAATACTGTACCAGTATACCAAGTAACTCAGGAATGATATCTCATGACAGGATCCGACGTATACTAGTCCGTGTACCATCGTGTCGAGAATCAAGTAAAACACTACAACTGAATCAGATATAGTAGATATCAAGACAATGAAAACTATCAGAGAATGTACTCGCCTGCTGTCCTGAGATGAGAAATCAAACTACAAACCACTCAATGAGCCACGAACGTCAACTCGCACAACAGTCTCCAAATGCTGTAACTGCTGTCTTCGGGTAAGCCTGTCCAACTCCGGTGTCCTTGTCGATCCTCCCAAGCTCACCTTTAATAATACACTATATTTAATATTCTATATAAACACACCATAGATAAATTATTTGAGTATCTACGCCTCCTAGTTGCTATAACGTTGTTACGACACTGCATCTATTATATAAGTACATATAGGTAACAAAACCTCTCGTAAATAATATATTTAAATTCTGTAATTTATCTATAAATACTTATATATTGCTATAATACTATTTTTTAATAGTAAAACCCTTTCACAAGAGGTCTTATGTCAATGCCACACACGACTTCCTCAAATCGACCCATTAATTTAGCCCCGAAACAACGATTAAATAAAATTAATAAATTTTGTAAAAAATTCTAGAAATTAGTTAAAATAGTACTTATAATGTTAGAATTTGGACAACTTGAAGTTTAATATAGATTCATGGAGTTTTGACACTTTTGGACACAAGGAATACAGAATTGTTTGGAGTTCGGTGATACGACAAATGTCATGAATTTTTAAAAATAGAAAACGGATGCAAAACCTAACTTTCAGATATGCGTCGGAAAGGTATCGATGTCTAGATTCTGAATAAAAATATTAAAAGTCTAAAAATTGAACTTAGATAGGCAAAAAGTGGCCCGAACAGAATTCGTCAGTTCTGGATACCCTGTCGTAGAATCAACACCATGGGAAAACTGCTTGGAACTAGGAGATCCAGCGATTAGAGTTGGAGTAGACATACAAAGGTAACTCTCAGATTTGGTTTGAGGAGAAACAAATGAGAAAAAGTGGATGAAACATCATCTACAAGTCGACTAACCTGGTGTGATGTTTCAGACTTCGATTCGACGGAGTTTTGGCCCAAGTAGCGCTTTGTGCACCCCTCTAACGGCTGCAAGGTTGTTCCTATAGTTGCTAGCGTGGAAGGGGATGTTGAGGGGGACGTCCAAGTGGTGGTGGTTGGCAGAGAAATCGAGAAGAAATTATATTTTGTGAAGAAATGAGGGTCGGCTACGGTTTCGGGTTTGGAGTGGTGGCCGCTAGGTTTGGGGGGATTTGTGGAGTAGTGGGTGGTTATGAAGAGAGTGGAAAAGATTAGGGTTGGTTTGTATTTGTACTATTAGGGCATGGGATTTGGTTTGATCTAATTTGGATATGATTTGGTTCTCCAAATCATACTATTATTAATAGGTTTCCTATTTTGGTTAGATGTTTGACCAAGCCAAATATATAAGGGAATATTACATATGACTGCAATTAAACCTCTAATATTCTCTTAAATATATGTATACTTGGTTTTGGTACTCCTAGTTAGGCTCTAACTAGTATGGTTGACTAGGTTAGGGTCCGAGTAGCATTACTAGTCAAATTGGACCCAAAAATCAATTTAATGAGTCTCATGTACCATTTGCAAATAAGTAGCCCATGAGAACTCGATTAGATAGTACACCCTAGGCATGTGCATTGTTGACTCAAAATGGATTAAAACCATATATTGGGTCATACGGTTTCGATCTATGTCAAGTCCAACAATTAAATTGGATGTTGGCTTAAAATTATGTCAATGGCTCAAATTGGCCTAAGTTGGCCCGAAATTGCGCAAAGTCAAAGGAATGTTGAAAAGCAAAATTGGATGGGACATGATATATCGAACTCAAGGTGGACGAGTCTAGAATTCAAATATGAAACTGGATTTGAGAAAATAATATTTTTGTGCTTCCAAAATCAAAGCTACAGTAAACTACTAACATAGTCATTATAGACTTTAATAAATTAAAATATCTATATAAAATAATTAAAAATAAGATCCAAAAATGAGGGGGCTCACAGCTTACTAGGGCTGCCCCCCCCCCCCCAAACAAAAAAGGAAGAAGTCATTATATATATATATATATATATATATATATATATATATATATATATATATATATATATATATAATGACCTCTAGCCTAGTGGTTAAGAGATCGCACTCATGAGCTTGACCTCAAGGACTTCGAAGAGCCTGCTCCTAAGGCTAAGGAGATCGCACTCAAAGCTCACCGACGGAGGGCTGAACCCGAAGAGACGGATGACGACAACTCAGAAGACGATGATCAAGCCCTTATGGTCCGCAACTTCAAGAAATTCCTCCGCTTCAATCGAAGAAAGAAAGAACCACAAGAAGATGGCGAAGAAGAGCTAACCTGCTACGGTTGCAAGAAGACTGGACACGTCCGAAAAGACTGTCCATTCTTGAAGAAAGGCAACCGCTATGAGAAGCCATACAAAAAGACCTCCTCAAAGAAATATGCCAACACAAGCATTTGGCATGAAAGCGAAGCTAGTGACTCCGAGGAAGAAAAGGACTCTCCTCAAGATACGGCTAATGTGTGCCTAATGGCGACGTCCGACAAGGTATCAAACGAAACTCTTGACGACTTCTCTTTTGATGAACTTGGCGATACTTTCACCGATTTACTCGATGATCACAAAAAGATCATTGGTAAATACAACATGCCAAGGACAAAATCAAAAGTCATGAAGTCGAAATTCAAAGACTTTCTTTATTGCTTGATAACATTAGAGACACTTCACCCACGGAAGTCACAGATGAGGTATCTAAGCTTAAACTAAGCCTTCATGATGCCGAAGCACGTATTGAGCAACAAACACAAGAAATCACAACACTCAACACGATGCTTGCTGAGAAAAGAGTAGACACAAAATTTCTATGACTAAGATATATGGTTTAAATGCTAAGGTTACTGAACTGCAGGCTATCTCTAAAAGATTAGAGACTAAATTGGGAAAACAGGTTGTTCAACCTCAAATCCAATCTCATGAGACACACACAAAGCATAACATTTCTCATACTAGTCTTCCACGTCATCCACCTACAACACGTAACCATGCTTTCATGTACACACACTTCCATAAACACACACAAACCACATACACGTAGAAATAACTCTCATATGATACACAATCATCATGCTACACATAGATACAATCATTACAATGTTGCACAAAGACACAATCAACATCATTCTACATATAGGCATCATCACCATACTGCTCCATATAGACATTATCACCATGCTACTCTATATTACTCTGATGTTCCACATAGACAATATCACCATGCCACTCCACATCACTCTATGCACAGTCATCATCACCATACTAATCATCATACTTCTTCTCATTATAGACATCATCAGCATGCTCCTAATGTAAATAGAAATGCTATATGTACTTATTGTGGTTTACATGGACATATATCACCACAATGTAGAATTAGAAGATTAGTAGATAGAAAGATATATGCATGGTTTCCAAAAACTAACTTGTCAGGACCCTCAAGAACTTGGGTACCAAAGGTCACATCTACTCTTGATGTAGGTGGACCTTCCCTCCTCAACTAAGAGTAAGTGGATTCTCGATAGTGGATGCTCGCGGCATATGACGGGAGACGCAAATCTTTTCGTATCACTATCGATGAAGAGAGAAGGATACGTATCCTTCGACAACAACCTTAAAGGTTATATTATAGGTAATGGTAATATTGGTTATCCTCCCTCTCCCGTAATAAAGGATGTCTGCCTAGTGACCGAGTTAAAGCATAACCTGCTCAGCGTTAGTCATCTTGCTGACCATGGTTATGACATTAACTTTGGACAAAACAAATGCCTTATTTATGATAGGTCAACGGGAGATATTGCTTTTGAAGGGATAAGAGAGGATAATATTTATATTTTCTATTTGTCTGCAAATACTAACAATGCAGGTAGATGCCTATTTGCTCATAAAGATAAACGGTTACTATGGCACCATCGTCTTGGTCATGCCAACATGGATACTATATCCAGGCTATCGACCAAGAAGCTAGTTAGAGGCTTGCCCGACATCACATTCAAAAAGGATACCATATGTGCCGAATATGAGTTGAATAAGGCAACCAAGTCATCTTTTCATTCCATAAACTCTGTAAGCACTACTAGACCCTTGCAACTACTCCATATGGATTTATTTGGCCCTAGTAGAGTAGCCAGTCTTGGTGAAAAACTCTATGCCTTTGTTATTGTTGATGACTTTTCAAGATTTACTTGGGTTTTCTTTCTTACTTATAAAAGTGATGCTATTTCAGTTTTTAAGATTTTTGTAAAGAAAGTTCAAAACGAAAAAGGCTACATGATTACTCGAATCCGAAGTGATCATGGAGGCGAGTTCAAAAATTCTGATTTTGAAAAGTTTTGTGATTCCAATGGATTTGATCATGAGTTTTCTTGTCCAAGAACTCCCCAACAAAATGGTGTTGTGGAGCGGAAGAATAGGACTCTTGGCGATATGGCTAGAGTCATGTTGAACAAGTTTTTACTTCCGAAATACTTTTGGGCTGAAGCTGTCAGTACAGCATGCCACATTTTAAATAGGGTGCTCATTCGTCCTATTACGAAGAAAACACCTTATGAGCTTTGGTTTGGGAGAACCCCAAGTGTTTCTTATTTTAGAGTTTTTGGATGTAGATGTTTTATCCTTAACACCAAAGACAACTTAGGCAAATTTGATGCCAAAGCTGATGATGGTATTTTCCTTGGCTATGCGGCCAAGAGCAAGGGATATAGAGTTTTTAACAAACACTCTTTAATTATGGAAGAGTCTGCAAATGTGACTTATGATGAAGATAACAGTGCAGCAACTACTCTTGATGATGATGTTGAGCCATCAACGTCTACTCCAATGAACACCACAACCGAAATAAATTCTCTGGAAAGCTTGCCTAAGAAATTCTCTTTCAAGCCATCATATCCAGAAAATTTGGTAATCGGTGAGGTTTCACGAGGAGTAACTACTAGATCATCATTAAGAGACTCTATTGCTAGCATTGCCTTTATTTCACAAATTGAGCCTAAAAACATTTCAGAAGCTTTCAATGATGAATTTTGGATTTCTGCTATGCAAGAGGAACTCAACCAATTTGAGAGGAGCCAAGTATGGGAACTCGTTTCTAGACCGGCTAATCACTCGATTATTGGTACTAAATGGGTTTTTAGAAACAAAGTGAATGAAGATGGTTCAGTCACACGCAACAAAGCTCGTCTAGTAGCCCAAGGATACAACCAAGAGGAAGGTATCGACTACGATGAGACGTATGCTCCTGTTGCTAGATTAGAATCCATTCGGATGCTTTGTGCATTTGCAAATTTTCAAAATTTCAAATTATTTCAAATTATTTCAAATGGATGTTAAAAGTGCTTTCTTGAATGGTTTTATTAAGGAGGAAGTTTATGTAAAACAACCCCCTGGCTTTGAAAATCACAAATTTCCCAACCACGTGTTCAAGCTAAAGAAAGTGCTATATGGCCTCAAACAAGCTCCTAGAGCTTGGTATGAACGGCTAAGCAACTTCTTGCTTGAGAAAGGCTTTTCAAAAGGGAAAACTGACACTACACTTTTCATAAAATCTTTCAAAGACACTATTCTTTTAGTACAAATATATGTAGATGATATTATTTTTGGTTCTACTGATGAAACCCTTTGTCAAGATTTTGCCAAGTGTATGCAGACCGAGTTTGAGATGAGCATGATGGGGGAGCTCAACTACTTTCTTGGACTGTAAGTCAAATAAATGTCAAATAGAACTTTTATCTGTCAATCGAAGTATACAAAGGACATGCTGAAGAAATTCGACCTTGATAACGTCAAATCAATCAGCACTCCTATGGCTACTTCAACCAAACTTGAACCAGATGATAGCGGCAAACCCGTAGATCAACGTAAGTATCGAGGTATGATAGGCAGTCTACTCTATCTTACTGCTAGTCGCCCTGATATAATGTTTAGCATTTGCCTGTATGCTAGATATCAAGCAAATCCTAAGAAATCACACATGACCGCAGTTAAGCGTATCTTTCGATACCTTAAGGGTACAGTTACAGTGGGCCTATGGTATTCCAAGTCAACATCATTTGACCTCATTGGTTACTCTGATGCTGATTTTGCTGGATGCAAGGTCGACCGTAAAAGTACGAGCGATACGTGTCATTTATTAGGAAAGGCTTTAGTCTCTTGGTTTAGCAAGAAGCAGAATTCTGTCGCACTATCCACAACAGAAGCTGAATACATAGCAGCTGGGCATTGTTGTGCACAAATTCTGTGGATGAAGCAAACCCTTGAAGACTATAATTTATCTTTCATACATATTCTAATCTTTTGTGACAACACTAGTGCTATAAACTTGACTAAGAACCCCATTTGTCACTCACGCACGAAGCATATTGAGATACACACCACTTTTTGCGTGATCATCAGCAAAATGGCACGATTAACTTAGAATTTATTGACACTGATCATCAGTTAGCAGACTTCTTCACCAAACCATTATCCGAAGAGCGCTTCAATTTTCTTTGTCGTGAACTTGGAATTTTAGATGAAGCTGTTATAAATTAAAAATAAACCTGCGTAAATATCGAATATATTGTGATTCTCTTATGATGAACTTGCTATGGGTACAAGCCGAAAGGGTCCTTCTGACAACAAGGCGTAAAAGCCTAATCGACACGGTGCACTAGTCCTCAGGACTACCGCTAGCTGGGATCTGGCCCCTGCAGCTAACCCATGGCAGATTCAAAATATTGAATTATAATATAATTCCTTGTTTATTACACGGTTCATTTTTTATTTATCACTTGCTGAAATACTAATTTTTCAAACTTCATATTACTGCTTTGATATCACTATCTGCTACTCATCTATTTACTTATTGGATACTTTTTGTACTTAAACTTGTGTATTGGTTTTTATCTTCACTTAACCAATTTTTGACTCAACTTAGCCTGATTCCTGTTCTGTCCCCAGGAACCGGAATTCGGGCCGAACTCTGCCCCTACCAGAGTTCGGACCGAATTCGGCCTGCCTGTTCCAGAACCGGGAACAGGCACAGCCGTTGATCTTTTTGTTGATCCAATGGTCATAAATTGACCCGACCAAGAGAAACCCTCCTCTTTATTTCGTTTTCTCTTCCCTCTCCTTCCTTCTTACCACCTTTTCTACTTCTCCTACTCAAAACTCTCAAAACCCTAACCCTAGTTTCTTCTCTATTGGGCTCCATTCTTCCCCAAACTCAAGGAGAAGGCTTGGTTTTCAATTCTCTTTCATAATCCTTCAATATCTTAAGGTATAACTCCTTTCTTTTCTATATCTCAAATTTCTTTATTATCTATCTATTGTGTTATGGCTCCACGATTGCTTAACCGTGAAAAGAGACTTCGGACCGAGGGCGCGTCCTCGTCGAATGCTCCTCCTCCCGTTGAGCCGCCTGTTGCACCACCCGTTGCACCGGCAATTGAACAACCAACCCATCCGTTGTTCAATCCTTCTCGTCCACGTGATCCAAACACTTTCGACGACCGAATCTTTATATCACTAGACGTATCCAATGAATGGTTTGGCGATTTTCGGACACGTCCGGTGTTTGCGGGACACCCCATCAACTTCACAATTTTCTCTCAATATGAATCTATATTTAATGATCTTTGCCTTGATGAGCTAGTTGCTACGAATTTCGTCATCTATCGTAGCGCTATACAAATGTTCTACTGCGACTTAACTCATGATGACACTCACATTTATTCACGAGTTGCGGGAATTGATATCGCCTTTGATGATTCTGATCTGGCCGAGTATCTTAAACTTCAAGAACTCGATACTTGGGAAAAGCTTGTTGAAGCTAGATCCTTTATCTTTCCCGAAGGAATTTCTCTAGAGAGTTTCAAGGACGACCTGTGTAGCCCTAACACACGTCCTCGTAAACTCTTGGCAAAATATCTAAATCCATATTTCTATGAACTTCATCGGATCATCTTCAACACCATTCTACCCAAAGCGGGTTCTACCGATGAAGTTACTTATTTTGAAATATCTGCTCTTTATCATCTTCACTTTTGTGTTCCGTTTAATCTTCCACGTACCATGATGGACTAGATGATTAACTGTAGGAAGAAACCACGAGCCCTGGTTTATCCCTTATATCTTCCTATGGTCCTTCGTGCCTTCATTGTACCACTTCATGATTGTCCATTCTTACCTGCCCCTGCCTTTCTCTCCAAGACAAGGAGGCTTCATGCGGCCGTTGGCTCCCCGGTCGTGTCTGAGCATTCTGAGGATGAACCGGATGTCCCTCCTCTCGGACAGGATCCTCCTCCTCCTCCAGCCACTCTTGAGTCACTTCAGGCCATGCTTCGAGATCGTTTCACTTTGGAGGACGATCGATGGACTCAGCTGGACTATCGGACCACATTGCAGATGAGTGCTATCAGCAACTCGCTGCATAACATCCGGTATTCCATGTCTCGCGCTCCTTCCATGCCCATTCCTATGGAACGAGATCCCGATCGTGAGGGTTTTCGTATTGATGACCCTTGGGTTCGTCGCTACATGGATCCGAACTCGGCTTTTGTGGACCCACGTCGCTCCTTTACTGATCCTTCGGACGACGCCGGGCCCTCTCGTGCTCGTTGATGGTTTTGGACTACTACTTGAGGCTGCTACTGGAGATCTTAGATTATGCTTTCTGCTTTCTGCTTTAGTTACTTTTATGTACTTGGATTGTAGTAGACTCATTATGGTTTATGCTTTTGAGACTTGGTAGTTCTTTTATCAGTTTCTATGTTACTATGACTCTTGGGTATTATCTTAGTTTATATGCAGTTTCTTCTCTTTTGGTGTGTTTGCCAGTTATTATTTATACATATCATATTGCTAAATGCCAAAAGGGGGAGATATGTGTATATTCTGTTTGGTTTATTGGTTTATATGTGCTTTTGGAAGAATTTTATTAACAGGTCAACAAGATTGACAGCATTGTTTATGGGGGAGCTATTCTTAAGCTCGGCACTTATTATGGGGGAGCTATATCGTTACATGTGTCCAGGTATGGATATTGAATATACAATTATTATTTTGTCAATTATCAATATGGGGAGATTGTTGACACAAAGTCACAGTCAACCAAATATTGATAACACTGACTAAATAATACTTGTGATGATTCAATACGACACCGACGACTACGTTCTGCTCAAGCCCGAAGACTGCTCAGTGTTGGAATTGCAAGTTGTTTTTCGCGTCTGTACTTTTATATTTATTGAGTCTAGAATGATTGTAAGCTGAGTTATGCTGGGCTCTTGAGACTCAACCCACAATCTACCCAAAACCCATAAAGCTCCACATCCAAACTTAGCCCATTGGACCCCTGGACCAGTTCTGTGCTCTGGAGACAGAGTTCGGGCCGAACTCTGCCTCCACACAGAGTTCGGGCCGAACTCTGTCCCCTAAAAATCAGCACCCTAATTTTTAGGGTTGGCTGGTTGCTAGTTGTCCAACGGCCAAATTTTTTGAAATTCCTACCAGAATTCTGGCCGAATTCTGCCTGATAAAAACCTATAAATAGGCCTAGAATTCTCTCATTTCAAACCATCCAATCTTTTCTTCTCTTCTCTCTTAAGCTCAATATAAGCCATACCCTTCTCATCTGCTAGCCACAAGTTTCCTAAGTCTCGAGTGCTCTGCATCTCTCAGTTAGGAGTCTTGTGCAAGAGTTCAAGAAGTCGCTTGGAAAAGTCCAAGCATCGCTACTGCGATCCTCTGTAAGAAGTTGACGTGCTCTTCTGAAGTAAAGGCACGGGTTGTAACTACTATTTCACAAATAGTGGATTTAATCCTGAGCTAGAGTTCTCAGGCCTGGACTAGTCCTCCACGAGGGAAACCAGGTTAAAATCGGCTGTGTTTGCGTATGCTCTCTTGCTTCTCACTTTAAATTCCGCATTTACTCTGATTAGTTTTGTTTGTGATAGAGTTGTTTTTTAATTGGATATTTTCTCTATAAACTCTATTCATCCCCCTCTAGAGTTGCCATCTGTTCTTCATGTGCACCACCACCCCTAGTCGCGATGGAGTAGCTAGATGCAGCATCATCAGCCATCGCCAAAGTCGGGTGTAAAAAATCAAGTACAACTCCGACAGATCGGTCGAACGAGCGGCGAATCGGCCGCTATCGGGGCGCCGGATCTGGCGCATAGGGGCCTGGGTCGGTAGCGGGGTTAGGCGCGGTCAGGCACGAGATCGTCGCGGGATCGGCCGCGTACGGCGACGGATTGGCGGATCGATGGATCGATGGATCGGCGCGGGAGCAGGCCGGGCGGATCCTGACGTCGGGCGGACGTCGAGAATCAGTCGGATGCGGTCCGCGGTCGGCGCGGTCGGCGTAGTCGGCGCGAGAGGGTGTGCGGTCGGCGCGCGGGAGGGCGCGCGGTCGGCGCGCGGGAGCGGGCGTCGGCCGCGTTCGGCGCCGGATTGGTCTCGGGAGATGGCGGCTAGGATTTTTCGGGAGGCTCTGATACCATGTAGAAAATAATAATGCCATGTTCTCGTTGCTAGGGTTTGTTAGAATATATATAGTGTCTACATTTGGGCTTATGGGCCATATTTACATTACAAATATAATCTAACAATCTAACACAAATCTTAAAAAAAATGCTAAGTTTACTACAAAAAATTTACAACGTTCTTACTACCCACACCCACCCCTGCTAACATGTTCCCACCCGGTCCCCCCTCTCTCCCGATCAAAAGATGTCATGTAAGGATTGTAAAGCTTACAACTAAAATTGGTTGTAAGCATAGCATTTCCCATCTAAAAATAGAAATTTTACATGGAGCTTAAAGAAATTAAATTTTCGAATCATGTACAATCGTACGAGCTCAGTCAAAATTTACTCGAAGTCGGATCTGTCAACAGATCGAAGCTCTGTTACACCCGACTCCAATCGTATCAATGTCATGCAACTATGCAAGTATTATAGTGACTCCCAGACATCCACTCGCTGTGATGACTATGGGATATGACTATACGGAAATGCTTTTTTGTCCGCAGACGGGCCAGTCCGTCCGCCTGCGTGGCACTCCCCCATTGGCCCTCCCCTGTTAGCATAGGGTCCACGCTGTTGACCGGCCAATGGGAGAGGACCACGTGGCAGGCGGACTAGCCCGCCCGCGGGCCAAATAGCAGTTCCTATATGGAGTAGTTTCAAAAGGAAGAGCCTAATAATATTACATCTCAAAGCTTTTGCTTTCTCACCAACCTAGGAAGAAAGAAAGACGGGCATGCTCTCCAGTTGCTTTCTCAGTTCACCTACCAATCCGTGACACGTCTAATTGGAAAATGTGCACCATTATTCTATCAACAGTGAAATCAATCAATGATATGCTGCTGTTAAACATTATAACATTTTCCTACTTGAAGACTTTGGTGCGTGCGTGTGGGGGAATATATGTACTTGATCATGAATCATAACGATTTTCCTAATGTAATGCATGGACCAAGTGAAAACAGAATAGTTATTTAGTCGTAATAGTTATCTCACATAATAGTTAATATTAGGATCCGAGTCTTCAAAATATTTAATGTTAGTATTTGGAATTACTGTTCTTGTAGACAAGTTAACATTGATTCAGCCTCTATTACTAAATATTCCAAAATAGAAAGATAATTTTGGACAATTTATAAAAGCATTACAAAAATTACTCGAAGCGGACAAAATATTTAAAAGTTTGTTATTCATTTTTTAAACTAATGAACTGCCCACTACGAATATAGGATTGTCAAAGATTTTAGGGAAGATTTATGAAATGTCCAAAAACTAAAAAAGTTTTATGTAAAACCCACCGCTAAAAAAAATTTCATCGCGTGCCCAGAATTAGAGAAACTTATCCAAAGCGGGTTCCAAATGACCCTTTTGCCCTTCCTTTTAATTTATTGGAAACACCCACAAAACTGCTCTTAAAAAAAACGTTTCAATACTCCATCTTCTTCCATACGCTGCTCACTTTCGAATCTAGGTTTTCTCCTCAAAAATCTTTAAAAACTCGTCGGAAAATTTCGGAAAGACCAGGACGAACGGCAAAAGTGCTAAAACGGAGGTCCAAACATCATTTTTTTGTGATTCTAAAATTTCGGAAGGCCGTCTAACAGTAAAACTGTTACTTTCAGTCTCCTCGACGATACGCTCATTTTGCGACAAACGGGACCTCGTTTCGACCTCCCAGTCAAAAGTTATGGCCCTCCAAAGTTTCAGCTGACCATAAAATGCAGGAGAATGGCCATTCTCCGTTTAGAACACGAAAAATGTTAATTTTCGCATGAGGGTGGTCATTCTCCGTATTAGTAACACGGAGAATGGCATTCTCCGTCTTAATTTATACGGAGAATGACCATTCTCCGTGTTAGTAACACGGAGAATGACATTCTCCGTCTTAATTTACACGGAGAATGGTCATTCCAGTGTTAAAACGCAGGAGAATGACCATTCTCCGTGTTAGAAACACGGAGAATGCCATTCTCCGTGTTAAATAAAACGGAGAATGTCATTCTCCGTGTTAAATAAAACGAAGAATGGCATTCTCCGTCCTAATTAAGACGGAGAATGGCCATTCTCCGTGCTAAATTAAACGGAGAATGACCATTCTCCGTCTTAATTTACACGGAGAATGCCATTCTCCGTGTAATTTATCACGGAGAATGGTCATACCAGTGTTAAAACGCAGGAGAATGACCATTCTCCGTGTTAAATAAAACGGAGAATGTCATTTTCCGTGTTAATTAAGACGGAGAATTGGCATTCTCCGTCCTAATTAAGACGGAGAATGGTCATTCCAGTGTTAAAACGCAGGAGAATGGTCATTCTCCGTGTTAGAAACACGGAGAACGGCATTCTCCGTTTTAAATAAAACGGAGAATGGCATTCTCCGTGTTAGTTTACACGGAGAATGGTCATTTACAGTGTTAAAACGTTAATTTAGTTTTTTCATGAATAAAGAGTTTCGTTCTTCTTTCAAAACGATGATAATTTTTATGGAAAAGAAGAAGAAAGATATTCTCTGTAGGAACCCTAGAGGGAGGGTGAATAGGGTCAAGCTAACTAATCAAGCACTTAGCACAAGCTAATTGGCAATTTAAAAATATAAGTGCAAGAGAAGAAGCAAACACAATACCGACACCCGATATATCCTGGTATCCTCCTAAGAGGCAGTCCAGTCCCGGAACTCTCTCCGGCTTTAATCCACTATTTAAGCAAATAGTTACACACGAGTTTGGATCCGAAGAACTCGCCAACTTCTTACACAAGAGCTTTAATCCGAAGGGCTCTCCGACTTCAACCGAGAGTTTGGATACGAAGACTCCCCAACTTCAACCGAGAGTTTGGATACAAAGACTCTCCAACTTCAACCTTTCACAATAGGTTTTGATCTCCTTATACAATAAGATGAAGATCTCACTTTTCAACTCAATAACTCTAACACAATTTGTGGATGGCAAATGAAAGCTTTGTAGAGTTGTTTGTGGATAGGCTTTGGTGGTTTAGAAATTTTTAGGCTCAAAGCATCAACCTTGAATGAAGGGGTTCAAGGCTATTTATAACCAAAGCTTGAAAAGAAGCCAAAGACAACTTTTCAGCCACGAACCGGCATACCGTCGGTATGATCCGGCATACCGTCGGTATACCGGTCTGGGATTGCAACGGCTCGAAATATAGCCGTTGGGATCATTTAATGCTGAAAATCCGACCGTTGGAATTTCAACGTTACTGAATCGGTATACCGTCGGTATGATCCGGTATACCGTCGGTATGCCGATTTTGTGGACAAAAACTTTCTGTGAACAAAATCGGTATACCGCCGGTATGCACCGGTATACCGTCGGTATGCCGGTTTTCAGCCAAAAATGATCCTGGGCTAGTTTCTGCCCTAGCTTTCGATTTTGCCATCCATTTCTTGTGTTTAAAACAATTCCTAAGACTCATTACAGACTCCAGATAAACTTAGGCAGGTGCAGGCTTCTTCAGAGTCTTGAAATAATGATGGCACGGCTTGGCTTCTTCCTTTGATAGGTGCTGGCTTTTTCCCTTGGCGGCAGCTGTCCAAAGATATCCAGTTTATGAAAACTGAATACCTTTCGGGGGCTTCGCCCCCGAACCTCCGACGAGGGGCGCTGCCCCCTCGACCCCCGTCCGCTGACCGGGCAGCGGAACCCCCGGTGCGTGGCTCCAGAGATGTCGTCGGGTGGTTCAGAGAAATCTTGTAGGATCCGTCGTCTTTGGCCCACCATGATTTCTTCATTGCATATGTCCACATTGATCTTGTTTATTGCTTTTCTGCATGTACATGTTAGACGAACAAAGCAATATACATAGTAGCAAGTATGATAAGTTAAAGCACATTAGGACTATGCAAAGTTTAAGTACAAGTGCTAAGGTGATGGCATAAATGTTAGTGATATCATAATGATTAAACTTAATTGAATGACCACAATCAAAAACATAGTTTTGATTTTGGCAACCCAATTAAATTTAAGATAGATAAGCTCATATCACTAAGATGTAAACCAATGGGCACATATCACCAAAGATATAAGTATAAGTAGAAATGCTATAGCGATTGTATGAAGATTAGTGATAAAGAAATGCTAAACTTAACATATTAACCATATTCAAAAATATGATACAATCATTGGGCCAACATTCTCTCCACAATTGACCTAATCATCGAAAAACTTCAAATGTCTCCACGATGAAGATGATGATGATGGTGATGATGACGACGAGCGATGATCTGAGTTCGACTGAAGAAAAACACACCGAACTACGAACGATTTTTGCGATCTCTGCTGAATATGAGAGCAATGGAATTCAGATTTCCCGTGAAGAAGAAGAAGACGAAAATCGCAATCCAGATCTGAGTTTTTTGAATTCAAATACATATAGATGACCAATTCGCGCGGAGGGATAGTTTCGGTATTATAAAAATAGCATTTCCCAGCGGGTGGCATCTAAAAGGGAATCTTGGAATATTTAACGTGAAAATACTTAATTTTGGGTATTTCATAAAACTTATGCAGCGGGTGGGCATTTCATAAAAGCCCACCCCGAAAACGGGTTTCTCAGCAATTTCCAGAAGATTTTAACAGTCCTATCAATATAATGGTGACTACAATCCTGACAACATACAGGACGACTGGATCCAGGATTTATGTTGGCTATCTGTCAAATTTTTTAACAATTCTATATCCGAATTGGACAACCCTTTAGTAAAAAAAAAATTTGATGAAACAGTGTTGAGAATCAATAAGGGACTTTTAGTCCCACATCGAAATTTGTAGTATGTAGAGGAGCTAGACTCCCTATAAGTAGTGAAGTAGTCCATCAATAAAATTCATCCCAACTATTATTTTCTACATGGTATCAGAGCCATAACTCTCTCTCTCTCTCCACAAAAAAAAAAAAAATCTAGCCCCCTCCCGGAGCAGCCCCCCCCCCCCGACCCCCCTTTTCCCCCCCTCCCGGAGCAGCCCCCCTTTCACCCCCCCCGACCCCCCTTTCCCCCCCCACCCGCTGACCCGCGCCCCCCCCCCGGCTGACCCGCGCCCCCCCCCGCTGACCCGCCGGCCCCCCTTCCCCCCCTCCAGCGCCGCCCCCCCTCCCCCCGCCCCCCTCCGCCCCTTTACTACTGCTACATCACCCTTTTTAGGGTTTTCTTTTTGCTGTTTCCAACAAAAAAAAAGAAAAAAAAACAGATTTCTTCTCTTTAGAATATCTCTGTAGTTGCCTCGAGAATCAGAGTTCCTTCTCTTTAGAAGATCTCTGTAGTTGCCTTCGAGAATTAGTACCTTCTTTTTAGAAGCTCTGCTACGAATACGAAATCTCTTTAGATCTTCGTATCTCAGAAACGTTGTCTTTACAATCGTTTCTGCACGGCTGGTATACCTCTGGTTTGTCTCATGCAAGGAGGCACAACTACGTTGGTTATCCTTGAGCCGTCCGAACGCATTATCATGACGCAGTTCTAGTTGATCGTATAAACTACGACATATCAGTGAGGGATCTCGTTTTGTTGTTTCTCCCCGGTAGCTGACTAAGACGAAGACGACTCCGGAAACAACACCTCACTGATTGCAGTTGCAGAAGTCATGGATTCCATCTATGAGAAGTTGACAGCAGAAGAAATGAAGGCCCTGGTCGAGGATCTCCTGACCAAGAGATTACCGGAGGTGACCCCACGCGTGACCCATACTGATGTGGATCCGTCACCGTACAAAATGGAAAAGTTGGACAAGCTGGAGACGAAGTTGGAAGGCACGACCAACTACTTGAAATGGTCGCGGCAGGCGATGCGGACGCTGAAGGGACGTGGCTTGGTTGGTTATGTTGATGGCCACACTACGGCCCCTGTCGATCACTCCTCGAAGGAGTTTGCTGTATGGGACATTGTCAACAATGTCGTGGCTGGTTGGTTGACAGCCTCTTTGACCGACCAAGTGTCGGGTAACGTTGAAGCAATGGAGGGAGCTGCTGATATCTGGAGAACGTTGAAGGACATGTACTCCGGTTCGGGTAACCCCATGCGAGTCTTCCAACTGCAGGATGAGCTCGATAGGGTAATCCAAGACGATCGTACCATCTCTGAGTACGCTGCCTTGTTGAAGAAGTACTGGTCTGATCTTGACCATTATGATCCTCTTGGCATGGAGGATGCTCAGGTTGAACCGACTTTTGCCAAATATTTCTAAAAATTTCTGGATTATATTTTGCGGCAACGGATGATGAAGTTTTTGAAGGGGCTCAACCCAGCGTTTGAGCAACGGCGGAATGTCCTTCTCACACAACCGACGCTGCCGATATTAGAGGACGCCATAGCTGCCATGACACAAGAAGAAGCACGGTTGAAGCTGATGCCTACCAAAGGTATCTCCCAGGGGGAGCAGGCCGGAGTTGACACTTCTGCTCTTGCCACTTTCACACAGCCTCCTTCTACGGGAGGCGTTTGCCACAACTGTGGTGACACAGGGCATTACATCCGCTTTTGCCCAAAACCGACACGGACTCCCTCGAATGGTCGGGGTCGTGGTCGCGGTGGACGACGAGGTGGTCGAGGCAGCTACGGTGGTGGAAGGGGCACTTACTCTGGAGGCAATAAGGCGCATCTGGCGGATGAAGGTGGGAACAATCAGCTGGCGGACATCACTCCATTTGAGAGGGAAGTTCTCGAGAAGATGCGCGGCTCAAAGCTTGGTTCTGGTGAAAGACAAGTCATTCCTGGGGCGCCGTCCGCTACAGGAGATTACTGCACTTACTTCTCCCAAACCAGTGCCGGTATACCTTCGCGTGCTCTTGCAACTGTCTCTCAGCCAGCTTGGATTATGGACTCTGGGGCATCTTGCCATGTCACGGGGTCCCGAGGAGAGTTCCGGGAATACTCTCCTCTAACGCCGCCAGAAAGCATTCAGACTGCTGATGGTACCTACAGGCCGGTTACGGGTAAAGGCACTGTTGATTGCACTCCTTCCATCACTCTATCTAATGTCTTACATGCTCATTCCTTTCCTGTCAATCTTATTTCCATTAGTGCCATTATCCTTGATCTAAACTGTATTGTTTTCTTTGATATTCCTAAGGTAACTTTTCAGGAGAAGGGAACGAGGAGACGACTAGGCACTGGCACATGGCATAAGGGTCTATGGTACTTGGACAGAAACGGTCTGGATAGAGCACTGGCATCTTTGGTTGCAGACGCCCAATCGAAAGTCCGAAGTCGAAGTGTCGAAGCCGAGCTGCTCCTCCAACATCAGCGTGTAGGACATTCTTCTTTTCCCGTTATTGGTCGACTGTATCCGTCATTATATCAAAAAGCAAATAAAGAGTTGTTAGTTTGTGATTCTTGTGAGTTGGGGAAACATACCAGAAGCTCCTATGTGCATTCTGGGCATCGATGTTCTGCTGCTTTTGATATGATTCATTCCGATGTGTGGGGCCCTTGTCCTACAAACGGTGTTAACGGTTATAGATGGTTTGTTACTTTTATTGACTGCTCTACCCGCGTAACGTGGGTTTACCTGCTGAAGAATAAAAGTGATGTTTTCGAGGCATTTCAAAGCTTCCATCAACGGGTGCGGACATAATATAATGCTCGTGTTAAGTGTTTCCGGTCGGATAATGGGACGGAATATACCCATAAGAGGTTTGCTGCGTATTTATCCTCTCATGGTATACTGTATCAAACCTCTTGTGCTTATACACCGGCTCAAAATGGTGTTGCCGAGCGAAAGAATAGGCACCTGCTGGAGGTGGCTCGGACAATGATGCTGGCTATGAATGTCCCTAAATTTTTGTGGGGGCAGGCTGTCTTGACAGCCTCTTATCTCATCAACAGGATGCCCTCTCAATTACTGGACTGGAAGATGCCTTTGGAAATGCTCATGGGGACAACTGCGTACACCGTTCCTCCGAAAGTATTTGGTTGTGTATGCTTTGTCCACGATAACAGGCCTGGTGTTGGTAAGCTGGATCCTCGAGCACTTAAGTGTATCTTTGTTGGGTACACCGGGACACAGAAGGGTTACGTATGCTGGAGCCCGGTTGAACGGAAGCTGTTTGTAAGCATGGACGTTACATTCAGAGAGCTGGAACCTTATTCTGGTTCGGACGAAGGTTCTGCGTTTGGGAACACGCCTCACACAGCGGGTGTTAGACGTGAGGGGGAGGTAGTACGCCCAAACGTCGTTGTCGGATCGGTACCTTGTCCTGTCGTGACAGACTGGCAGAAAGGGGGAGACAACATCACTGATACTAATACGGAGGATGAAGAAGACAATACGTACATTACGCAGGGGAAGAAGCAGACAAGGGAAAAGGAGCTCCAAGTTTACAGAAGAAGACAGCAGAGGTCCAGTACTGTGCCGTACCCTGTGCCTATAGTGCCAAGTCCCTCGTCTACTCCTGCCCCGACTCCTGAAGATGTTACTCCCGCACCGGATCGCTCGGATTCGGAAGCGGATCTCTCCGATTCGGATAGTATGCTTTCTCTACCACCCATTGCTCCCTTAAGGAGGTCTTCTCGCATTAATGCGGGAAAGGCTCCTATTCGTTATAAAGATTATGAACATGATATCGCCAACTACCTATCTTATTCTAATATTTCTCCGACTTATCAAACATTCCTCACTTCGTTAGACTCCACTTCTTTACCTAAGAATTGGCAGGAAGCAAAGAAGGACCCAAGATGGAAAGCCGCAATGATGGAAGAACTTGGGGCACTAGAGAAAAATAAGACATGGGAGCTGGTGCCATTACCTGAAGGGAAGAAAGCTGTGGGATACAAATGGGTTTACACAGTGAAGGAGACACCAGAAGGAAAAGTTGAACGATACAAGGCGAGACTGGTTGCAAAAGGCTATACCCAGACATATGGTATCGATTATGATGAGACTTTTGCCCCAGTAGCGAAGATGAGTACCGTAAGAACACTGGTCTCCATTGCAGCAAACTATAGGTGGAAGCTACACCAGTTAGACGTAAAGAACGCATTTCTTCATGGAGACCTACAAGAAGAAGTTTACATGGAGACTCCTCCGGAGTGCTACTCTGTGTCAGATTCAGGTGAAGGAACGTCACATAGAAAAGTGTGCAAACTGAAGAAGTCGATGTACGGGCTGAAGCAATCTCCTCGAGCCTGGTTTGACAGATTCAGAAAAGCTGTCACTGGCATGGGGTACCATCAGACAAATGCAGATCACACGGTCTTCCTCCAGCATGCAAGAGGCCACATAACTATACTTGCTGTATATGTGGATGATATAGTAATCACAGGTGATGATGCTGATGAGATCACTAAGCTGAAGACGAAACTCGCCAAAGAGTTTGAGGTGAAGGACCTGGGGGAGATGAGATACTTTTTGGGTATCGAAGTGTGTAATAGTGAACAAGGAATTGTTCTCTCACAAAGGAAATATGCACTAGATCTGTTGAAGGAGACATGAATGCTGGGATGCCGAGCAGCAGTCACTCCAATTGACCAGAAGTGCAAGATGGGAGCAGAAGCAGGAGAGCCTGTTGATCGCGAAAGGTATCAAAGGCTAGTAGGCAGACTGATTTATCTAGGGCATACTCGCCCTGATATCTCATTTGCAGTAAGTGTTGTAAGCCGCTATATGCATGATCCAAGAACGGGTCATATGGATGCAGTATTTCAGATCCTAAGATATCTGAAAGGGACGCCGGAAAAAGGACTGTGGTTCAAGAAGAATGGATGCACAGATGTTGAGGGATACTGCGATGCAGACTGGGCAAGCTGCATAGACGACAGAAGGTCTACCACAGGGTACTGTGTTTTTGTAGGAGGAAACCTGGTTTCATGGAGAAGCAAGAAACAGTCAGTGGTAGCACGGTCGACAGCTGAAGCAGAATACAGAGCAATGGCTCTAGGAGTATCAGAATTGCTATGGGTAAAGGCGCTGCTGACAGAGTTGAAGCTAGACAAGGGGACACCATTGCACCTTCGGAGCGATAGTCAAGCTGCGATAAGTATAGCGAACAATCCGGTTCAGCACGACAGAACGAAGCACATCGAGATCGATCGATTCTTCATCAAGGAAAAGCTGGAACAAGGGATACTGAAGATTGACTATGTTCGCTCAGAAGAACAAGTGGCAGACTGTCTGACTAAGGGTCTTAGTTCATTGAGTCTGTCAAAACTATGTAACAAGATGGGGATGATTAATATCTATCACCCATCTTGAGGGGGAGTGTTGAGAATCAATAAGGGACTTTTAGTCCCACATCGGAATTTGTAGTATGTAGAGGAGCTAGACTCCCTATAAGTAGTGAAGTAGTCCATCAATAAAATTCATCCCAACTATTATTTTCTACAAACAGCCCTGAGTAACTTTTACACTGACTTTATAAATTGTCTAATTTTGATGCATGACCTAAATTCCAGCCACCAGCAGATAACACCAACAAATGAGATATCCAACTTTGCTGCAAAAAGATCTTGTGGCAGCCTTGATGTCATATCTATTGCCACAAGAAGGATAGCATGGGGACCCTCCCATAACACAGGTCTAGCTACTGTCCAACTTGAAAAAGAGTAACACAATTTCAGTGGCGAAGCATGACCCATACCATACAAGAAAGCAACACTTTTCATAAAGGTGACCCCACTTCTACAAGACCCAAAATGGAGGCTCATGTGACAGGCTTGAAAACAAAAGGACAATGGTAAAGTTTTCCGAGTAAAATGTGAAAGAGGATCTGAAGAACCCATGGCCCCTCATAGTCATAATAGATAAACAATACTAGCATTACAACCAAAAGTTCATACAACCGTCTAAGTGTCAGTTATCAATTTGATCGGATTATTGTAGATAAAGAAACACAGAATATAATTTCTTGAAAACGCCACACAGTACGATACTGTATGTACTACGCAATCTCTCTACCTCAAATGCTTTATTGATCGAAACATATAGTATAACCATGTGACGGGTCATCTGTACAATTTGTTTCAGCTATGGCAAGAGATTGAGATTGTATCAAGCATTCAAAAGCCTGTTATTAACAGAAAACTATACTGTACAGGAAAAAAAAACAAAAAACAAAACCAAATTTAAGAAAGCAAGCGACGAAAAGAAAAGATGCATCTCCCACCCCTACCTATACATAATCAGTTTTCCATCTGCCAACCCATTTCAAATTGAGAAGAAGGTCGAGGATTTACATGAAGACAATGAAGCAAGTCTATGTAATCACATATATAGCTTTCTCATTCCTTCTAATATGCCATTCAAAGGAATTTCACTTCATAACATTTGAAGATGGCTCCAATATGAGAATACCCTAACAAATGAACCATTATCTTGACTTGTCCTGCCATTTTGTAGAAGTGAACAATTACACCTGGTTCTCTATTTCAGGTTGCCATCTAACTCCAAAGGGGAAAGAACTATACTTCTCTCGTCCGACAGATGCCCAAGTCTATTCTTCAGAGGTATGATCGATCACCATGATCTGAATAAGATATACAGTTAAGAAATCAAATTCTGAATTCACAAGTAAATAAATTATAGCTAAATTTCCTTCCATTCCTGCTACCACCGATAAAATGATAACAATATTGCCAAGCATGTGATTCTGGACAAGATAGCTTATTTGATAGCACACAAGTTTGCTTATACAGGGATCCTGCAGGAGAAACTCATATTTACTAGTACTATATACAGGGTTCTTAGTTTTTTCTTGGTACATAGAAAGAAAGTAAACTGAGGAGAGACATACTAACAAGGCATATGTTCCTGGAGACATGCTAATGAGACACGTTCCTGGATCTGGACATAATTATATACTCACTACTCAAGTTATACTCCCAGGATTTTGTTAATGCCATGGAGGACATGGTCCTCAACAAAGCTAAATTGAGGAAAATATTCAAACAACCAACCCCAAAAACTTGGGGAAAATGCCCTGTTATTGTTGTATTCTTAGCAAACACAAACCAATCTGGTCACATCCCGGCCCGCCAGGATAAGACCCATGCATTGGGCTTAAGTGCATCATCACTTGGCCCACTTGCCAAAACGGTCCGGGATGTACACGAGACCTAAACACTCAAACATAAGTAAATCAACTTTCATCCCATATCCAATGTGGGATGAAATCTTGGGGTATCACAGTCTCCTCCACTAGAGCAATATCATTGTCGCAGTCCATGGAAATGAGTCAATGACCCAGTCAAACCCTAGTGTTCTGTCTCACCCCGGTTGAACACGAATCCACTAGGTTCCTCTGATCACATCCCAGCCCATGGGTATGCCATGCCAGGACATGACCATGCATGGGCCTCATGTGCATCAACACTTGGCCCACTTGCAAAAGTGGTAACTCAATGGAACACGAATCTAGGTGATCACGTCCGAGCCCACGGGTCTGCAAGAGACCCACGCATGGGCCTCATGTGCGTCATCACTTGGCCAACTAGAAAAAACGATAACCAGAATGTACATATGAGACCCAAGCAGCCAAATATATATAAACCAATCCAACTCTCATCCCATATTATTGGGACTAACACTTGGGGTTTCACAAATATGCTTTTACTACACAAACCTGATCACAAATGGGGCAAGTATTGCTTCTCTCCATCCATTCCAGTATGCAAGATAGGTGATAATGATGCTCGCATTTTGTCACAATGCGAGGGTTCTCTTTGTCATATTCTGCAGATATAATAGAAAGATTCATCAAATACAACCATATGATAAAAGCAATTGAGAAGGATTTGGTGTCAAGATATACGATGGATCTTATTTAAATAATACTATCTGCAAGCCTTGACCTAGGTAGCAACCAACAGGTTCTGTATGCATCTAATTCTTACTTGTACTAACCATCTGTTAGCAAAGTTGGTTGTTATTGACTTATTTTCATTATATGCATCTCTCATCTGATCATATTCACAAGTCAGCAACGAAAGGTTTCCAGACCAAGTATCATCATTATCTATAAGCCTTTACCCATTACAGCAGGATCACATTTCAAGCATAACGAACATCTATAAAAAGAAAAACGTTTTCAAGGGTAGCTATTAACTTGATGTTAATATTCATGACCTGGTGCTAAATTTATAGCCAAGACCACTATTATTAACGGAGAGTGATGGGTATGTAGAGTTGGCCCTGCAGTTTTAGCTCATGTAACCAAGCTTCCAAACTGAGAATGCCCAGGATTTCTCCACCATGGTTTACCAAGATCCTGACTCAATGGAAAGTGATAGCAGAAGCAGGGTTGGCCAGAAAACTTGAACCACTTGACTAGGCAGTGTGTCGACTGGCTGTAAAGTTGACTCCTGTAAAGCTTGGAAGAAACCACGACTTCGAGGTCCTAACCTGGTGAAGTATCAGTCAACTGATCCAAATTGCATTCAATGGTAAATTTGACTAATTTGGCAAAAGCCAGTTTTGAACTTGATTTGTAGAGTTTGTAATGTTTTCTCTCCTTAATTAAGACATGGCTCCCATATATAGGGAGATAATCAGGAATTTTGCCTCTACGAATCTATTATCTATTGCATTATTGCTTGTTGGTCAAAGTCATGACGATCTAGCTTATTGGGGGGAGGGGGGGAGAGAGAGAGAGAGAGAGAGAGAACAATACCACTCTTGCATGTTTATGTTCAATGTGTTTTATCTATTGGTGTTTGTTGATCCTCTTGATTATTCAAGTAGCCTTATCAATCTTCATATAATTTTGCATCAATTGGTCAGAGCTAGATGGTCAAGAACTGTTGGTGAACCATGAACATGGTTCTGGTGGTGTGCATACTCTTGAATGGGATCAATGAGGTATTGACACCGACACGGACACCTCAAGGGAGTGCTCACCAATTACAAGATTTTCTTGGACTTTCAACCTTCAGGATCAAGATAAAAACATACTTGGGCCTGAAATTAGAACCCTTCTTGTTGTCTACCACGGAGAGAGTCAGAGAGGTAAGGTCACAAGGAGGAACTGGAACAATGATTCTTAGAAGTATATGAATCTAACGGTCCAACCTCGAGGATGTGTTCGTAGATCCTAATGGAACAACCTCGAGGATGTGTTCTGTTAAGTGCTTACTGCTTGTTATCTTATTAACCGCATGCCATCGTCCGTTTTCAATGGTAACACTCCTTTTTCTAGACTTTTTCCTGGACGAGAGCAATTTCCTCAGCCTCTCCGAATCTTTGGCTGCTTATGCTATATTCGGGATACCCGACCAACCCTTTCTAAATTAGATCCTAAGGTAATACAATATATTTTTCTTGGGTATCCTAAAGATCAGAAAGGGTATCGGTGTTTCTTCCCTGTCTTAAAGCGATATTTTTTCACTTGGGATGTTACCTTTGTAGAAACCGAATTTCCACCACTCCCAGACGAAGGGGTCCTGATGACCAATCCAGATCAGTATCGTCGAGTAGTTGGAAAACTCAACTACTTAGCAGTCATGACACGTCCGGACATTTCTTTTACAGTGAGCGTTGCAAGTAGATTTATGACTTCTCCAAGAGTTCCACACTGGCAGACAGTTCTCAGAATTCTGTGTTATCTAGTAAAGAATCCAGGAAAATGAATTCGAATAAAAAATAATGGACACACTCACATTGAGTGTTTTACTGATGCTGACTGGGAAGCAAGCCTGACAGATAGACAGTCTACATCTGGCTACTCAGTATTTATTGGCGAAAATCTAGTATCATGGAAAAGCAAGAAACAAAGTATGATAGCACGCTCAAGCTCAGAAGCAGAATATCGAGCTATTGCTCATGGCACGTCAGAGATATTATATATGAAGCATCTCCTACAAGAACTGGGAGAAGACGCAGGATCTCAAGTGGCAGATCTATGGTGTGATAACCAATCTGCTATTCACATTACCACCAACCCAGTATTTCATGAACGGACGAAGCATATTGAAATTAACATTCATTTTGTTCGTGATGAATATACAAAGGGAGTGATAAAGTTTCAACATGTGAGGACCGGCGACCAGATAGCTGATATTTTCACAAAGCCTCTTCTGGGTCCTCGGGTTCAATTTTTATGTAACAAGCTGGGCATGATTGAAATCTATGCTCCAGCTTGAGGGAGGATGTTAAGTGTTATATTAGAGTTATTGGGCTTTAGTCCCATATTGCTTAGAATAATAGGAGAGGAGGCTAGCCTCTCCTATATATATGTAATCTCTCCCTCAATAATAATCATCCATTTTCCATTCAACATGTTCTTTACGAATGGCATTCTGCTGGCAAAAGCAAGAAGAAGATTGGAAGCAATCAATCAGACAGTGCACCAGTAGACTGCAAACAACTAACCCTCACAAAACCCGGACAAGACCACGGATTTCATGCCTTGAACCAATTATGCTTCCAACTTATATTTTTCCAGTCTTGTTGCAAGGTAGTTGGAAGCTTTACAAATCTTCCTATAACGGCAATGCAACAAAGGAGCAAACACTTCGTCTAACCGGTAAAGATGTTAGATGAAGAAGTAAACAATAAAGGATTTTTGCATATAAGTCCCTTAAATCTCATATATTTTTAAATAGGTCCCCTAACTCTTAAAAATTGCTTAAAAGTCCCTCAAATCCCAGTTAATAGACTTATGACTCCCTCTGGTTGGTCAAACCAGTTTTCAAATGGAATATTCCTTTAGTTTTGATGGTAATTTTTTGACCATTTTGCCCCCTCCCGATGAGAGAAATTATAGACCTTACGAGTCCCTTTGGTTGGTCAAACCAGTTTTCAAATGGAATATTAGTTTTGATGGATTTTTTTTACCGTTCCGCCCCCTCCCAACGAGAGAGATTACATTTCCTCTCTCCTCCATTGTCATCGTCTCCCCCAACTCTCCAACCTTCATTAAAATAACATTTAAACTCATCAATTCTACTTCCAATCTCCTCTCTTTCCTACAGCTAATAAAACCCTCTCCTTCTCCATCCTCTCTCGTCTCCCTCTCTTTTCCCAACCCCTCATCTTCCAAATTTATCCATACTTCATTTTCCAATTGTCTAAACTTACATTTATAAGTAGAATTAGAATCAAGATACAGATAAACAACTTATATATGGAAGTAAAATTCCACAATCCATATACTCAAAATCTATATATAAAAAAATTGTTCAAACCCTAATTATTTATCTTTATAAAACTAACAACACCAAGCAAATTTATAAAAGAAAAACATGCCATGAAAAATAAAGATTTGAAAACGTGATAAATCAAAATTAAAAAGTGAAAATTTGAATTCTATTGTAAGTTCTTTTCTAATCCCCCTAAATTAAAATTTTGAATTCTATTGCAAGTCCCATGCGTATCGCCGGGCATATAAAAAAAATTGAATATACACTATAAATGTGTATATAATTGTTGTTGATGGAGAGGGTTGAATTCTTTACATAACTCTACCGAAATCAGTTGATACATATAATGAAAGAAGGAATTAGTGTTTCTATTTTGGGAATAAATAATGAATTTTTGTGGTTAAGATTTTATTTTATTTTTGCAATTTTGGTCATGCATAGAAATAAAATGGGATGGTTGAAATGGAGTCCTTCTGGAGTACTTTGTGATCGCTAGTTACCTCTAAAGTTGAAAGGAAAAATCTATTGTATGTTCTTACCCATTCCCCCAACTAAAAATTTGAATATATACTTTGAATGTGTATAAGATGGTTGTTGATAGAAAGGGTTGAAGCCTTTAGACAACTCTAGCAAAATCAATTGATATAGAATATGAAATAAGGAATTAATGAGGGAGATGGAACAATAATGAATTTTGGTGGTTAAGAATATTGGCAAATTCGTCCATAAATAACTTTAACCATGGGGTTAAATGAAGACAGAAGGGGAGGCTATCTATTGGAGATTTGAGGCCAATTTAAGCCATTTATAAGATTTGGGGGACCTATTTAAAAATATGTAAAGATTTGAGGGATTTATATGCAAGAAACCCAACAAAAAAAACTATATAAAAGCAAACTCATCCCAACAAAGGAACAAATGGAATCACATTCTCAATGAAAACAAAGAGAACAAAAAGAAATGTCCTAATGATGCTCTAATTTCATATGTTTTCTGTTAACAAGATGATCAATGCAAAGATATAAAATATGTTGAGTATTGGTTATTAGTTATGTTGTTTAGTCCCACGTCCGGTAGAGAAAAAGGAGGAGGCTAGTCCTCCCTTATATATATGCAACCCCTCTCTATTAATAAATCATCCAACTATTACATCTTAAAAGGTATCAGAGCCATACCATTTAGAAAAATAATCCTTTTCTCACCCCCCCACCCTTTCGAGGGGGGGCTCTCCCCTGCTACTATTCCTTCCCACACATCCTACTACCCGAGCGGCAACACCCCCCCCCCCCCCCCCCCCCCCCCGGCCCGAGCGGCAGCTGCCCCACACGTACTCCCGACCGAGCAGTACCCCCCACACGTTGGAATCTTCATAGGGTAGACAATGGTTGAACCTCTGACTCTTGACGAGGGTGTCAGGAGTTAACAAAGAGCAAACTTAGGTTTGCGTGGATATCTGTTCCTGACCCAATATCCACATCAGGATCTAACAGAAGGTAAGAGTGATCCACCTTCAATCCCTGCTTTCCTTGCGCATGCCAGTTATGGCTACGTTGATCGCACATTGACGGAGTTGATGTGAATATCGGGTCGGGACAACCAAAAGACAATCGAATCGAGAACATTGAAGGATAACGAACACTGAGGGAAATAGCAGTGCTACTAACCCCAGTGCCAAAAATACAGTGGTGGGGACATCGGGCACTAGCACGACGATTTCATCGGTTCGACTTGTCGATAGACGGTTAGATGGACTAGATGATTAGTCAACATGGATGGCACTCTTGATCGTCTGAAACCGGATGGCACTCTTGATCATCTGAAAGCTCGTCTTGTGGCGAAAGGGTATTCTCAAACTTAGGATGAAGATTATTTTGAGACCTTCTCGCATGTTGTCAAGATGACATCTGTGTGTGTGCTTCTGGCCTTAGCAGTCCACTATGACTGGTCATTACTTCAGCTGGATGTGAAGAATGCTTTTCTACATGGAGATCTTGAAGAAAAAGTTTATGTGATGCAACCTCATAGGTTTGTTGTAAGGAGAGTAAAGTGTGTTATCTACGTAAAGTACTATACAGCCTCAAACAGTCACATCATGCTTGGTTTGGACGATTTATCCATGTTGTTACACAGTTTGGACTATGCCAATCAAAGAAAGATTATTCGGTCGTTAATCGATAGACTTCAGCCGGAAGGATACTACTTAACTGTTCTAAAAGACGGTCTAGGCAGCAGCCTAGGCGGCGCTTGGTGCCCGTCCGATGTCCGCCTAGGCGTCCGCCTAGAGCCCTCGACCTCCGACTATGCATGTTGTAGGGTTTTATGGACTTCTTCTACAATTTTCAGTAGATTTTTTGGATTTTTAATTTATTTTTGAACCGTCTAGATCTAGGCGGTCGCCTAGGCGACCACCTAGGAGGGCTAGACGTTAGGCGACGAGTGCCCGCCCGACTAGCGCCTAGCGCTTCTCACAACCTTGATACTACTTGGTGTCTATGTTGACGATATCGTGATCACGTAGGATCACAATCAAGGAATTGCAGGGCTGAAACAGTTTCTAGATGAGCAATTTTAGACTAAAGATATGGGAGCATTAAATTATTTCTTGGAGTTTGAAACCACAAGGGGTAAGAAGCACATTGTAATGTCTCGAAAGAAATATGTGTTGGACATCCTAACAAATGCTAGAATGATAATAAGCTAAGGGAACAACCTCGCCCATGGACCCAGGGGTAAAGTTACTTCCTGATGAAGGAATACTGATATGATCAATCCTAATCAGTATCGTCGGATAGTTGAAAAATTCAACTACTTGGCAGTCATGACACGTCCAGACATTTCCTTTGCCGTAAGTGTCGCGAGTAGTTTTATGGCTCCTCTACGAGTTCTACATTGGCAGATAATTCTCATAATTCTACGCTACTTGGCCCAAAATCTGGGAAAACGAATTTGTATGGAGAATCATGGACATACTAACCTTGAGTACTTTACACATACTGACTGGGATTCTAGTATTGCAGATAGAAGGTCTACATCTGACTATTTGGTATTTATCGACAGAAACTTGGTGTCATGGAAGAGCAAGAAACAGAGTATGGTCTCACAATCAAGTTCAGAAGCGGAATACCGAGATATTGCTCATGGCACATCAAAAGTATTATATCTGCAGCATCTTCCACATGAGTTGGAAAAAGAAGCATGATCTAAAACAATAGATATGTGGTGTAATAAACAGTCTACTATCCATATTGCTACAAATCTTGTATTCTATGAAAGGACGAAGTACATTGAGATTGACATCCACTTCGTCCGTGATGAGTATCAAAAGGGGATGATAAAATTTCACCACGTAAGGACCGGCGATCAGATAGCTGATAACTTTACGAAGCCTCTTTTAGGTCATCGGGTTCAGTTTCTTTGTAACAAACTGGACATGATTGATATCTATGCTCCAGTTTGAGGGAGGGTATTGAATATTGGTTATTAGTTATGTTATTTAGTCCCACATCGGATAGAGAATAAGGAAGAGGCTAACCCTCTCCTATATATATGTAACTCCTCTCTATTAATAAATCATCCAATTATTACATCTTACAAAATCTAACACTGGCCTATGAAGGAAAATGTTTCCAGAAAGAAGCCATTATTTATGTGCAATCATATACTACAATAAGCAATACATCAGACAGACAAGAAATCAACCACATCCTACTTATCAATTTTGGGTAGAGATATTGTACATACAGAAAATAGCACCTAAGCACTGACCCTCCAAACTGCCGTGTCTATGTCGCACACATATACACTGACAGACACACTTCAAAATACAGTAGGAAACAGGAAAATATTTATTATGTCTGTGTCGCTGTGTCTGCCCTGTTTATATTTGTGTGTTTGTAACATAGATAAACATCACCATATATGCTGAATTTAAAAGGAAAAGCAAACCCTTGTAAAGTTAGATTTTGTCGAGTGTACAGAAATATTAACCCATCCCAGATCCATGCCAATTTACTCACAATACACAGACCATGCCAAATGACTTAACAAATGGAACCACTTTAGATTACAAAATAAGAGGGGTCTTTTTGGTGAGGATGAGATACAACCCAGCTCCCTTCAGTGGGAGGTGTTCACCACTCGTAAAGATACTCTGCTATCAAGCAACCATTTTAGAAACATTTGCTGGAATACTAAAGCAGATTAAGGGACAATTCTGATAAGTAGAATGATCAATGATAGGGTGTTATTTGCTTGTGGATTACAATATGGTTTTTCAAATTAACCATACTTGAGACAATTTACAATTTTGCATGTAAAAACTCTGTATGAGTAGAATAATGCTAGCAGCTATTCTTGTTATGATTATTTTATTTGCAAACGTTGGGGCCCAAAATCTGCAAGTTGATTGATTACAGTTACCAATTTTCATTATCAGAGAAAACTGTAACTTATCTATACTACTATATGATGAGAAATGTTCAACTTCACCGTGAAATTTTTCTTTCCAAATATACCCTCGCATGTGTTTACTAATTAAAATTATTTATTGAAGTTAATAGGGCCAACTAGGTAAGTACAGGAGCTGTCTTTTGGTCTTCCTAAATAGTCTTGGAGGCATGTATAAAATAATATATATAATAATATGATAATACTAGTATAATAATAAATCTATACTACTACATAATAAAAAAAAGTTCAGCTTCGCGGTGAAACTTTCCTTTCCAAATATAACCTTGCATATGTTTACTAATTAAAATTATTTATTGAAGTTAATAGGGACAACTAGATAATTACAGGAGCTGTCTTTTGGTCTTCCTAAATAGTCTTGGAGGCATGTATAAAATAATATATATAATAATATGATAATACTAGTATAATAATAAATTTAGAATAATTAAGACATGTCTTTTAGTCTTCCTAAGTAGTTTTAATAAAGATTAGAATAATTATAGAAACTATATTTTAGTCTTCCTAATAATAAACTATGAATACATGCAATGCATGTGCATATAAACTAGCATTCTTAAAACAGGAATAATATGTCCATATAAGCAGAGCAACTTAACAGCAGAGACATAAGGTATATCCCTTGATAGGTCATATATAATTCAATAGGAAAAGATCTACCTTCAAGGCAAGTGGGGCAAACATCCTCCTCATACTTAGCTGACGAAAAAGGTTCATTTGACTTTGATATTTCATATTCTTTCACCTTAGGAGAGTCACTTTTACCCTTGCACTCCGTCCCTTTCAAACCCTCACATGTATCTGATTTCTCAAAGCCAGCAGCACTAACGGTTTCTCCCACTGCCAAGGGATTCGTTGGTTGCACATTGTCAGTCTTATTGCGACAGCTCTCAATGTTTCGAGAAAAAGTTTCTGGATGTCCTGAACCCACATCATAAGGCAACGGGACAGGTGGTGCTCGATATGTGTCTGGAATTGATGTTGCAAGATTAATATCAACAAGAAGACCAACAGGGACTACAGTTGGTGTAACATGGGAGGTTGATAAGGGTTCATTATCCTCTAACTCCTGTGGGCACTGCAAACAACATATTAGAAGACTACATAAGACATTATCAGAAAAGAAACAAATGACATATAATGAGTCATTATAGTACGTAAAAGGTCAAATATACTATATCCAAGATGAACATACTTAAATCTTTGTGGCACCAACTGCAAAATTCGCGCCATTGTAAACAAAGAGATGAACCAAATTTGGTTGTGCTGATGCAAGTAACACATTATGTACAAGAACTCCTTTTCCAGTTTTACTGCAGATTGATTAATTTCATTTATATGAATCTATAGCATCTTCTTCACACTACAAATAGAGTAGCAGTAAGGAGATGTTAATTTGGAACTGACACTGGACTTGTATATCACATCTTCTTCACAGGCTGAATTTCTTAGTCTCCTGTTACTTTCTTATTTTTGCTCCAGTAACTTTTTCCACTTTCATTTCTACAAACGTTTTTTTTCCCTCACTTCAATTACAAACCACACCATCCTTCTATAGTAACCAATAATATAGACATGGAGATCACCTTCATCTTCAAGGTTTCTACAGTTCTTCAGGTTAGACAAATATCCTTCTTCCATTATCCCTAGCTTCTCTTTCCTTACATTGCAAAGCAACATTAGCATCCCTTAGTTGCATGCAAGTCTGTCAAAATTCCATCTAAAACCATTCTTCTTGATCTGAAAAACAGTTTTTAAGGACCTTGGAAGACACTGAAAAACTTAAAAGATCAAATCATCACTGTGGAAAGTTCGATACTTGGATATTCTACATGAGTTTATTTCTTATATCAAACTATCCATGCAATTTGAACCATCATATTTAATTACATCAGCCTCCACTGGTTTTTATTCTGCTGGAATTTATTTTCTTGTTTCCGCAGAGAAATAGTGGTAAAAGCTCCGTAACACATTAAAGCATCTGGACTGAGTGATTTCATCCGTGGTTGTACTCTTTTTATAATGTGATTATGAATGGCATAATATGGTTGAGAAGTCCAGGATAAGTGGAAGCCTTGAAGCTGTTGAGATTCAGAAATCAGAAGGCAGTAGCCATGGATGGTCGGGGAAGAGAATGGATGGCAGCTAACCCTAATTTGGTGAAGAAACCATATTTGGGGAATAACCAGCATACTCTTCATAAGAGTTTTCTTATTTACAATGATCAAGAATAATCAATAGACTTCATATGTAAAGAGTCCAATACCTCAATAACACAAATACAGACTCATAGACTCGATATGGGAAACCAAATTGCGAGGTGGACTCTTGACTCAATCAATATATACAGAGAGATAGACCAACAATATAATATATTATGCTAAAAAAGACTTGGCTAAGGAAGCAGTCCCAACTTGATTATAAATTTCTAGTATGCATATGACACCTTGATCTTCATTAGGGGGTACAACAACAAGCCATAGTCATGAAAAGATATGCTTCAAAATGTGATCAAGAATGCGGATCAGTTAGCACAAGAGTGATATCTTCCAAACTAGAGAAGAAATGACAAGGTTTGATGATGGCTTCCATACTAACATGCCAAAAGCAACATTCTCCTACTATATACCTTGAGTTTCCATTGAGATAAGATGCTCCATGAAGAGGACAATGTAAACAAAAAAGTATTTGAATAAGTAGAGAAGAGGCTCCCAGTAGTGGAAGGCAATCTTTTATTATTAGGGGAGAGGATCATTTCAAGAAATGTGGTCCTCTCAATCCCATCATATAGCCTTGCCTATGAGTTCCAAAGGGGGTGACCGGTAAAATTTGACAGGGCTAAAAAGAGATTATTGTGAAGAGGGGAAGCATGCAAACAACTTATGAAATGGGTGAGGCACAAAGAATAGTGAAACGGGTGAAGGATGAAAACAACAGGCTGTTGGAAATCATGGAGGCACGGGCATCACCAATTTGAGGGAGATGAACCATACGCTTTTCTGCAAGTGTTGTTGGAAATCATGGAGCAAGGAAAACAACAGGCTGGCACAAATCATGCAAGTGTTGTTGGAAATCATGGAGCAAGGAAAACAACAGGCTGGCACAAATCATGCAAATGTGTCATTCTAGTAGGTAAGGAGATGACAAACCCACAAAGAACAAGTTCTCCAACTTCTGGTGGGTTTACAGCAGAAGGGGGATACATCATGTCAAGGATAATTCCTTTGTGGCGTAAATATCCACCACAATAAATAGAACCAGGATTGGATTTTGGGAGTAGAGAAAGAATATTCCCTTCTCTCTCAAGGACAGATTCCCCTTGTCCAGTTAGCCTGGACCCTAACAACTCTACTATCTCCAGACGGAGGGGGAGTAGTTGGAGCGAGATTTAGCAGCATTTTCAATTCATTGAGGACAAGTCGGGCATAATTGCTTGATGTCCTGGAGTGGTGACTGAATGTCAACAAATCTGGTAAGTACATTTGAAGGTGGGAAAGATGGGGTTTTCACTGTTAAAAACAACTGCAAGTCTGCACCATAGCAGGGTTGCATCGGGATGTCCAGCACTCCATACAAAGATCTTTCATGTGGTTGGCCTTAAAATATGTAAACCTCATTATGACAACCAGGCTAAGAAGAGATGGGTAGGCTAGGCCCAAAGCATTGCACCTTTTCTGCTACTACCATCTGTTACTACACTGTGTATCACAGCAGAAATCTGGAATTAATATGTGGACAAATTACATATCAGAGGCATCCTGGGACATCTAAACCTTGTGGGCAGATGGAGAGAAGAGATTGTGGACTGAACACCAATCAAAGCGACACTGGACAGCCATCTGGACACTGTTGTACCAGTTAGCTATTGGGGCTATGGCATGAGTGATGACAATAACTCAAAATCTGCCAGGAGCTTGGTTGTCAACTCGCAATACGTATCGTGTATGATACAGTAGTACTGTATGATACACTATCGTGTATCATATGATACAGTAACTCTAGGAGTTTAGGTTTATACTCCTCAATCCATGTAGAAACTAGAAACATGATTTAATATATATTTTTGCAAATTTTTTATTTGTCTCCTCTTACAAGTCTATCTAGTTCCAGAATTCCAGAATCCAGATTCACAAGTATACATTAGATGAAAGAAAAAACTGATACTACCTATCAGCCTGCCTATATGTATTGTATGATTTGTATCGGATCAACCTATATATATATATATATATATATATATTTTTTTTTTTTTTGGAAAAGGGTAAATTTTATTCCAAAGAAACACAGTAATCGTACAACATACAATCGAAGTGGGGAATCCCACTCATCAAGACCTCATAACATTTACATCAAATTCGATGTTATGAAGCAAGCCCACAAGAGGTGTAACCAGTCCCTCGAATATCCGACGGTTTCGCTCCCGCCAGACATGTCAAACCGAGGCAGCCAGACGAACCCTAGCAGTCCGGAACCAGTCCTCCCCTCGACCTCTACTATCTCGGATCACCGTTATGATGTCCCCAGTACTCTTTCCGGAATCACAACCTCCTAAAATTCTACTTTGCTCCTTCCAGATCTGCCAAGTTAGGACACACTCGAAGAAGATGTGGCGGATAGATTCTAGCTCCACCCCGCACAACACACACTTGGGATCCTGAACCGGCACTCCGAAAGAACACAGCCGATCTCGAGTAAGCAGACGACCCAAAAGGAGCTTGTAAAGACAGAGCTGCATCTTCCTTGCCAGGCCCTTGCACCAAACAAAGTCGTAGTCAGGACTCTGAGGGAAAGCGCGCCTGATGAGATTGTAGCAACTCTTGAATTTGAATTCCCCAGAACCCGTGGACGCACCCGCCGGCTCCCAAATCCACCGATCTGCAGGCAAGTCCGGATCAATGGCAACAGTACTAATGATCTCTCCCAGCTCCATGGTAAATCGATAGGACTCCGGCCTCCACTCGCCGTCACGAATGATCCGACTACACGTCAGTCCCCGCCTTTCCTCCCAGTGAGTCTGAGCCCCTCTGAAGTCCAATAACGATCTCCAATCTATCCAGGGATCTCGCCAGAGGTCCGTTCCAGCCCCATCCTTCATGACCTTTCTGATAGCAGACTTCAGAGTTCCCCTGTGTCTCAGGACAGTCTTGAACGTGACGGAATGATTGTTGTCAGAAGTACACGTCCAAAAGTTCCCCTGCTTCACATATCTGCTATGCATCCAGGCAGCCCAGAGAGACCCCCCATTTAGGAATTTCCATGCCAGCTTAAGCGCAGAGGCCTCCCGAATCTCCAGCAGAGGCCGAAGCCCCACTCCTCCCTCCTCCCTGGGACGGCAGAGCTGATCCCAAGAGATCGCATGCAGACCCCCCCTCCAGATAAAATCTGCACAAATCCGATCCACTTTCCTAACAGTAGCGACAGGAAGGAGAATGGATTGTAGCCAGAAGTGAGCAACAGCTGTAATCACTGACCGAACCAACTCAATGCGACCTCCAAAAGACAATCCCGAGGCTTGCCAACCTTCCACCCTCCTCTGGACGTACTCTACCAAACTATGACAATCATGATCCCGAGCATAGTTGACCGTGAGGGGCACTCCTAAATACCGCACCGGAAGATCACTCCTCTCGATACCCAGCACATAAGCCCGCTCCTCCTTCTGGGGACATAAGGAGCTGAAGTACACCCGGCTCTTCTCCCTGTTCAGCTAAGTCCCGATAAGGAGTGCAACTCTCCCATAATCTCTGCAAGCGTCTGCATACCCTCCATCGAAGGTCGGAGGAACACCAATAGATCATCAGCATAGATGAGGTAGATGACAGGGGGATCCACCCTCCGAAAAAGTGGGACCAGCCTCCCTCGGTGTGCTGCTAAGTCCATCAGGCAAGTGAAATATTCCATAACAATCGTGAACAGGTAAGGGGACAGGGGGTCGCCTTGCCGAAGCCCACGATTATTCTGGAAATAACCGTAGGGGATGCCCTGTATGAGGACCGAGAAAGTGGGGGTCGTGATACATTCCCGTATCAGGTCTACCCAATGGTCCCCAAAACCCATGGCAGACATCAGATGGCACAGGAAGTCGCGGTTTACCATGTCATACGCCTTCCGCAGATCCAGTTTCACGCAAGCCTTCTCACCTCCAGGTTTGTTAAAACCTCTCACCATCTCATGAGCCAGGAGGCTGTGCTCAGCAATCGACCTCCCCTTGATAAATGCAGCCTGGTTCAGGGATATTAAGTCCTGCATGATCCCCTCCATACGCCGGCACATAAGGTGCGTAATTATCTTATAAAGATAATTAAAGCACGCAATAGGTCTGAAGTCCGCCAGCGCAGTTGCTCCCTCCTTCTTAGGTACCAAGGTCAGGAAGGTGTGATTCAACTCTTTAAGCAGCTTGCCATTGGTGAAGAATTCCTGAACCACCTCCACGACTTGGTGTTTCAGAGTATCCCAGTGGCGTTTGTAGAAACCACTGCTAAAACCATCCGGACCTGGAGCCTTATTGGGATCTGCCAGCTTGACAATAGCTTCTACCTCCTCCAATGTAACGGGCGCAAGAAGAATACTATTTCCGTACGGAGTCACCAATCTCTTCGTAGTGATCTCTGGGAACACAGATAAGTAGTCAGTCTGGAAATACAACTCAGAGTAGTACCTGACCGCTTCGTACTGAATCCCAGCCGGCTCCCCCACAAGATTGCCATCCACATCCAGAAGCCGGGAGATGTGATTCCTATGCTGCCTGGTCCGGATGACATCATAGAAGAACTTGGAGCACCGGTCGCCGTCTTTGAGCCAGGAGCATTTGGCCCGTTGAGCCAAGCTGATCTCCTTCTGCAACCGCAAGATGTTGACTTCAGCAATCAGCTCCTTCTCTCTAGCCGCCAAGTCCCCATTAAGCATGTCAGCCTGCATGTCTTCCTGGATGGCTCGCAACTCCACCTCCTTATCTTCTAAAGAGGTCTTCGGCAACCCCTTCACCCAACTTCGAAGAGCCTGCTTCGTGGCCTTGAGCCGACGAACCAATCGAAACTGGGCCGTCCCCTGCTGACCACTATCAAGCCCCTCTGCGACAGCCTCCAGGTAGCCCTCAGAGAGGTACCAACTATTGTTGTACCTAAAAGGACGGGCCTTTCTAGGAGTCCGACATGAGAATCCAACCCGGATGGGGGAATGGTCACTCGTCCCAGCAGCCAAACCCTCCGTCGAAGTGTTAGGGAAATGACGGAACCATTCCCCATTGCCCAGAGCTCTATCAAGCTGGCATGCAACCCTATTTCGAATAGCTTTGTTATGCCAAGTCCAGATGAAGCCCGAGCGAGAAAGTCCCTGGAGCCCTGCCTGAAGGAGACATCACTGAAAATCATATAGGATTGGATCTGGAACTGGTCTACCTCCCACCTTCTCCCCACGGTGAAGAAGTGCATTGAAGTCCCCGATCAAAAGGAGAGGAAGAGACGCCGAATCAGCAGCAGCTGCGACCCGGGAGATGTCACTCCAAAGAGATTCCCTCCTCCGTCTATCGTTGTGGCCGTAGACAGCCCCCAATAAAAACCGGAAGCCTCCCTTGTTGGAGAAGGAAATAGCAATCAACTGCTCCGTCATCACAATCATATCTCCATCCCAGCTCTTCGAGTTCCATCGAACCCAGATTCTGGCCATGTCACATAGGGCCAGGTTATGAAGTTGGGCCCAATGAGCTGGGGTCCTACGAGCAAGAGTCTTGTCACCCTTAATCTTCGTTTCTAACAGGATAGAGATGTCACATTTCTCTCTGTGCAACACCCCACAGATCTCTCTCCACCTACCGAGCGAACACGCCCCCCTCACATTCCAGGCTATAATGGCCATTAATTTAATTAGAGGAGGGGGCCCCGACAAATCACCCGGATTGGCACCTGGGGAAGGTGCCGCATCCGTCACTACAAGATCCTCCTCCATCCCAGACGGGACGAACTGTCGTGGGGTGTCCTGAGAGAGAACCAAAGCCCAGGAAGGATTGTTAACACACACCTCCTCCTCTCTGTCCACAGAATGCATCTCCTCCCTGGATGAGCTGTCACTTAGCGGTCCGACAGCACGTCTCTTCCTGCAGTAAACCTGCCCCTCAGCCGAACCTCCACCCCCTCGCACCTCGATCCCCGACGCCGCCATGCCCCTCGTAACAATGCTACTTTGTCCCTGGGGAGTAGGCAACGCCCCGCTCGTGGTAGCCAGCTGGGTAGATACAACGAGGCACGTCCCGCCCTCACTCACCGGAAGCGTATCTTCGCCCACCAAGGCCTCCTCTCCGCAGTCAACTCTAATATCCATATCACAGGGAGAGTCTAGAGTCTCACCCTGTGAGATAGAAGGCTCCTCATGATGTCCGGCCGCCGAGCATATCACAGGGAGAGTCTAGAGTCTCACCCTCCTCCATCCTCGTTATTCCCCTGCGGACTAAGGCCAGCCCCGAATTCGAAAACCGGGGGGCTTAGAATTGGATCCGCGCCACTCCCGACACCCGACCCCCCACGTGGGGGGTCGCCGCTGCTGCTGCCCGCTCGGAGGCCGCTGCCCCCGCTGCCGCCAGCACCCCCCCCCCCCCACCCGCATGGGGGGTTCCCGATGTCGCCTCCTCCTGACCCCCCCCCCCGCCTGGGGGGGTCCCGATGCCGCCGCCCCCTGATCCCCCCCCTGCCTGGGGGGGTCTTGCCACCGCCTCCCGACCCTCGTTTCTCCGGTCGGCAGGGCCGCCCGTGGGACGCCCGCCCACTCCCGCCCCTCCCGGCCGGCGCAGACCCCTCCCCGCGAGCGGATCGGGGGGTCGGGGGGGGGAGGGGACGGTGGTAGCGTGGAAGCCCTAGCCGCTGGATCGCCTGATCGCCCATCTATTATATTATTATTATTATTATTATATATATATATATATATATATATATATATATATATATATATATATATATATATATATTGCAAATGATCTCTAGCCTAGTGGTTAAGAGAGATGCATGTGGCCCGAGCGGTCAGGAGTTCGAATCCCAGTGGGAGCGATTCCAGAAATAATTTACCTGGTTCCAAAAAAAAAAAAATATATATATATATATAGGTAAGAAGTAAGACATCCTTCTCTTGGAAGAAAGAGAAGAGGGCCAAGATAAAACGGTCTTCTCATCTCGCACATCCACAGCTCCTGCAGATCCAGAAGCTGCCAATGCCAAGGGACTTATCTCTGGGGGGACATATCTAGCACAAGAGATTTGTTTTGCAGCAGCTTCTTGCTTTGTGCCTTTTTAAGTTGTTTTGCTTGGTAGCATTTGGTCGTTCTTGTACTTGAAAAAGTTCTATTTCTTGTTATGGTTTTCTCAACTACTCTATTAATGAAAGATGCATGTGATATCTCAGCTACTTGCTTTGTGCCTTTTTAAGTTGTTTTGCTTGGTAGCATTTCATTGTTCTTGTAGTGGACAAGAGTATTTTTTTTCCTTGTAATGGTTTTCTCAACTACTCTATTAATGAAAAATGCATTGTTCTTGGACTTGACAAGAGTTCCTTTCTAATGGTTATCTCAACTACTCTATTTATGAAAAATGCATGTGATTTAGAATGCTAACCAAGTAAATGTTTAGATACACTCCCCCTAATATTGATGCATGAAGGAAAGTTCTTATTCATATCTCCAATTATGAATGCAACAGTCAAAAGCTTGATGAAATACAATGCAAAATACTATTGGCTGGCATTAAATTCTATACATTTGTGGCAGAACATAGAGGTTTTCTATCCTGTTACACAGATAATTTTTTTTTCCAGTCCGCTAACATCTTGCACAATGAAAATTAGTTATGAATAAAACGTTGCCTCATGGAAATATCAGTGATTGTATATGAATGTAATGAGCTTCATTATCTTAGCTACTAGGAATTGTTCTCTTCTTGATTGTCTTGTGTTGCTTATTAGCTCATGTGACAGAAAGCCGTGAGCTTTTTCAGGCCACGACTTCTTAATGATGGGAGCTATGCCTCAGATTTCAATTGTAATGTATGGACGTAAAACTGGATACACAAACAAAACACAGAACAAGGTATAGGAAAAGACAAGCAGAACCCCAAAGGACATAATATCTCGATGAGCAAAAAAGGTGTTCAACCGCAGCAAATTCTGTGTGCTTTGTTTTCTTTCTATTTTTTTTTTCCTTTTTGGATAGCCTAAGTGAGTGTTGGTCCAAAGTTTTTACACATTCTATCGATCTTCCAAGATCTGACAAAATTTCCAGTCATACAGTAGCAATAGCATGCCTAACGAACAAAGCTATTCACTTTCTTGTTTCTTCAGTCCAACGACAATAGGCATGAAACTGGCAACATCTATCAGATTGTGGAAATTGGTGCAAAATGCAAACTTCCTGAACAGGATGTAGCACGAACATAACTAAAGCAAAAACACATTTTACTGTACTGTGTCTATGTTAGTATAAGATAAAGTATTAGTTACCTAGGCAAAAGTTCATAGAAAGATGAAATGGAAATGTAGGAAGTACGTACATAGATGTAAATTGGTGTCCTATCTGGATCGGCTCTTCTGGATGCACAACAGCAGCAGCCACCCATTCTTTGAATAACTTAATTGTTTATCAAGGCTGAAGTGTGGCAATTAATAAAAAAACGTAGGTACAAAATTGCGTGTGATCTGGCATGAGAAACATGTGAAAACTATTAAAGTTCGATATAAAATGTTTCTTATGTCAAGCAGAGTACCATTAGTAACCTCGCTAAATATTTTACGCAGTGTATCTTATACATAGATAAACAAAGAAAATAACCTGGCATGAGGGACGTCAAAACTATTCAGGTTAAGGCTTGTTACCTTGTTATCTCATGCATCAGGTAACCCATTAAGCAATGTATCTTAAACATAGATAAACAAACAAAATAACAAGAGCATCAATTGCGAACACATAATATTAACCCAGAATGTGTTGGAAATTTGGTCAATTAGGGATTTGGCATTGATTCAGCCGTGATCCTAGAAATATGCTAGGATTTGTGTTTTATGTAAATATAGATAGTCGGTTCTTGTACTCATACCGAAATCAATCAAGACACATTCTTTCATACTTTCTAAGTTGGTATCAGAATAGAGTTTTTCTGAACGTGTCTGAAACCCTAAATCTGCTTCTTTTTTTCCCTCTTGCCCCAAGCCATGTATGAGGTTACGTCCAAAACCACCCTAAATTATGTTGCGGCCGTCCAAATAAAAACTTTAGAGATCCAACCGAATCATTCCAGTACCCACTTTGTCTAAATCACCACCATTCATTTAAATGGTGATAATTTCCTTCGCTAGTCTCAATCCGTCCAGATATACATTCGCGGGCAAGAAAAAATTGGCTACATCACCAGGGACAAGAAAACTCGTGCAGCAGACGATCCTTCGTATACCATTTGGGATGCTGAAAACTCCATGGTTATGACATGGCTGGTCAATTCCATGGATGAAGATATTAGTTCCAATAATATGTACTATCCTACTACGAAGGAATTGTGGGATAAAGTAAATAAGATGTACTCTGACCTGGGTAATCAATCTCGGGGTTTTGAGTTGACTCTAAAATTGGGAGAAGTTCGGCAAGACGATGACTCTGTCACCAAATACTTGAATTCGCTGAAGAGATTGTGGCAAGACCTTGACCTCTTTAACACATAACGAGTGGAACTCTATGCTGATTGCAACCACCACAAGAAAACAGTAGAAGACAGTCGTATTTACAAGTTTTTTGCTAGTCTCGATGTCGAGTTTGATGAAGTGCGAGGAAGGATCATTAGCAGACCTCCTCTGCCATCTATTAGTGAAGTTTTCGCTTAAGTTAGGAGAGAATAAAGCCGAAGGAGTGTCATGCTCGGAAAAAAGATCACTAGTGAGTCAATTGAAAACTCTGCCTTGATTACTGTTGTTGCTGCCTACAAGGCTGCAAATTACCTGCGCACGGACGATAGAAGCCAGAGGTTGGTGGGACTATTGCAACAAGCAACGCCACACTCATGAGACTTGCTGAAAAATTCATAGCAAACATGCCAATTGGAAAAGTAGTAAGCAAGGAGAGAACAGCAATCATGGGGTCCCTACTACCAATATGGTCGACTCATTCCCTTCAACAAAGAGCAAATTGATCAACTCTTGAAGCTGATTAAGTCCAATTCCTCATCTGGTATTCCTAGTGTTTCCTTGGCACAAACAAGTACAAAGCATAAAGACCTTTCTTGTCTAAATTGCTCTCCATGGATTATAGATTCCGGAGCCTCCAATCATATGACTAATCTTTGATCTTTCTCATTTACTTAATAGATATTCTCCTTGCTCTGGCAACGGGAAAAAAAATCAGAATTGCCAATGGTAGTTTTTCACCTATTGCAGGAAAATGACTTATTCAACTGACCGAAAAAATTAATCTCAATTATGTTCTTCCTGTTCCTAAATTAGCCTGCAATCTTTTGTCTGTTAGTAAACTATATTGTCCTATTACTTTATTTGAATCACATTGTGAATTTCAGGACCAGAACTCGGGGACAATGATGCTGATTGAAGGTAATTACTACTTTGATGAAATCTCTATTAGTAACAAAAGAGCTCATGGCTTTATTAGTACTAGTTCAATTTCTGTTCATGACAAAATTATGCTATGACATCTTAGACTAGGACATCCTAGTTTTGCCTATCTAAAACATTTATTTCCAAAATTATTTAAAGGAATGGATTCTTCTTCTTTTGAATGTAAAAGTTGCATTTTGATAAATAAAAAAATCATCGTTCTACATATTTACCAAGACTCTACCAAGCTTCCAAACCATTTTATATAATTCATAGTGATGTTTGGGGTCCTTTAAAAATTTTACTCTTTCCCGAAAAAAAATGGTTTGTTACATTTATTGACGATCATACACATTTGTGTTGGGTTTATTAATGAACAAAAAATTTGAAGTGGAAAACTTATTCAAAAAAATTTACATTATGATTGCAAATCAAATTCAAACAAAAATTAGTATTTTACACTATGACAATGGAACAGAGTATTTCAATGAGCACTTGGATGATTTTTTGAAAAAAAAGGCATTCACCACCAATCTACTTGTAGGAATACCCCTCAACAAAATGGCATTGATGAACTTAAAAACAAACATTTACTCGAAGTAGCACGTGCCATAACGTTTTCTATGCATATCCCAACATATTTATTAGGTGAAGCTGTTTTGATGGCGTCTTATTTGATAAACAGGATGCCCACTAAAGTGTTAAAATACAAAACACACTTGAGTGCCTAAAAGAATTTTCTTTCCCAAAACTAGGCTTGGACCTACCTGTCAAAGTTTTTGGATGTACGGTATATGTTCATATACCAAGCCAATTTCGTTCAAAACTTGACCCACGGGTTGTAAAATGTGTTTTTGTGGGGTTATGCTTCACACAAAAAAGACTAAGTGTTATGACCCTCAAACAAAAAAAATCCATGTGAGTACGGATTTTTTTTTGGGTTATGCTTCACACAAAAAGGACAGAGTGTTTTGACCTCGAACAAAATTTCCATGCGAGTACAGATGTTTTTTTTTAAAACAACCCTATTTTACCCAAAATTCTCTTAGGGGGAGAAATATGAAATTAAAGACAATTTTGTAATATTTTTGTCCACTTCCCAACATAATCTGCCCTACACAAGAACCACATTCTGATAACGGTCACTTCAGAGATTCAGATCCTTTGGTGCCAAGTGAAGGGGTTTCCCGCGGACCGGGAGAAGTACTACAGACTCATCAACATGATCTGAATTCTGAGCTTCAGGTTTATACTAGGAATAGATTTCACCAAACTAACAAAGACTTCAATGTCAGCTCTGCACAAAACCAGTCTAAAAACCCAAGAAATAACAATGTGAGTTCAGGTAATCCTATTCCAAACTCCTATTCTAATTCCTTCATCTTTGCCTAATAGTTCAATTGATAATTCAACTATTCCCAATAATTTGTGTATTATTCATGATCTTGATGTCCCTATAGCAATTGGAAAGGTGTTCGAAGTTGTACTAAACATCCTACTGCTAAATATCTCTCCTACCAAAGACTATCAAAGAATCATAAATCTTTCACATCTAGGATTGCACCCTTGCTTGTTCCAAAGAATATACAGGAAGCATTGAATGATCCGAATTGGAAATAGCAGTCATAGATGAGATGAATGCTCTAAGGAGAAGTACTTGGGAGATGGTTGATCTGTCCCGAGACAAGAAAACGGTAGGGTATAAGTGGGTGTTTACAATAAAGTGTGAAGTTGATGGAAGTGTTGAGAGGTACAAGACCAGACCGGTGGCTAAAGGCTTCACCCTAACTTATGGGATTGACTATCAGAGACATTTGCTCCTGTTGCTAAAATAAACTCTATCAGAGTTATGTTGCCCCTTTCAGAAAATTCAGATGGGCCTTTACACCAATTTGATGTCATAAATACTTTTCTTAATAGTGATCTTGAAGAGGAGGTTTCCATAAGCTGCCACCAGGATTCAAAAAGAAACTTAGGAGTGACAAAAGTATGTAGGTTGAAATCACCAAGAGCATGATTTGAACGGGAAGGCAGTTACATTTTACGGCTTCCTTCAGAGCCAGGCAGATCACATTATATTTTATAAACACTCAAAATATGGTAAAATTACAATTTTGATTGTTTATATTAATGACATCATTTTAACGGGTAATGACAGAGTTGGCATCCCTCAAGAAGAGGCTTGCAAAAAGGTTCCAAATTAAGGACCTAGAAATCCTAAAATACTTTCTTGAAATGGAGTTTGCAAGATCCAAAAAAGGTATGTTTGTCAATCAGAGAAAAATATGTACTTGACATACTTGGCAAAACAGATTTACTAGGATGCAGGGTGGCAGAGACTCCCATTGAGCCTAATTTGAAGTTACATGCTGCCAAAACTGAAGAAGTGAAGTATAGGGAATAAAATCAGAGACTTGTAGGCAGATTAATCTACTTGTCTCATATGCGCCCTGATATTGCTTTTGCAGTTAGCATGGTAAGTCAATTTATGAACTCACCAGGGTCTGAGCATTTTGAGGCGGCCTACAGAATCTTAAGATATCTGAAAGGGACTCTATGCAAGGGCTTACTATCAAGAAACATGGTCACCTGCAAGTTGAAGTCTACACTGATGCAGATGTAGGAAGTGTTACTGATAGGAGATCTACTTCGGTCTACTGTTCTTTTCTTGGGGAAAACCTAGTTACCTGGCAAAGCAAAAACAAAATGTGGTAGCTAGCAGTAGTGCAGAAGCAGAGTTCGGAGCTGTTGCCCATGGAATTTGTGAGGTAATGTAGATCAAAAGGATACTTGAAGAGCTGAAGTTTTCTCATTCAGCACCTATAAAAGTTTGTTGTGACAACAAGGCTCTATAGCTCATAACCCAATGCTACATGATCGTACAAAACATATAGAGGTGGAAAAACATTTCATCAAGGAGAAGCTCCATATTCGAATAATATGCATGTCCAACAACCGAGCAACTTGTTGGCGTTCTAACTAAGGGCCTATACAAGAAGCAAACTAACTGGCAAGCTGGCTATAGAAAACGTCTACAAAGCATCTTGAGGGGGTTCTCCAATTGCCATTACTGCTCAAACAACATATGACAAATGTCAAGTCCGTCAACCACGTCGCAGTAGATCCCGTTTCTATAGGCGTCGATGAAAAAAGGAACTCGGCACCGCTCGGTTACCATGACGGTTGGCACCTTCTGAACCCATTCGACAAATTACAGATCTGAGTGCTTCTCCAATGTCAAACTTGTGACTTTGACCATCTATCGACTAATGATGATCTCCTAGAAGTCGTTATTGACCACAATCCCAAATCATTTACCATTGATGGTACATCGGGTTCTGAAAAGCTTGTTCCGTTGTGAAGAATCTTCGAGTCTTTGTGCTAACATAATATTATGTACTATACCAAGGGCTACTTCTTTCTCCTCGGACTCATCAGGTGCGCAATTAATATCACTGTTCGCCTCTTCTTAGAAAATTCTTGATTAGCGTAACCCACATGTTTTCTCCATGGACAATCATTCGAAAACTTATCTGACTGTTTGCACTTGAAATACTTGTTAATGATGGATTTGGCAAATGAGTTGTTGGGTCGGGTAGTCGTCTCTATAGGTTTCTTCCCAGTCGTCTTCTCCGCCGCCTTATCCTCTTTGGATGTTTCATTCATTGCTTTGTTCCTGGGCCGATCCACTGTCTCCGATTACCCCTTCGATCTACCGCTCGACTGCCACTTATCTTGCAGCAAACACCAGGCTTGCAAGGCTCAATTCCAGGCCTTTGTCAGGTTAGGAATGCACTGAGCTTCGATCCGATCTCGAATCTCTAGCTTGAAGCCATCCGTAAAGTGGATATATGTTGCCGTTTGGTCTTGTCGAGATGTTTCCTCTTGTCAAGATGGAAGAACTCTACGGTATACTCATTGATGCTTCGTTGCCCCTTCAAAAAAGGTGTTTCTCGTAGTCGTCGGGTAGGAAGCACACCTTCAGGTTCTTCGGCATCTTCCCTCAGGAGGTGATGCATCTCTTTCCTTTCTGTCTATGCTCGTTATGCAACCTATCCCACCAAGGACAGGCCACCAACTTCAAATTCTTGTCCATCAGGATCTCCATATAGTCGAAGAATCAGTTCACCTTCGACAACCAAATGTTTGCCCAACCGGAAAACCGGTTTTTCCAACACCAAATGTTGCAATGATTGGTGCTCACATTGTTTTCCGGTTCCCCTAACCGGTACATTGTCGGTGTACTGATCATGGACACAAAATTGGGTCCAGCCTTTACTAATGTCCGCATCAAAGGTACTAGCATAAAAGTTGAATTGTCAATCTAGATATATTCATTTAGTGTCTGCCAACGCTAATAAGAAATAGTCTAAGTAGTTGGTGCTGCTCCAGAAGACCAAGCAATATAGTATATTAAAACAAAATTAAATAAACATATCACTCCATGACAAACTTAAATAAGCATATCCAACAACATTTTCCATGAAACTAAAAATTATTTGCAATAGTATTTCCACAAAAATCCATGTATGATCATATATAAGACAGTTCAACCCTCACTATTTACAATAACCAGTGTCTATCATTGAAACGACTTGAAAGAAATATAAGATATAAATTTCATCCCGGAAACAAAAGGTAAATTTCTAATTCCAAAACATTGTGCAGCGATAACCTTGTAAGCACCGAAACTAAATAAATCGATACTGTGTCCATGTTGTGTTGGCCGAACACGTATTCGACATGACAAAGACGATCCAAAATGTGCTCCCTGTCACTTTGTATAGGACACATTACATAGTATACGAACATTCCAAAATACACTGGGAATAAGCCAAAACATGTCCTGTGTCTGTACCGCCATGTGCATATTGTGTCAGTGTCCCATTCGTGTCCATGTAACATATATTCTAGATGAAACCACTCGTTCCGAGAATCGCCCATCAACTACTGTAGACTAGATGCAATAAGCTTGTAACCGGGTTATCCGAATGAAGTCATTCCAATCATTATAGGGTCAAAAAAAAACGAAGCTATTAATATAATTTATATAAACATGCGATACGAGAGCAATTGTATATTGAGTAACCAATGAACTTATTAACACAAGAACACAAATTCGCATTCATGTAAACTCACAATCCTCGAAATTGCAACACCAGCTGCAAATTTCTAAATCAAATAATTTTGCAATAACAATTCTCAGATGATTAATTTATAAACCATAAATAATCTAACGAACAGTCCATCATCCTCAACTTTAATAATTAACATTAAACCAAGAGATCGATCCATAGTGACACAGCTTTATTCCAAAATTCAAAAAAAAAAAAAAAAAAAAAAAAAAAAAAAAAAAAAAAAACTAACCCTAGCAAAAGTACTAGCAGACGAAAATTCGATGGCATGATTAAAGAATATGAATAAAATTTAGTTGATTTTACCAGAAAAAAATAGCGGAATTCTCTTGAGAATTGGGAGAATTATTCATCTTCTCCATCATCAGAAGGGGGAGCGAGGGAGAGAGAGAGAGAGAGAGAGAGAGTGGGGACTGATAAGGATGACGGCTTTATTATAAATAAATAAAAGAAATATTCATCTCTGAAGAAGAAATTTTATTTTATTTATTATATTATTGTTTTTTATCGACGATGAGTGAGAGAAAAGGATAGGAGTTTAATAAATAAAATCAATCAATCAATAAGATAGGGGACTGTGGCCCAACTTCTTCTTTCTTCTTCAACGGAGCTGCCGTCATTATTTCCTTGCTTTCCGATTTTGCCCCTGCACCTGGCAACGGTACGGTACGATGCACTGCGGAGAACGGTATCATGGGCTACACTGCTGCCGTCTGCCGTGGCATTTTTATTTATTTACTTATTTCGATAATAAACTGTTTTAACTTATATATATATATATTTTTTAACTTATATATATATATATATATATATATATATATATATGGCGGATCAAAAGCCCCCCTTAGAAAACCCCCTAAAAATCCTCCCTCACTCTCATCCATAATTTATATATATATATATATATATATATATATATATATATATATATATATATATATATATATATATCTATTATACAAAACACAAAGGTTTTTGAATCCTAGGGCTGACTGTGCCAAGATAAAGAGTAGTTGGGATTTAATCTTGGTGAATCAACGGTTGTGGGGTTTTATGGGGAAGAGCATTATTGGGAGTGGACTTTTATGGGGAAGAGCATTATTGGGAGTGGGGTTTTATGGGGAATCCAAAGATGGAAATTTAATATTTTGATGGTTGGGATTTAATATTTTGATGGGGGCCTCATAATGGTTGTGGATGAGCATTATTGAGAGTGGGATTTTATGGGGAATTCAAAGAAAATTCACATCTAACAGTGGTTGGGATTTAATATTTTGATGGGGGCCTCAAAATTATTATTGTTCGTTTAAAATTGGGGGTCCAAAATTTTGAGGGGGAATACCTTAAATGAACCATGCCCTATGGGCACGGATTATGACTAGTATATATATATATGAAAATATATATATATATATATATATATATATATATATATATATATATATATATATATATATATATATATATATATATATATATATATATATATTGCAAATGACCTCTAGCCTAGTGGTTAAGAGAGATGCATGCGGCCCGAGTGGTCAGGAGTTCTATATATATATATATATTTTCATATATATATATATATATATATATGAAGCGGATCAAAAGCCCCCCTTAGAAAATCCCCTAAAAATCCTCCTTCACTCTCATCCATAATTTAATGTTAATATTAACATTAAATACTAAAATTAACATTAAACTTAACATTAAAATTAATATTAACATTAATATTAACATTAACATTAATATTAACATTAACATTAATATAAAAATAAAAATTAATATTAATATTAACATTAATATTAACATTAATATTAATATTAACATTAAATTACGGATGAGAGTGAGGGGGGTTTTCTAAGGGGGACTTTTGATCCGCTTCCATATATATATATATATATATATATATATATATATATATATATATATATATATATATATATATATTTCTTTATATATATATATATATATATATATATATATATATAAAGAAATATATATATATATATATATATATATATATATATATATATGGATCCGGATCAAGATACCCGCCTGCGGAGTCCCGTCGAAGTCCCGCCCCCCTGCACCATCCAATCGAGCGGGGCCCGCGATGTCGCGCGATCCAACGGCCAAGGATCGCGGGGCTTCGACGGGGCTCCGAAAACGGAACTCCCGATCCGGACCATATATATATATATATATATATATATATATTTTTTTTTTTTTATTTTATTTTATATATATATATATATATATATATATATATATATATATATATATAGAGAGAGAGAGAGAGAGAGAGTAAGGGGGTGAGGTGCCACCTTACGGGTGGTGGCTATGTGTCACCACTCATGCTATCATCATGTTTCGAAAAGTGTGCAAGTGTATGATGATAGCATGGGGGGTGACACATAGCCACCTCACCGTGAGGTGGCACATCACCTCCCTTATATATATATATATATATATTCCACTATTTAATGAGTCTTCAAAACGGCTCAAAAGTGAGCCGTCTAAGCCGTCATTATATTACAGTTTATTTTATTTAAAAAAATAAATTATGTAAAAAATCTTCCACTATATAATGAGGCTTCAAAACGGCTAAAAAATGAGCCGCCTAAGCCGTCATTATATCACGGTCCATTTTATTTTAAAAATAATAAATTATGTAAAAAAAATTGTTGAAAAAAGTAGAAATTTGTCAACATGAAAAATCGAACTCAACCAAACAAGAAAAATATCTTGCACCGTAACCACATGAGTTAGAAGAGATATTTAATTATAATTGGATAATATTCTTATTATACGTGCAAAGTACGTGCATTTACTAGTATATATAGTCCCCTTCTTATATGTCACGCCCCGACCCGAGAAATCGCTCGTCCTCGCTAGATTTCACCCGAATCATCGTTCTCGCTGGGGCGTGATGCTACACGAGCCTGGAGTTACGCTCGTGAAAGGCAAGATAATAGGTTCGCGTAAGTTTATCTCAAATTGATAACATAAGCAGCGAATGGAAACATAGTATACAATAAGAATCTCTTTTATTAATAATAAACTGAGATTACAAGGCTTTGAATAACCCAACTGAATATACCAACTGGCTATAATGCTCATGATCTCTCTAGCTCACAAAGGATTACATTGTTCCATACATTATGCCTCTTTATAGCCAACAAGTAGTCTTTGGCCGAACATCTTCACGTTGCAAGTCCGAATGCCAATACGGTAGCTCGCCTCAAAACGCTAAGGACTCCATACCTCAGCGCGTCTAAGCTAAGTCCCGTCCCGAGCCGAACATATCCTGAACCTGTAAACAAACTAGTGGAGGATTACTGCTTTCGTCCTCGCTGCACTGATCAAGACCCACTCGTACCCAAACCAACACTAAGTAAATTTAGTGATGCATACATCTTTATTTGGTGATCTTTCTATTTAGCCTTAGGATCAGTTTTATGGCAATATTCAATGCGGTTATCGATAACAACTGAATCATAAAGGTGTCCAATATCGTGTTCCTGCAACAGATACAGTTAGACATAATATGAACATAAGCATAGTGATCGTGTCCATCTCCGTCTCATTTTTCCTAGCCTGCAATCGTTAGAAATTTTCATTACCAATCATACAATTCACGCAACCAACCAATCAACTTAGGCATATGCATAAGGGTATGTCATGCCCCAGAACCAAAATACTGGAGAGCGGGGGAATGACTCAGCCAGCTACGTATTATGGGTAGATGAATACCGTATAATACGATCAATGCTGTCTAAAAGACGAGGGGGTGCATACTACATGAAAGTCTCACTATGGTCACTTCACATCTATTGTCTCAATCATTCAAACAAGAAACAGTAATAGAGAACATGTAAGATAAAGCAGTAAGGCGTCCCAAACGCTCTGTCAAAATGTTCTTGATATCTGGCTTTACAAAACATAGCCAGATTGATGTAGCAAAAGTATACACAATTGTTATCAGCTGCAGTCTGACTTTAATTATAATTATGTAAAAGTAAGTACAAGACAATCCGACTAACATGTCGGTGCCAAACGGCTAAGTATAAAGTAAGTGACAAAACGAGCGGTAAAGTAAGGAACCCACTCGAGTCCTCCTGCGATCATCCCTCTAGTGTTGACCATCCTGGAGGTAGAAGTAAGCTGGATCCTCGGGGACCGGCTCTAAATCTGGCCATGCAAAACCAGAGAGGTTAGACCTCTAACAGCAAGTACCACAAGGAAGCACGACATGAGAACTAAAACCAGTAAGGAAAAATATGACAAATAAATCTCTGCTTGCCACTAGGATTCTCATAACATCACGACACTTTGAACCAACCTCCCAACCAAACAAGGACAGAAATTGGCCCGTCATGTCCTGACATTCTGATCATCCCAGTTAGGTAACAGAGTAGTACAGTACACAACAAGTCAATTTAAACGGCCATTCAACTACTACGGCTTGCTACTGTGTGTTCCAAGTTATCCTGGAATAATGTAATTAGGGATTCCTCAGTTCTTACTATGTGCAAGCAAGGCTAGTCTATCCAGTGAATCATGTGCGCCATGCATGAATTAGACGAGTCCCAGCAGGACGCCCGTCATCAATATATAATATACAATAAATAATATAACCAGATACTGCTCCATGCCCGTGTGGCAGGTTTACAGTATCTGTGGGAACCAGCCAGCCCGTCGGATACTACTCGTCCCAAGGGGGCTGCCATGTAAGAACTCGGGAATCCATTCTCTCCATGCAATCACTATTTTATTTAACTTAATAGTCTCTACGTTGAGTGAAGTACCATGCCGTGGATCATGGTTATTCAGAATGAGTACTTTCGTACGGGGTACGATATGCACAACTCTACAACGATACCAGTGCGGCTAGGTTGTAGGTCTTACATAGCGTAATGCAATAATCAAATCTAACCACGAAATAATCATGCCTTGACCATAAAGTACACATGCTTCTTTTGTAGAAAATAAATAAATACATAAATAAATAATTAGATTGAAGCCTGCATGTGCCTGTATGTCAATATTTGGGATCAGCCAGTCGATTACAATAGTTCATAACATGAACGTGTCTCATTCATTCATTTCAATAAGACGACTAGCCAGTCTCTTAGTTCCAACTAGGAACGCATGATTAATTTAGTCAAGATAACCATTATTATCAATGGTGACAAGGCATGAAAGTCAATTAGTATTAAATGGGGTCGAGTCTATAACTCTCAAGGTTTAATTCCAGTCAATCGGGGTATCTATGCTCAATTCACGACACATGGTACATCCCACGTAACAATCCATATTTAACAGAAATATTAACATATCATGATTATATCAAGTCTCATGCCAAAAGGCGTAAGGATATAAAATGGACGTTAAATATCTAATAAAATATCAATATACAGGGCTATAGAAGATCCAGGGTAAGTAGGCTACGCTCATGTCAGCCTACGCTCAAGTCAGACTACGCTCAAGTCAGCGTACGCTCAGGTCAAGCTAGCGTATGGACTCCATACGACTCCTAGTCACCCAAGTGAGCGTATGCAAGTCATACGCTCCCAAAAGGTAGCGTATGAACTCCATACGACTCCTGACCATTCAAGTCAGCGCATGCAAGTCATACGCTCCCAAAAGGTAGCGTATGAACTCCATACGACTCCTGACCATTCAAGTCAGCGTATGCAAGTCATACGCTCCCAAAAGGTAGCGTATGAACTCCATACGACTCCTGACCATTCAAGTCAGCGTATGCAAGTCATACGCTCCCAAAAGGTAGCGTATGAACTCCATACGATATACGCTTCCAAAAGGTAGCGTATGCAAGACACACGCTTCCTAAAAAGGCAGCGTATGGACTCCATACTGCGCTGCGCTAAAGAGCGCGCACAGCTCAGTGACGCAAGCTAAAAAGCTAGCGTACACTGCTCACTGTCTTCTCCAAACAGCAAAAACTCCATGGTTGTACCCCAAAGCTTCAAAAGTCCATAACTTGGTCAAAACAAGTCCAAATCCAACTTTTCAAAGGTTAAAATTGGGTAGAATAAACTTCTCTACAACATGGAACCATCAAAATTTGCAAACAAAGAAGTTTGATAGATCAAGACCACCAAAATCCGAAAATACTAATTTCTAGATCTACAAAAATTAAGACTTCGAAATGAGAAATGCCAAGTTCTAAACTCTTTTAGGATCACGAGAGGAAGATAAATGAACTATAAAAACATGGGTTCTCATGTGGAGCAAGTTGTACTTGCCTACGGTTTGGTAGGTGGAGAGAGTAATGAAGAAGAAGAAGAAGAGGAGTAATGGTAAGAATGTGAGTTTATGAGGAGAGAGAAAGAGATGTAAGCTTTAAATAGAAAAGGGGTGGTAGGTGGGAGTTGGGCCGGGTCCAATGGGTCCAATGGATCCAATGGGTCGGGTTGTAGGGGATCCAACCAAAGCCAACCCGAACCCAAATAAGCAAGACTAAGGCAGGGAATAAAAGCAGAAAATAAAGTACAGGTAATAAAATTACAGAAATATAATTGCAGGAAATAAATTAACATGAAAATTTAAAGAGCAGATTAATTGATTAACATGAAATTAAAGGAATTTAAATACAGGATAATACATGATAAATATTAAATAAATACATGATAAATACTAAATAAATACACATGAGTTGTACATGTATAAAATATGTATTCTGGAAACGGGGAGTGACATCTCTACCCTCCTTAGAAAAATTTCGTCCTCAGAATTTCAAATCCAAGCAGGATAGAAACCTCGGGGCTAAACTAATCTAAGTACAAGCAATTCAATCAAGCAATCATTTTACAATGTCCTTAGCAAGTAACATATCTATACTTAACAATCTACGATATTAAGCAATTCTACCCATAAGGTGATAAGCATGAGGAATCAAGACAATTAAGGTACACAGAAAAAGATATACCTTGTGAGTCAAACAGATGTGGATACCGTGATCGAATATCATCCTCACGTTCCCACGTTGACTCTCCCAAAGAGTGATGACCCCAAGCAACCCGGACAAGGTTAATTGTTCGGTTCTTGAGTATCTTCTCTCTTCGGTCCAAGATGGACACAGGCTGCTCCTCGTAAGACAGGTTGGTACCAACAACCAGTTCTGAATGATCGAGGATATGGCTTGGGTCCGATACATACCTTCGCAATTGAGATACATGAAATACGTCATGCACCTTTCGTAACGAAGGTGGAAGAGACAAACGATAAGCAACATCGCCTACTCTATCAAGGATAACGAATGGCCCTACGTATCGCGGACTCAACTTCCCGCGAACGCCAAATCTAATGACCCCACGGGTAGGTGAGATCCGCAAGAACACGTGGTCCCCAACAGAAAACTCTAGCGGCCTACGATGCTGGTCCGCCCAATGACGATGCCGATCTTGCGCAACACGAAGTCGCTCTCTAATTCCTTTAACCAATTCAACTGTCTGAACAATTATTTCTGGGCCTAGCATCTTCCTTTCCCCGATATCATCCCATGCTAGTGGCGATCTGCACTTCTTACCATATAGTGCCTCAAATGGCGCCATCTGGATACTGGCTTGATAACTGTTGTTGTATGAGAACTCAACTAAGTGCAGGTGGCTTTCCCAAGATCCTCCAAAATCCAGAGTGCAAGCTCGTAACATATCTTCCAAAGTCTGAATTGTCTTTCTGATTGCCCGTCCGTCTGTGGGTGGTAAGCCGTGCTAAATCTTAACTTGGTGCCCAAACTACGATGCAAGCTCTTCCAGAAATATGATGTAAAGCGGGTATCTCGGTCTGACACAATACTGACAGGGACTCCATGCTGCCTGACGATCTGTTGCATATACAACTCCGCCAACTTTTCTGTAGATTGCCCTACTCTGAAAGGAAAAAAATGTGCTGCCTTTGTAAGTCGGTCCACTATTACCCAAATAGCATCTTTACCACTTGGCGATCTTGGTAAACCGGTCACAAAGTCCATTGTGATGTGTTCCCACTTCCATTCCGGGACAGGAAGCGGTTGTAATAATCCAGCTGACCTCTGCTGCTCTGCCTTCACTTGCTGACATACCAAGCAACGGGAAACAAACCTAGCTATTTTCCTCTTCATTCCATTCCACCAGAAGTGCTGCTTGATATCTTGGTACATCTTGGTCCCTCCAGGATGTACAGAATACTGGGAATTGTGAGCTTCTGCCATAACTTCTTGTCTGATATCTCCACTAGGCACACATAGATGTGACCCAAACCTAAGGGTACCATCTTCATGAATTTTCAACTCCTTTCTGTGTCCTGACTCACATTCTGCCCTAAGCTTCTGAATTCTTGGGTCCTGCGCCTGAGCTGCCTTGATCCTGTCTACCAAGTCGGATTGAACTTGTAAACTTGCCAGTACTCCTACATCACTAGGAAGTATAACTTTAATGCCCATCTCCTAAAGGTCTTCTAAGATATGCTTCTGCGTTGTCAACATAAATGCGCCGCCTCTCCTGCTGAGAGCGTCTGCCACTACATTCGTCTTGCCAGGATGATACTGAAGCTCCACATCATAATCCTTAATCAACTCCAGCCATCTTCTCTGCCTCATGTTTAGTTCCTTCTGAGTAAAGATGTACTTTAGACTTTTGTGGTCTGTGTACATGTCTACTCGGTCACCATATAAGTAATACCTCCATAGCTTCAAAGTAAATACTACTGCCGCCAACTCTAAATCATGAGTTGGATAATTCTTCTCGTGGTCTCGAAGCTGCCTAGATGCATATGCTATCACCTTCCCGTGCTGCATGAGGACACATCCAAGTCCTTTACCTGACGCATCACAATATACAGTAAAACCTCCGGGTCCAACTGGCAATGTAAAAATGGGTGCTGATATCAACTTCTGCTTCAAATTCTCAAATAATGTCTGACATTCTGCCGACCAATCAAATGGCACATCATTCCGGGTCAAGCGGGTCATGGGCGCTGAAAGTCTTGCAAAGTCTGATACAAATCTTCTGTAATATCCTGCCAATCCTAAGAAACTCCGCACATCTGCTACGGTCTTGGGTACTGGCCAACTCTCTACTGCTTCTACCTTCTTGGGATCTACTGCTACTCCAGCTCCTGATATGATATGTCCCAAAAATGAAATGTGATCCGACCAAAACTCACACTTGCTGAGCTTGGCATACAACTGGTTCTCTCTCAGAACCTGCAACACTTTTCTGAGGTGGTCTTCATGCTCCTCTTCACTAGCAGAGTATACGAGAATGTCGTCAAGAAACACAACGACAAACTGGTCTAAATATGGCATAAAGATGTGGTTCATCAAATCCATGAATATTGCTGGAGCATTGGTCAAACCAAACGGCATTACTAAGAATTCATAATGCCCATACTTCGACCTGAATGCTGTCTTGGGAATGTCTTCCTTCCGAACCCTCACCTGATGGTACCCTGAACGAAGATCTATCTTGGAGAAAACTCTAGCCTTGCTCAACTGATCAAATAAGTCGTCGATCCTGGGTAATGGGTACTTGTTCTTCACTGTTGCCGCGTTAAGCTTCCTGTAGTCGATACACAATCTGGATGATCCATCCTTCTTCCCCACAAGTACCACTGGTGCTCCCCATGGCGATACGCTAGCTTGGATGAACTTCTTCTCCTTCAGTTCCTCTATATGTTGATATACCTTGGCCTGCTCCGAATCTGCCATTCTGTAAACCCGATCTGATATCGGTTTAGTCCCAGGTGCCAATTCTATACTGAACTCAATATCTCTAACCGGTGGTAGACCTGGAAGTTCTTCGAGAAACACGTCTAAAAATTCTTCAACTACCTTCGGAACTTGAACTTCTTCCATTGCCGTTATTACTCCCTGCTCTTGCTGAGTTGCCTCTGATCTGACTAAGGTGAATTTCTTCATGCCTGGAATATCAAAAGATACACTCCCACTACGACAATCTATTGTCGCATGACTGTCTTTCAGCCAGTCCATGCCTAAGATAACGTCGAAATTTCCAACAGGAAATTCTATCAACTGGGCGGGTAAAGAATGCCCGTAAACTACAACACTACACGCTAGAATAACTCTACTAACTCCTACGAGCCCATTGCCGGTGAGTATATTCAACCTCCCTGGCAATGCCTCGAACTCCATTCCTAGCCGTGTCGCAAATTGTGCAGATATAAATGAGTGCGATGCTCCCGAATCAAATAATACTACTGCGGGATATGAGGCGACGAGAATGTTACCTGCCACAACATCTCCCGATGCTAATGCCTCTTCCAAGGACAGAGTGAATGCCTGCCCTCGACCTCCTTGCTGGTTCCTATGTTGCGGCCTAGCCTGGTGCTGCTGCTGGCCCCTTCCTTGATGATGCTGGGGTGGTCTATGCTGGTGTTGCTGCATCGGCGGTCCCTGTTGCCGAAATATCTGAGCCTGCGGTACTAACGGATGCTGGGCTAATGGCCTCACTTCTACCGCTGGTCCTCGATACTGTCCTGCCCCTGGTGCTGGCAGAGCAGGAAACTGCTGTACTGGTCCTCCTGACCTCGAATTCATGGGACATGTGGTAACCCGATGATCTGGATTTCCACATATCAAACACTGCCCGTTCAATATCCGACACACATCTCTAGTGTGTCCCATCTTTCCACAATAAGTACAGCCCACCGGGGGTTGCTGGTTCTTCCTCTGTTGCTGTTACTGTTGCTGCTGCTGCCTGGGTGGTGCTGGTCCTCGTATCGCCACATCATGGATACGAATGCCAGGGGATGGTGCTGTTGTTCGGGGCGCTGCTCCCCCTCCTCCTTCAATCTGACTGTGGGATCTCTTCTGACCTCCAGTCCTTGTCGTAAGCCTCTGAATGGTGATTTCATGCCTGCGGGTTGCCGTCAATATTTCGTCAAAAGTTTGGTAGTTGTGCCCCTCTATCAATTGCAAGAGCTCAAGATGAAACCCTTGCTGGAACCTCATCGCCCTCTGGCGCTCCGTTGCTACCATCTCTGGGGCAAACCTGCTCAATCTGCAGAACTCCGCTGCGTAAGCATCCACAGTCTTGCCAGCCTGTCTGAGGTTGATAAACTTCTGTTGTAGCTCAAACTGCGCCACAACTCCATAATACTTCGTCTTGAACCTTGCTGTAAAATCGTCCCAAGCCACAGGACGTCTGATACCTACTTTCTCTGATTCCCACCAATCACGTACGAGATCCTGAAGTAACAACATCACTAGATCCACACGTTCTTCTGCCGGCACCTTAGCGGCCGTCAGAATAGCCTCAATGTCCTTAAGCCATGCATCTGCTGAGATGGCATCCTCCGTGCCCTCGAAACGATGGGGGTTGTACTTGTAAAACCTGGTTGACGCTCCAGAATCTGGCCTCGCCCCTCTTTCCAATGTCGTCTGTAATCCTTGGTTGAGTAGTACATTCTGCTCTTGCAACTGAGCGTGCATGCGCTGCTGGGCTAACATCTGGTGTTGCTGAGTAGCCATCATCCCTCTCATGATCTCCAGAAGAGCTGGTGTGTCCAATTCCACAGGGGTAGGTGGAACTATTGGTGGTGTTGGAACCTCCGGATACTGCGGTCCAACCGCTGGTTCTACTATCACCTCTTCTTGAATAGTCTCACGAAGTGGTTCTGACCCTTGTTGCTGACCAACCTGGTCAGGTTGTCCATGCTGCTGTCCATGTTGTTGCTGTCCAGCTCGGACAGATACGGACGAGGTGCCCCTAAGAAAAGGGACAAGAGAACAATTAAATGATCGGACATGAAGGATCAATGAAGTCAAGGGATACTGGAATGTCAAGCTGGAGTTGAGAATCAACAAATCATGAGAGCAAGGGGGAACATGTGTGATTGAGACATCCTATAAATCAAAACACCCTACAAGTCTGAAATCAGACCTGCATGGGCGACCACTAAAACCTTGTCACGCCCCAGAACCAGAATACTGGAGAGCGGGGGAATGACTCAGCCAGCTACGTATTACGGGTAGATGAATACCGTATAATACGATCAATGCTGTCTAAAAGACGAGGGGGTGCATACTACATGAAAGTCTCACTATGGTCACTTCACATCTATTGTCTCAATCATTCAAACAAGAAACAGTAATAGAGAACATGTAAGATAAAGCAGTAAGGCGTCCCAAACGCTCTGTCAAAATGTTCTTGATATCTGGCTTTACAAAACATAGCCAGATTGATGTAGCAAAAGTATACACAATTGTTATCAGCTGCAGTCTGACTTTAATTACAATTATGTAAAAGTAAGTACAAGACAATCCGACTAACATGTCGGTGCCAAACGGCTAAGTATAAAGTAAGTGACAAAACGAGCGGTGAAGTAAGGAACCCACTCGAGTCCTCCTGCGATCATCCCTCTAGTGTTGACCATCCTGGAGGTAGAAGTAAGCTGGATCCTCGGGGACCGGCTCTAAATCTGGCCATGCAAAACCAGAGAGGTTAGACCTCTAATAGCAAGTACCACAAGAAAGCACGACATGAGAACTAAAACCAGTAAGGAAAAATATGACAAATAGATCTCTGCTTGCCACTAGGATTCTCATAACATCACGACACTTTGAACCAACCTTCCAACCAAACAAGGACAGAAATTGGCCCGTCATGTCCTGACATTCTGATCATCCCAGTTAGGTAACAGAGTAGTACAGTACACAACAAGTCAATTTAAACGGCCATTCAACTACTACGGCTTGCTACTGTGTGTTCCAAGTTATCCTGGAATAATACAATTAGGGATTCCTCAGTTCTTACTATGTGCAAGCAAGGCTAGTCTATCCAGTGAATCATGTGCGCCATGCATGAATTAGACGAGTCCCAGTAGGACGCCCGTCATCAATATATAATATACAATAAATAATATAACCAGATACTGCTCCATGCCCGTGTGGCAGGTTTACAGTATCTGTGGGAACCAGCCAGCCCGTCGGATACTACTCGTCCCAAGGGGGCTGCCATGTAAGAACTCGGGAATCCATTCTCTCCATGCAATCATTATTTTATTTAACTTAATAGTCTCTACGTTGAGTGAAGTACCATGCCGTGGATCATGGTTATTCAGAATGAGTACTTTCGTACGGGGTACGATATGCACAACTCTACAACGATACCAGTGCGGCTAGGTTGTAGGTCTTACATAGCGTAATACAATAATCAAATCTAACCACGAAATAATCATGCCTTGACCATAAAGTACACATGCTTCTTTTGTAGAAAATAAATAAATACATAAATAAATAATTAGATTGAAGCCTGCATGTGCCTGTATGTCAATATTTGGGATCAGCCAGTCGATTACAATAGTTCATAACATGAACGTGTCTCATTCATTCATTTCAATAAGACGACTAGCCAGTCTCTTAGTTCCAACTAGGAACGCATGATTAATTTAGTCAAGATAACCATTATTATCAATGGTGACAAGGCATGAAAGTCAATTAGTATTTAATGGGGTCGAGTCTATAACTCTCAAGGTTTAATTCCAGTCAATCGGGGTATCTATGCTCAATTCACGACACATGGTACATCCCACGTAACAATCCATATTTAACAGAAATATTAACATATCATGATTATATCAAGTCTCATGCCAAAAGGCGTAAGGATATAAAATGGACGTTAAATATCTAATAAAATATCAATATACAGGGCTATAGAAGATCCAGGGTAAGTAGGCTACGCTCATGTCAGCCTACGCTCAAGTCAGGCTACGCTCAAGTCAGCGTACGCTCAGGTCAAGCTAGCGTATGGACTCCATACGACTCCTAGTCACCCAAGTGAGCGTATGCAAGTTATATGCTCCCAAAAGGTAGCGTATGAACTCCATACGACTCCTGACCATTCAAGTCAGCGTATGCAAGTCATACGCTCCCAAAAGGTAGCGTATGAACTCCATACGACTCCTGACCATTCAAGTCAGCGTATGCAAGTCATACGCTCCCAAAAGGTAGCGTATGAACTCCATACGATATACGCTTCCAAAAGGTAGCGTATGCAAGACACACGCTTCCTAAAAAGGCAGCGTATGGACTCCATACTGCGCTGCGCTAAAGAGCGCGCACAGCTCAGTGACGCAAGCTAAAAAGCTAGCGTACACTGCTCACTGTCTTCTCCAAACAGCAAGAGCTCCATGGTTGCACCCCAAAGCTTCAAAAGTCTATAACTTGGTCAAAACAAGTCCAAATCCAACTTTCCAAAGGTCAAAATTGGGTAGAATAAACTTCTCTACAACATGGAACCATCAAAATTTGTAAACAAAGAAGTTTGATAGATCAAGACCACCAAAATCTGAAAATACTAATTTCTAGATCTACAAAAATTAAGACTTCGAAATGAGAAATGCCAAGTTCTAAACTCTCTTAGGATCACGAGAGGAAGATAAATGAACCATAAAAACATGGGTTCTCATGTGGAGCAAGTTGTACTTGCCTACGGTTTGGTAGGTGGAGAGAGTAATGAAGAAGAAGAAGAAGAGGAGTAATGGTGAGAATGTGAGTTTATGAGGAGAGAGAAAGAGATGTAAGCTTTAAATAGAAAAGGGGTGGTAGGTGGGAGTTGGGCCGGGTCCAGTGGGTCCAATGGGTCCAATGGGTCGGGTTGTAGGGGATCCAACCAAAGCCAACCCGAACCCAAATAAGCAAGACTAAGGCAGGGAATAAAAGCAGGAAATAAAGTGCAGGTAATAAAATTGTAGAAATATAATTGCAAGAAATAAATTAACATGAAAATTTAAAGAGCAGATTAATTGATTAACATGAAACTAAAAGAATTTAAATACAGGTTAATACATAATAAATATTAAATAAATACATGATAAATACTAAATAAATACACATGAGTTGTACATGTATAAAAATACGCATTCTGGGAACGAGGAGTGACAGGGTAGCAGGCTCTGCACCTGCACCTGATTCTAGTCTCATCCTACCGGTCCTATCTATATGAAGGTTACGGCGTTCCGCATCGTAATAGACTGGCATCTTAACTTGTAAGCCGACGATCTCTTTGGCATGGGTTGCTAGCCCACTACTCAAAGGATCCCAAACTTACTAATATTGTGGCTTATCACATCAATAGGAGGGCGCAACCCGTTTGAATGAAGTACAAGACCAATACCCCTTAATTTCCTCTGCGATCGAACAGTCCCGGCGTCCCGGCGATCCTACATTCGAGGGAAGTACGTCCGTACATGGGCCATACATCCAAGTCCATTGACCATATGCTACGCGTTCTGATTTTTATACAACCAAACAAGTTCGCCTATCTCTATTCCATTGGTACAATGCCCCGACTGAATCAATGTTCATTACTGATCCCCCGGAGGCCATAAATATTTCGAAGGCACCATGCCACATCCGATAGTTCTGTCACAACATTCGTGCCACAACTGTTTTTGTTTGCCACGAACCATCTTTTATGAGTCCCGTGTACATACGTATACTTGACACATATATCTTCTTTCCTTCGAGTCGTGCATTCGATGCACACCTCGATACCGTATTTCTATGTTCTAAGCCTTAATGTTCGATGTTCTTCCAAGTCGTGCACTTGATGCACATCCCTATATTATTTTTTAATGTTCTAACATCAATGTCCTATTACGATTCGTGCACTTGATACACGCTGTCACGACCCGCACCCTAATTAGGGACACGAGTACGTGGTTACGTCCAGCCTACGTCGCAGAATCGACGGTAGAACGTTGTATAGGTCGTCTATAAATACTACAACTAGACAAAGTATAAGGGTACCTGTCATCTCCGTACGGAGGTATAATATGGCATAACTCAATCACAAGAACAAACTAGGATAGATAGCACGAAATAGAAATATGATAGAAAGAAAAACTGGAAATGAGTTCAAGATCCAACACAATCTCAGAGATATAAACACATCACAAAATCTCAAAATATAATAAAAAATACTACAGTCTGAAAACACTAGCTGGATCACAGTCCATGCAAACCTAACTAAGCTATACTAATCCAGGTGTACAAAGTCTAGTGGCTCAACTACCAGGTCATAGTCCTGGACTAAGTCTCCATCTGCCCCGACCCCATAGTAGGTCGAGCAGTCTGCCTCTGAATCATCTGTAATATATCAACGATATCCTGTCAGGAAAATGAGCAAGTACAAAACACTAACAGCAGTTCCATATGAATTGACAAATTCTATAAGAGACAATCATAATGAAATACAAGACAAAATCAACAGGAAATATATAACAGGATGTGAGTACTGAATATCATAACATGGTAAGAAAAGTACTGAATGTAGAACTGAGTAGGATATATGATATAATAAAGTAAATATAAAATATGCCATGAATTATTAGAGCGTTATATGATCGGCTTGGAAAACAGGACAGGCTATCCACTTGGCCCGACAATCACAAGAAAATATCTGAAAAGGGTCATGTCGGCCAACCTGGATAACGAGCACAAGGAATAAGATCTCGCTACACCTTACGTGAAGTGAGGGTGGCGCAAGCACAAGAATATAGTGACAGGGTGGTATTGATCACATAGCCCCTAATAATTCTCTATCCCCGAGTAGTATAATGGATCCGGACATGACACGGGATTTTCTAAGAGGGTAGCTACTCCCCCTCAGGAATCGGTGTCTATACAAGTACAGGAAACAAGACAGAAAATATACCAATATACCAAGAAAGTCCAGGAATAACATCTCATGTCATGATCCGACATATACTAGTCCGTGAACTATCGTGTCGAAAAATCAAGTAAGTCACTATAACTGAATCAGATATATCAAATATCAAGACAATGAAAACTATCAGTGAATGTACTCGCCTGTGATCCTGAGCTGATAAGGTGAACAGATGCTCAGAGTAATCACAGACTTAAAGATGAGATACCATAAGTCAAAATAGGATTTAATAATAAAAGGGAAACGAATCAAGTCATGATATGCAAGTCTAAGTCAAAACTAGGTCAAACTAGGTCACATCAGGCTAAACTAGGTCATACTGAGCCAAACTAGGTCACACAGAGTCACACTAGAACAAACAAGGTCACAAGAAGTCAATCCAAGTCAAACTAGGTCAATTTTGGTCAAATGTTGACTTACAGTTGACTTTTGGTTAACTGGTCAACTCTGGTCAACTCTAGGTCAACCATAGGTCAAACTAGTCTAAGTTGACTAACTATTGACTTTTGGTCAATTGGTCAACTGGTCAACTCTGGTTGAGTCCGGTCAAGTTCTAGTCACTTTTAGGCTAAGTTTGACTTTCGGTTGGCTTTTGTTGACTTTTGGTCAAAACGGTCAATCGAGGTCAAAACTAGTCTAAGAGCACTAATTCTAACCATTACCAACCAAGGGAAACAATTTCTAACTATATCTTAAACTGTTAAACTCATACCTTAGCTTCTAGGTAATTATCTTAACTTACCCTATTACCTTACCAAGGTAAACTCACTACCAAGCCTCTACCTTAGTTTCTAGGCACTTTTCTACCTCAACATGGTATCCTAATACCATGCCCTCGTATCTCGATACCATGCCAGGGTATCTTGATACTCTAACTTCATATCTAGAAGTATCTAATACCTTATCTTAGAAATAGGGTAAATCCTATTTACCCTAAGATACCAAATTGGTATCCTATGATACCACTCAACTCTAGCTTTAATATCTATAACCATACACTAACTCATCTATAATATTAGACACCACTCTTAACTCAAATACCATATCTAACATATAACTCACTCTCTAACACAACACACTAACTTATCTTACCTTGCTAACATGATAACCACCTCTCATAGACACTCGCACACACATATATACATAGATCATAGGAGTATAAAAATGTGGACTAAAATGGATGTATGGATGATGGATGTATAGACTGATTTGTGAGAATGGAATAAAATGTATTGTAGACTAAAATAGATATATATATGGACTGAATTGAATATGGGATGGATGAATATGATAAAGTGGATGGACTGTTTTGAATATAATGAGGATAGTGAATGGATGAAATGGGACTCAATGTATGGACTGATTTGGTGGAGTGGATGGATTGTATGGATGTATGGATAAAATATATGGATGAATGTTTTGAAAATGAAGTGAAGTGGAGTGATATGTATGGAATGAAATATATGCAAGTTGTAGTGAATGGATGAATGGATTTAATGAATGGATTGAATGAATGGATTGAATGGATTGATGAATGAATGAATGGCTGAAATGGATGAATGGATGAATGGATGAATGTAGGCTGGGAAAGGGGTTGAATTTTTTGCTACTGCTGCTGTATGATGTAGCAACTACTGCTGCAAGCTCTCTCTCTACAGCTGTCCTGAGGACAGCAGCTACTGCTGCTCCTGCTGCTGCCAAGGCAGCAGCTTCTTCCCCCCTTCACTGCACTTCCTTTCCTCTCTACTCTCTACTCTCTAAGCTCCTCTCTAATCCACAACAAACACACACTCTACACACCACTATCCACACACATACACATTCACACATATATATATATATACACACACACCCACATGAATATATATTAAGAACACATTTAAAAATAGACACCCACACATATATTTATATACTCTCAAATATAAAGACACATACACACACAACTTATATATATATATATATATATATATATATATATATATATATATATATATATATATATATATAAAAGATACATGAATAAATATGTAAGGACACTCAAGAACAACATTTAAAACATCAAAAATCTGAGATTAAAACATGTATTTAATCATTTAAACATAAAGGCAAACACAAGTGTGTCCAATATTGGGGGTTTCCTACATGGATACAACAACACATCAAGGACACTCCTAATATCTCCAAATGGACACAAAATAGGCACAAATGGAGACACAACCAGGGGGGTTATTCCTATGTGTTCAAAACATTCCTAAATGTATGAGGGTTCGATTTAGAGGATAGATTTTACCTTCCGGGAGGCAAAATCTCAAGGAACTCCTTCCAATACTGTACCGACACGAAGGGATCTCCAAAAGGACACGAACCAATGCAAACTCCTCCCAAACTTGGCTAGCACCTCCTCTTGCTTGAGTAGAGAAGAAATGAAGAAGATTTGGTGGAAGAATGGATTGATTTGGAGATAAAATCAATGTAGATTCCTCTCAAATTTGGGGAAGAACAAATGAGAGAGAAATTATGGCTAAGAATGAAATGAAGGTGACTCATCCCCTCTCCCCTTGTGGCTGGCCCAATATAGCTAGGTGTCCCCATTAGGTAAAGTCCAAAATGCCCCCCTCTTGTCTCATTAGGTTCAACTTAAGTTAGGTTTTGGTTTGGGGCTAAATTAGTCTAGTTTGAGTCTCTAATCAACCCAACCTAGTCATGAATATTAGTCTAACCATACTAACTTAAATATTGTCATGTGGGCCATGTCTAACTAACGAGTGGGTCCCACTAGAGTCAAAGCTACCCCGGGTCCCCGATACAAGTCGGATTGAGTTAAAATTTGAACCCGACTCAAATAACCCCAAAACAATATCATAAACAATAAAATAAATCCAAAAATATTCTAAAATGAAAATTGAGCAAAATACCCCTGTTCTTGAAAAGTGGAGGTGACGCATGCCGTCTCAATTGTTCAATGTTCAATGTTCTATCTTAATGTTCGACACACACTAAGACCTTTACTCGATTCAAGCCATGCTCGTTAACTTGATAGCAATTTACGCATACAAGAATACATTTTATTAGGCATGAAGGAGTAGGGTAGAAGAGTCATGAACCCGCCCACCTTAAGCCGATATACCTTATCGTTTTGCCGAGCTGATGCAGCTCGATTTTATAACTTTGTTGTACGGCCAACTTTTCTGACTTAGCTACTCGAACACTTCATGTTCCGTTGAACTACTCGATCGATTCGGCCTACCATGCATATGCTTTAGTTTGTTACAAGGCGACGATTTGGTTTTGCAGACACCGTTGCAAATAAGGCAAAAAGTCAACCTCTTATGATTCAGCATAAAAGCGTAGCCTGAACACGAAATCAACTAAAGTCAATATATTTCTTCGAATCAGACTTAGCCTTGCATCGCTTCGATTTATATATTTGAATCAACTCAAAGCTTTCTTTCGGGTCAACGTAACTCTTGTACCAATTTGTATCGATACTTCATCGGGTCAACGCAACTCTTCGAGTCAACGACTCATCGTAATGTACCGTACGGAGTGGGGCATTACATAATATACCACTCAAAACAAGGTTCTTCCTCAAACTGAAACCCATACTCAATCCAAGTATTTTGCTAGATCGTTTCATGATCTCGTGCTACTATCGTTTGAATCATACAACTTAGTTTGGATCATGCACATATTTTAGGCGTCGTACCGATATATGCATTTCAGCCAAGCTCAGTTGTAGAATATTGGAACAAAGCTAACAGGTTCAACTTAAATCTTCAAGCACCAGTCATTCCATACTCGTCTTAGTCAGATTTTTAGCGTCTATTCCCAAAATACTTCTCGTATGCATTATTCTGTAACATGTGATCATCTACCAACATCTTTGTATACAACATGATTCAAAATCACAATTTTGATTTCCATATGTTTTTTACTGTTTATTTAACGCACGCGTTGCATCAAATCGTTGTGCATCCAATCGCAACAATTTTCTGCAATGCCTACTCGTCAAATAGTTTCCTATCCCTCGTACAACATTAAATCCATATTCAGCTATTCCCGAATTTGCCTCAATGATATGGACTAAGTCCAACATGTCCAAACTTTGTTCGCCTATAATTCGTACTATGCGTCGCACGCAACTATTTCGATATTATTCTCGCTCTCGAAACTATCTAAGCATCACGTCTGGGGCTACCCCTGCTAGATAACTTATCCAGACATCGTGCTTAATCTCTTCCGACACTAAAGGTCAACTTGAGCCTTCGATGCTCAAAGGCAACAATCTTTCCAACCCAAGGTCTTTTATGATATGTTTATCTCTAATTCTTTGATCGAATAAGAATCCCTTACTCAATTTTTGAATCAATCCCAACTAGTTTGTTTCGTAACATAGATCGTGCGCTCAATACGCATAGTCTAATTGTTACTCAAACCGATCTACGACACAACTCTTAGGGACGTTCCACTATTAGTAGCTCTCGTACATTGCAGAATTATTGCAATCGCCTTACGGCATCGCTATGCTAAGTACGTTCCTCAACATATATTCGATCATCGACTAGCAAACTAAGTCTATTTACGTATTCATTCGATTGCTCAAAAATTTTCTGACCATATCGATCTAGTCAAAGGCTACTCGCTAACTTCTGAAACATGATACTCAATCGCTTAGACTTATCCTCAATATGCACTACATCATCATTCATCCTCGACAAAATTTCTTATACGACTTCAATGGGTTATCCTATGGGACTTCAACATTCACTTCATTTGGCGGTCAAGTCTTCTAGGGTCATTTATCCCAAAACTATGCTCAACAATTGAAGATCATTAACGAGGGACAGTTACTACGAACCATGCTATATCCTATCTCGGAGCCAAATCAATTCCTGACAATTCCTATGGAACTTTATCCAATCCGACATAATTTATCAATCCATAATTTGTCTGCCCACTCGTATAACTGATGCGCCATTACTACTCGAATCACTCATGCACTACTGTTAATAGTATTACAACTGAGCAATATTTGTTCGCCTTGGGTACGAGTCTATCTACCTACGATCAATATCCGACACACTCTAGGCTTATCGCAACAATCCTCGAATTCACCTTCGCATCAAACCACAGGTCAAATCCAATTTCCCATACCTTGTAAGTTCGACCATCACCACACTAGCGCTCACGCGAAATAGTCGTCCTAATCCGGTGTGACGCATGTGCGAGGCTGGAGTTGCGTTCGTATAAGACAAGAACGTCAAGTTTGTGGTTATCGTCGAAACAATCAAGACTCTTTCGTTGTCGTCCAAGTAATATATCGATCCATCCTCAAATTCTTCGAAGCATTCCCACCGTTATCATCCAAACTGACATCAGCTTAACTTGCATCATATTCATCCAACAACAATGTTCAACATAATTTTTGTTCATTCGATCAGAGTATCTTCGAGTTATTGCATGTCGTCTCTGATATGCCATAATACCGTCGTCGACGTACATAACTTGAACATCTTCTTTTTTCGTAAACTCTAATTCATTGCAATCACTGTTATTATCCGAACTCGAATACGAATCAAGTCTCGCATGCATCAAGATCAATTCAGTCGTGCTTAGCTAACTTTTCTCCTTGAGCGACACGATTTCAGATTTCTTGTATTTATTCTCATATTCCCAAATCATACTTCGAAATCGTGCTATCGATATTTTTGCGCTAATTCTAATTCGTTCGCACGATTTCTTCATATCTAGTCAACTTGTTCCGAACAAGTCTTCATACTAACTCAACGCAAATCCGACTGAGTCAACTATTTCCTCAATGCAAAATTACCTTGCTATTCTCAGCCTATCATTTGGCTTACACTCGACAAACTCTCGTCTGACGTATCATCCATGGATAAGACATCACGCATAATCGTTCAACTCAATTCATCGAAGCATACTTGCATCGACTTTTATCGAGTTATTTCCACTCGAGTCTCGGTACGATTTCGTCCGTTGAGGACAAACTTATCGTAACCGATGCAATCGTCTCGATGCAATCTATTGTAGGTCATCAAACCGCTCAACATAGCTATCGCTAAGTGGTATTGCATATACCACTCAGAAGTTGAGCCTATCGTTTACAACACGATGCTTCGCTGCGCTGATCACACAAGTGGTATTGTATATACCACTGAAAATTGAGTCACTACTCGACATTACACCCGCATAGGTCTGACACCTATTTCAAGTTAACTATCCTGTGGCAATCTTTTCGATCCCAGCTCCAACATTCGCTTAATTGATTTGGTATAACAACTGGACAACCGACCAATGTGTATAGTCGTTCGTTCAAATTTGACATTCATTCAAAGCTAACCGTGCCTTGGCGATCATTTCGATCACAACGCAACATTCGCTAACTCAAAGCTCAATGTGACATTCGTCCAACATAAAAGTTTGCCTACTTCGAAACTTGATTCAACTCAGCCAACTCACAAGTTTGCCTATTCAAATTTGACTAACGACCAACTCGACTCGTTCAAATCGCTTCGCGATTTCTCAATCTCACTCATTGCAACTCGTACAATGATATATTTTTGATCCTCAAAGTTATTACCCAATCCCGTTCAACATATCGCTATCCATTCACATAGCCACATAACACGCATCATCCCATATATCGACTCATTGTACTGATGCAACAAACGGCTCACGAATTGTTGCACTCCGTGCAACCAACAACACGAATCTCTTCGTACTTTGTACGACCAACAATACATATCTCATTGCACTTCGTGTAATCAACATCTCCTTATTCATTGCACTTCGTATAACCAATGACTCGTAACTTGTTGTACTTCGGGCAACTAACATTTCGTAGCTCGTTGTACTTTGTGTAACCAATATTCTCCGATGGTACTCGGAGACAACATGATAGTCATGACATACTTGTGGCAGATATATGCAACATAATACAGACTTATTGCACAGAACATCCAATGTAGCATCGAGTAGATCCCTGAGCCATGCGGTTGCAAAAACAACTTAGAGTTAACTGATTTCGATAGCGAAGCAACTGAGGGTCAAAGAGATTCGTTCACGATCCAGATGATGGAACCGCTCTGATACCAACTTGTCATGCCCCGACCCGAGAAATCGCTCGTCCTCGCTAGATTTCACCCAAATTATCGTCCTCGCTGGGGCGTGATGCCACACGAGCCTGAAGTTGCGCTCGTACAAGGCAAGATAGCAGGTTCGTGTAAGTTTATCTTAAATTGATAACATAAGTAGCAGAAGGAAACGTAGTATATAATAAGAATCTCTTTTATTAATAATAAACTGAGATTACAAGGCTTTGAATAGACCACTGAATATGCCAACTGAACACAATGCTCATAATCTCTCTAGCTCACAAATGATTACATTGTTCCATACATTATGCCTTTTTATAGCCAACAAGTAGTCTTCGGCCGAAAATTTTCATGTTGTAAGTCCGAACACCAATGCAATAGCTCGCCTTAAAACGCCAGCTGTAGAGCTATATCTGATCCTTCCTTCTATTAGCCCCTAACGGTCGCCTCACTTTGTTCTCCTTATCCGAGTGGAGCTGATATACTAGACTACATCGAGTGGTACATGGGTGAGAGAGTGTTACGACAGTTTGGATTGATCAGCCCGTTCTTGATCTGCCACCCTAATCCTTCCATGCATCACGGACAGGTGGAGCTGCTAGATATAGCTTACTTTACACTTTTAGAGATCAGATTAGGCACTTCAATGCTGGAGGAGAATCGAGATGCATTTGACCGACCGTGAGGACTATGTTGAGTGGTATGCGTTAGTGTCCATAGGACCAATCCTTCCTCCACACATGCGGTTATTGATAGCAACTGAATCATAAAGGTGTCCAATATCGTATTCCTGCAACCGATACAGTTAGACATAATATGAACATAAGCATAGTGACTGTGCCCATCTCCGTCTCATTTTGCATAGCCTGCAATCGTTAGAAATTTGTATAACCAATCATACAATTCATGCAGCCAACCAATCAAATTAGACATATGCATAAGGGTAGCAGGCTCTGTGACTGCACCCGATTCTAGTCTCATCCTACCGGTCCTATCTATATGAAGGTCACGACGTTCCGCGCCGTAATGGACTGGCATCTTAACTTGTAAGCCGACGATCGCTTTGGCACGGGTTGCTAGTCCACTACTCAATGGATCCCAAACTTACTGGTATTGTGTCTTATCATATCAATAGGAGGGTACAACCCGTCAAAATGAAGTGTGCCACCAATATCCCTTAATTTCCTCCGCGATCGAACGGTCTCGACGTCCCGGTAATCCTATGTTCGAGGGAAGCACACCCGTGCACGGGCCATACATCCAAGTCCATTGACCATATGCAATGTATTTTGATTTTCATACAACCAAACAAGTTCGCCTATCTCTATTCCATTGGTACAATGCCCCGACTGAATCAATGTTCATTACTGATCGCCCTAGAGGCCATAAACATTTCGAAGCCACCATGCCACATCCGACAGTTCCGTGATAACATTCGTGCCACAACTGTTCTTGTTCGCCACGAAGGCATCTTTTATGAGTCTCATGCACATACATACACTTGACACATATATCTTCTTTCCTTCGAGTCGTGCATTCGATGCACGCCTCGATACCGTATTTTCATGTTCTTAGCCTTAATGTTCGACGTTCTTCCTGTCACTACCATATTTTAGCTTGAGGGTATTTTGGTCATTATGATTTTTTAAATTCTTTTTATTATTGTTTGATTGTGATTGTTGACTTTTCCTAGTTGAGATTTTAGAGGTTAGCCTAGTGTTTGACTTTGACTTTGGTGACTTATTTAGCATGGTAAAATGGTGTGGGACCCTAACCTAACTTAAGTTGACTCAAGTTGACTTGAGTGTGGCTAGGTTTCATAAGAAGATTGGGTGCTATATGTTATTGGGCTTTTAGCTAGAAGGTTGAGACAACTAGCTAGTGCATTAGGCCCATGGCCCATTTCCTAAGAAACCCTAACCCTGATCTCTATTGGCTGGCCCCTATAGCAGCCATATGGAGACCTAGACTTCCCTATATAATATCTCTTATTAGTGACTTGCCTCTTTAGAAATCTTCCTTTTGGAAACCCTAATATTTCTTCCCCAAATTGTCAAATCTCACCATTCTTCCACCAAATTGATCCCACTCACTTGCATTTGAAGTCATTTCTGGAGTAGAGGTTGAAGGGAGCTTGCTTGCTAGGGTTGGAACTCTTTTGTCCATAGCTATCGGAAGAGGACTTCTTATTTTGGGGCTTTTTGATTGATATCTTCACTCAATAGGTAAACCCCTCAAATTGATTCAAATCTCAAATTTCTTTCCATAATTGCATCCATCTAGATGTCCCTTACCTGTAGATATAGTTTGGTAGGAATTGGTGTCCATTTGATACGTGTATCGGACACGTATCAGAGTGTGTATGCAAGTGTTTGATGAAATACCTCATTGGGATTTATTTCTATTATTTTGAATTCTATTTGAATAGGATTTGTAGCCCTATATGTAGGGATCATGAATCTTTACCTCTGAACACATTTTACCTCGTGTCCGTGTCCAATTCTGGACTGGACACGCTGTTCGACGTAGTCGCGCGCATGCCCTACTACCCAACTGTGTTTTCTCCATGTATTGGACACGTGGACATGAAACACTTGACACAGAGGTGGGGAAAACCACCGACAAGCCCCCCTCAATTTTTGTGTCGACTGGATTCATGTCGGACACAAAATCACACGTACACTGGGTTTGCACAGACGCTGTACGCGCATTCAGTCGAGTCTGATACGCGTGTCGTACAGCATGTGGACACTTCATGGACACCTCAAATTGTGTCCATTGTGTAGCCCTATGTGTGGACTACATGTGGACATGAGCACGAGATGTGTCGTGGCTCGTGTCGTGTCCACGAGCTCTCGAACCCACCGTACGAGGCTGTCTGTGTGTAGTTTGGGTTTCAGTGTTTAATTTGTGTTTGGACACCTCGTGTCTAGTCTTGTGGACACGAGATGAACCCCCATGACACGTGTAATATGTACCACATGTCTGCACACACTAATTTGACATTTCCTTGGGTTTTCACATGTGTATTTAGGGTTTTCCTAAGTCGGTTTGCAATGTTTTGATACTGAGTTTTCATTTTGGTTTAAATGTTAAATTGATGCTTAATTAGATGTAAATTACTGCAATTTATAACTGCGATGTGATGTATATGAATATATGGGGTTTTGTTTTGAGTTTATCTTAACTGAAATGTGGGTTTTGACTGAGAACTCGGTTCCTATTAAACTTGAGAAGAAATGTTAACTGTAAAACTGAGTTTGAACTTTAATGAGATGTTTATGTATAAACCTTAGAATGTAATTGTATAAACCTGAGAACCAATGTGAAATCTAAGTTTCACACTCACCCTCATAATTTACCTATCTCACATTATCTCTATCTATCTATATATATATATATATATATATATATATATATATATATATATATATATATATATATATATATATATATATATATATATATATTTTTTATTTATATATATACATGTATGTTTTAACTGAAATGAGGTTAGATGTATTCCTGAGATGAGTAAACTGAACCTGGGTTTGTAAACTGAGATTGAAGGTTTTGTGTAGGCCATTTTCCTAAGATTTCCCCCTCTATATATGCTGTAATCCTTACATGCTTCCAGTTTTCTATGTCCCCTATATGTTATGCACACTCAAGTTCACATTGACACTCTAATATGTCCACATATTGACACCCTATACACTCTCTAAAATGCTTGATACTACACTTAACCCTTACATTAGACATATATATATATATATATATATATATATATATATATATATATATATATATATATATATATATATATATATATATATATGTTTGACACATATGCACTCATTGACACTATGTTATGCTGTTTGACACTACACTATGTTGTCACAACAGAACACATATACACTCATTGACACAGAACACACTACACCCTTCACTTTACTGCTACACTAGTTCACTAGACACCACACTTACTACACCCCTCTCTATATATATGTATGTGCGTGATATATATATAACTTACCTCTATATGCCTATATGTATAGGATATGTATAAATGATATTGAGAATGAATGCATATATGTATATATATTGATACTTGTATTGTAGGCAATAGCCATATATGTGATGTATATATATTATAGATATATACTTGTGTGTTATATATATTCATATTGTATTTGTGCTTGTGATTGGACTTGATTGCATAGACTAGGCTTGGTTAGGCCTATAATGACTTGTTAGACTAGATTTAGACCTAGAATAGCTTGGTTGACCTAGTTTGACTAGGATTGTTGACTAGAGTTGACCAAGAGTTGACTTTAGTCTAGAATGACTTGTTAGACTAGGTTTAGACCTAGAATAGCTTGGTTGACCTAGTTTGACTTTATAAGTTGAACATAATTTCCAAGAGTTGACTTTGGCCTAGATGACCTAGAAATTATGTAGAATGCATTGTAACCTTTAGTTTTACCTTTATAGACATCTTGTGACCTGTGTTGCTCTAAATATGACTCATCTACTCTGTCTGGACATCTATACTCATCAGATACTCAGGATATCAGGCGAGTACATTCTCTGATCATTTCATACTTGCTTGGACTTATATTCTTGCTCTAGAATACTTTACTTGATGCTGTAACATTAGTAACACAGATTGGTACTATATGGATCTTTTTATGAGATGTTATCCCCCTCGGGAGCATCGGGTACATCATGTCATGTGCGTTTCACTTTCATCATGTACTCCTGTGCTTTTACTATTCATGTATACTCTTGTGATTCATGTACTCTCATGTTCACAGAGCCCTCATGTATAACTTTATGTGCACTCATTTGTGATCCCTCATGTGAAGTTATGTACAATAACATAACCTGTCTAGATTCTTGTGTATTGATTAGGGTACGGAGGAGTAGAAATAGTCATGTGAACAATTCTATGTAGTGTAATCATGTACAACTCAGTAGTGTAATCATGTATTGATCAAGCCGTTCACATGCCTATCTTGTACTCTAAACCACTAGTCACTTGTAGTTCTTTACTTATAGTAGATATTTCCAGTACAGTTATCTCTCTCTTTTTCATGTACATTTCTTTCAGCAATTCATGTATCTTACTCTATTGCATTCTTTATATTCCTGTCATGATATGAACTGTTGAGATTTTGTGCCCGTTCCTGTCCTGACTGGACCTGTTGAAATATTACTGACGACACCGAGGAGTTCTGTCCTACGTACTATGGAGCAGCCCTAGATGACACTTGCGAGCTGGACTCCCAGGAGGACCCAGTCCTTGGAGAGGACATATACCTAGCAGTCTAGGCTAGTTAGCTAGACTAGTTATCATACTTTATTGTCTTGTCTTTGCTTGAGACTTTGAGATGTATATTCTGGATATTATTTTGTGGAGATGTTATCTTAGACATCTTCTCTTATTTGTATTTTATTGGTAATTTTTATATCATATCTATCTATCTTATCGTACTTCTATCTTAGTTGTGATTGAGCTGTACATTTCTGTATTGTCCTCCGTTTGGAGAGTATATACTGTAGATGTACCTTATAATTGTTAGATGCATGTGACCTAAGACAGCATTCTACCACCGACACTGCAGTGTAAGCTGGACGTACCCACTTCTCGTGCCCCTACACTGGGTGCGGTTCGTGACACGTTTTTAGTGGTGGCCCATGCAGGTCAAGATTTTGTAGTGGTATTCGAACTAGAGTATCACTACAGCCTGTAGTAGGATGTAGGATATAGTTTTGAGGTACTCAATCACATTAGGAAAACTCTTATCTAATTTCTTCCATCTAAATTCTTGCTGATTAATTGCTTCCTTTGAAATAAACTGTCCTCCTTTGATTATGTTGCTTCATTCTCAGTAATTGATTTCTTGTTTGATCTGTCTCCAGGATGGTGCAGACACGATCCTATCGTTCCGGCCAGAGGGATACTACTGAGAGGTCTGCCACCTCTCGTCTGGCTCAGCCCAGTCAGGTAGTTCCCATAGTACCTTCTCATGTAGGAGCTTCTGCCGTATTCGGGGGTGCACCTCCGCCTGTTCCGAGGCCTTTCCTGATTATTTCGGAGATGTTGCAGCAGTCACCTTCGGGATCGGTTACCGCCCAACTTTTTGCCTTCTTCCAGGGGATGGTGGAGGCCCAGCAGCGCCAGGCTGCCAATTTTAGGCAGGGCATTGATAATGCCCATCAGTTGGCTATGACGACTGTGGAGAGAGTTACTGCACAGCCGCAGGGTGGCCAAATCGAGCAGTATCAACAGAGGATGCCAGGCATCTAGGAGTTTCAGAAGATGTGTTTAAGGGATTTTCGAGGCACAGAGGGGATATTATATGCTGACGATTGGATCGAACATATCAAGGAGATCTTCAGGTTGGCAGAGATACCATCTCGACTGTAGATTGAGGCGGTAGGTAGCCAGATGCAGGACCTGGCCCGCACATGGTACCAGACGGACCCGAGGGTCGGTACAGAGGGACAGACTTGGGCAGCCTTCAAGAAGCTGTTTAATAAAAAGTTTTTCCCTGACACAGCTCTTGGCGCCCTGGAGATGCAGTTTGAGAGCTTAGTTCAGGGCAGTCAGACTGTCGAGGAGTACGCAGGAGAGTTCTACCGTCTGGGCAGATTTGTAGAGGGACTCAGTGAGACAGTGAAGGCCTGGAGGTTTCGAAAGGGGTTAGTCAAGGAGGTCAAGTCCTTGACCAAGAGTGACTGGAGTGCCACTTTTGAGGAGATTCTGGTGGGTGCCCTAGCAGCAGAGGATGATCTTGAGCTGAAGCTCAAGAGGGGACGAGACACCCATGGAGCCAGCAGCAGCAGAGGCCCGGCCAAGAGGCCTCACTTTCAGCAGCAGCACCAGCAGAGGCAGTTCCAACCACAACAGTTCTAGGGGCAGGGCCGTGCACCTTTCTAGCAGGTACAGCAGCAGTCGAGAGTGTAGCAGCAGGCTCAGAGGCAGTTGTGCTTTCTGTAAGAAGCCGGGTCATGGATGGAATGACTCCAGGAAGAGGCTTGGTAGATGCCTACTCTGTGGTTCAGCGGAGCACCAGCTGAAGGAGTGTCCCATGTTTTCGGGACGAGCAGTTCAGGAAGCAGTAGCCAAGTCTCTGGTAGGGCAGACGAAGGGACCGCTGCAGACTCAGCAGCAGAGGTTCATCCAGCACCAGCAGCAGGCCATGGGAGGTCAGCAGGGGCGAGCTTTCGCCATAGCAGCTGAGGACGCAGAGGCTATCGGAGAGCTGGTCGCAGGTTCTATTCTTCTCGACTCTATTCCAGCTTTTGTATTGTTCGATTCTGGGGTTTCCCACAACTTTGTGTCTGTATCTTTTGCTATTAGACACCATCTTGTTTCTAAGTTGTTGTCTAGGACTTTCAAGATCATAATCGGGGGTGGAATCATCCTCGTTAGTGATATTTGTAAGGGTCAGAGAGTTGATTTGGGAGGTCAAGAACTGGATGTGAGTCTGCTCGTGATGCCACTACCGAACTACGATATCGTGCTCGGCATGGATTGGTTGAGCAGACACCATGCCGGTATAGATTGCTACGGGGGTAGAGTTCTTTTTCCTCTGCCAGGAGAGCCAGAGTTCGAGTTCATCCGATGGCAGGTGAAGCGGAGCAGCAGAGTTTTCTACGGAGTATCAGTTGAGGAGCAGACAGTGCCACACCCTTTGATAGCAGAGTTCATAGACGTATTTCTGAAGGATTTGCCAGGTCTGCCACCAGACAGAGACGTAGAGTTCTCTATAGACTTGGTGTTCGGCGTGGAGCCGATATCTCAACACGTCTATAGGGTGAACAACAGCGAGTTGGTAGAGTTGAAGAAGCATGTAGATGAGCTGCAGGATAAGGGCTTCATCGGATCGAGTTTTTCACCATAGGGTGCACCGGTACTCTTCGTGTCGAAGAAGGATGGGTAGGTGAGAATGTGTATCGACTATAGGGTACTCAACAACCTTACGATCAAGAACAAGTATCCACTGCCTTGGATCGATGATCTCTTTGATCAGTTGAACGGAGCTAGGGTATTCTCGAAGATTGATCTGAGGTCAGGCTACCCTCAGGTGAAGGTGAAGAAGGAGGACATCCCGAAGACAGCATTCAGGATAAGGTATGGCCAGTTTGAGTTCATGGTGATGTCGTTTGGGTTAACTAACGCCCCGACGGTATTCATGAACCTGATGAACAAGGTGTTCCACCAGTAGTTGGACAAGTTCGTGGTGGTGTTCATCGATGATATCCTGATATACTTGAAGACCGAAGAGGAGCATGAGGCACTTGAGAGTGGTTCTGGAGACTCTCAAGAGGGAGGAGCTTTATGGCAAGCTCTCGAAGTGTAAGTTCTTTCTGGACCGAGTTGACTTCTTGGGTCATGTTACGACTGGAGATGGGATCTCAGTTGACTCGAAGAAGATCACGGCAGTTGAGGCTTGGGCAACACCGAGTTTAGTCGCAGAGATCAGAAGCTTCTTGGGATTGGCAGGCTACTACAGGAGATTCATGCAGGATTTGCCCTGGGTTGCAGAGCCATTGACTAGGCTGACCCAAAAAGATGCAGAGTTTATCTGGTCAGAGGAGTGTCAGGTCGCTTTTGATGAGTTGAAGAAGCGGCTGATGACAGCTCTGATTCTGACATTGCCATCAGGATCAGGAGGGTTCACTATCTACAGTGATGCCTTGGGGAAGGGTTTGGGTTGTGTCTTGTAGCAGCATAGGAAGGTGATTGTCTATGCTTCCAGGCAGTTACGTACCCATGTGAAGAACTACCCTACCCATGACTTGGAGTTGGTGGCAGTCATTTTTGCTCTGAAGTTGTAGAAATACTATTTATACGAAGAGCGGGTGGAGATCTTTACAGATCATAAGAGCTTGAAGTATATGTTTACACAGAAAGAGCTCAACATGAGGTAGCATAGATGGTTGGAGTTGATGAAGGACTTCGACATTTCCTTACAGTATCACCCAGGGAAGGCCAACGTGGTTGTCGATGTCTTGAGTAGGTATCCGACAGCCATGTGGTTGACAGTGGATCATCATTTGCTAGCAGATTTGGAGAGCCTGGGGTTCGAGGTGATTGTTCCAGGAGTTGAGATACAGATGTAGGGCCTTCAGATTCAGTCGGACTTGATGGATAGGATCAAGTCGACTCAGTTCGACGATATTACTTTGCGGTGTATCCGGGAGCAGGTTCGAGCAGGACTGGTAGATGATGAGTTTGTTCTTGCAGAGGATGGCACATTGAGGCACAGTTCTAGACTGTGTGTGCCCAGCGGAGAGCTTCGAGAGCAGGTCATGCATGGGGCCCACCGTTCTCAGTACTCTATACATCCAGGTGCCAACAAGATGTATAGGGATCTGAGGGAGCATGTTTGGTGGTATGGGATGTAGCGGGAGGTAGCTCGCTTCGTAGCCAGATGTTTGTTCTGTCAGCAGGTAAAGACAGAGAAGCAGAGACCAGGAGGTTTGTTACAGCCATTGCCCATTCCAGAGTGGAAGTGGGAGCATTTCACGATGGACTTTATTTTTAGATTGCCGTGTACACCAGGAGGGAAAGACGCGATTTGGTCATCGTAGACAGGTTGACCAAATCGGCTCACTTTTTGCCATTTAAAGTAGGTACGTCTACTGAGAGTCTAGAAGAGATGTACATGCAGTAGATTATCAGGATACATGGAGTTTCGGTGAGCATTGTCTCGGATCGGGATAGTCGCTTTACTTTCTATTTCTGGAGGAGTCTACATCTTAGCTTGGGCACTCAGCTTAAGTTCAATACTGCATACCACCCTCAGACAGACGGACAGTGATAGAGGATTATTCAGACACTCGAGGACATGCTGCGGACTTATGTCATATATTTTGGAGGATCCTGGGAGGATCACCTGCACTTAGTGGAGTTTGCATACAACAACCGTTTTAGGCCAGCATTGAGATGTCACCATTTGAGGCACTGTACGGACGTAGATGTTGTATACCCTTGTCTTGGGATGATGTTGGAAAGCGAGCTTTATTGGAACCTGAGATGGTTGTGGATGCAGCCGAAAAAGTGAAGCTCATCAGAGATCGACTTCGCGTAGCGCAGGACAGACATCGGCATTGGGCCGATAGCCACTGTAGACCTTTGGAGTTTGAGGTACAGCTTAGAGATAGGATTAGAATTAGGAGTTGTTTGTTGTGATTTTGTTTGATCATGTTTAATTATTTAGTAATTTGAGACCGTATTTGTGCTAGGTTGGAGACTTGGTTTTCTTGAGGATTTCTCCGACACGTGGTACTATACGCTTCGGTGGAGGTAGAAAGCTTAGTCCGCGGTTCATCGGACCTTTCGTTATTAGCAAGAGAGTCGGTGATGTATCATACATGCTAGACTTGCCACCTGTATTAGAAGGAGTCCATAACGTATTTCATATGTCGTAGTTGAGACGATATGTTTTAGATCCTAGCCATGTACTCGATCATTTCGAGATTGAGGTGGGACCTACTCTTAGCTATCCAGAGCAGAATATGGAAATTCTGGATAAACGAGAGAAGGTACTGAGGAACCAGTCGATACCCTTGGTTCGCGTCGCATGGAGGCATCATTCTCTAGGAGAATCCACCTGGGAGCGGGAGGATGAGATGCGCGAGCGATACCCTTATCTATTTGGACCTTGAGGTATGATTTTCTATCCTTCTCATCAGTTTAGTTTCATTTTTAATTTCGATGACGAAATTCTTTTAAGCAGGGTAGATTTGTCACTACCACATTTTAGCTTGAGGGTATTTTGGTCATTATGATTTTTTAAAATTATTTTATTATCGTTTGATTGTGATTGTTGACTTTTGCTAGTTGAGACTTTAGAGGCTAGCCTAGTGTTTGACTTTGACTTTGGTGACTTAGTTAGCATGGTAGAATGGTGTGGGACCCTAACCTAACTTAAGTTGACTCAAGTTGACTTGAGTGTGGCTAGGTTTCATAAGAAGATTGGGTGCTATGTGTTATTGGGCTTTTAGCTAGAAGGTTGAGACAACTAGCTAGTGCATTAGGCCCATGGCCCGTTTCCTAAGAAACCCTAACCCTAATCTCTATAGGCCGGCCCCTATAGCAGCCATATGGAGACCTAGACTTTCCTATATAATATCTCTTATTAGTCACTTGCCTCTTTAGAAATCCCCCTTTGAAAACCCTAATATTTCTTTTTCAAATTGTCAAATCTCACAATTCCTCCACCAAATTGATCCCACTCACTTGCATTTGAAGTCATTTCTGGAGTAGAGGTTGAAGGGAGCTTGCTTGCTAGGGTTGGAGCTCTTTTGGCCATTGCTATTGGAAGAGGACTTCTCATTTTGGGGCTTTTTGATTGAGATCTTCACTCAGTAGGTAAATCCCTCAAATTGATTCAAATCTCATATTTCTTTCCATAGTTGCATCCATCTAGGTGTCCCTTACCTGTATATGTAGTTTGGTAGGAATTGGTGTCCATTTGATAAGTGTATCGGACACGTATCGGAGTGTGTATGCAAGTGTTTGATGAAATGCCTCATTGGGATTTATTTCAATTATTTTGGATTCTGTTTGAATAGGATTATAGCCCTATATGTAGGGATCAGGAATCTTTACCTCTGAACACATTTTACCTAGTATCTGTATCCAAATCTGGACTGGACACGCTGTACGATGCAGTCGTGCGCATGCCCTGCTACCCGACTGTATTTTCTCCATGTATTGGACACGTGGACACGAACCACTTGACACAGAGGTGGGGCAACCACTGACAAGCCCCCCCTCAAGTTTCGTGTTGACTAGATTCATGTCGGACACGAAATCACACGTGTACTGGGTTTGCACTTACGCTGTATGCGTGTTCAGTCGCGTCTGATACGCGTGTCAAACAGCGTGTGGAAACTTCATAGACACCTCGTGTTGTGTCCATTGTGTAGCCATATGTGTGGACTACATGTGGATACGAGCACGAGATGTGTCATTGCTCGTGTCGTGTCCACGAGCTCTCGAACCCACCGTACGAGGCTGTCTGTGTGCAGTTTGGATTTCGGTATTTAATTTGTGTTTGGACACCTCGTGTCCAGTTTTGTGGACACGAGATGAACCCCCATGACACGTGTAATATGTAACACATGTCTGCACACACTAATTTGACATTTCCTTGGGTTTTCATATGTGTATTTAGGGTTTTCCTAAGTCGGTTTGCAATGTTCTGATACTGAGTTTTCATTTTGGTTTAAATGTTAAATTGATGCTTAATTAGATGTAAATTACTGCTATTTATAACTGAGATGTGATGCATATGAATATATGGGCTTTTGGTTTGAGTTTATGTTAACTGAAATGTGGGTTTTGACTGAGAACTCAGTTCCTATTAAACCTGAGAACAATATTAACTGTAAAACTGAGTTTGAACTTTAATGAGATGTTTATGTATAAACCTGAGAATGCAATTGTATAAACCTGAGAACCAATGTGAAATATGAGTTTCACACTCACCTCCACACTTTACCTATCTCACATTATCTCTATTTCTATATTTATATATGTTATATATATATATGTATCCATACATGTATGTTTTAACTGAAATGAGGTTAGATGTATTCCTGAGATGAGTAAACTGAACCTGGCTTTGTAAACTGAGATTGAGGGTTTTGTGTAGACCATTTTCTTGAGATTTCTCCCTCTATACATGCTGTAACCCTTACATGCTTCCAGATTTCTATGTCCCCTATATGTTATGCACACTCATGTTCACATTGACAATCTAATATGTCCACATATTGACACCCTATACACTCTCTAACATGCTTGACACCACACTTAACCCTTACATGAGACACACACTTATATATATATATATATATATATATATATATATATATATATATATATATATATATATATATATATATATATATATATATATATATATATATATATGTGTGTGTGTGTGTGTGTGTGTGTTTGACACATATGCACACATTGACACTATCCTATGTTGTTTGACACTACACTATGTTATCACAACAGAACACATATACACTCATTGACACAGAACACATTACACCCTTCACTTTACTGCTAAACTAGTTCACTAGACACCACACTCACTACACCCCTATATATATATATATATATATATATATATATATATATATATATATATGATACTTGTATTGTAGGCAATAGCCATATATGTGATGTATATATATTATAGATATATACTTGTGTGTTATATTTCATATTGTATTTGTGCTTGTGATTGAACTGATTGCATAGACTAGGCTTGGTTAGGCCTAGAATGACTTGTTAGACTAGATTTAGACCTAGAATAGATTGGTTGACCTAGTTTGACTAGGATTGTTGACTAGAGTTGACCAAGAGTTGACTTTAGTCTAGAATGACTTGTTAGACAAGGTTTAGACCTATAATAGCTTGGTTGACCTAGTTTGACTTTATAAGTTGACCAGAGTTTCCAAGAGTTGACTTTGGCCTAGATGACCTAGAAATCATGTAGAATGCATTATAATCTTTAGTTTTACCTTATAGACATCTTGTGACCTGTGTTGCTCTAAATATGACTCATCTATTCTTTCTGGACATCTATACTCATCAGATACTCAAGATATCAGGCGAGTACATTCTCTGATCATTTTATACTTGCTAGGACTTATATTCTTGCTCTAGATTACTTTACTTGATGCTGTCACATTAATAAAATGGATTGGTACTATATGGATCTTTTTATGAGATGTTTTCCCCTCGGGAGCATCTTCCTGTACTCTCATGTTCACAGATCCCTCATGTATAACTTCATGTGCACTTATTTATGAGCCTCATGTGAAGTCATGTACAATAAGATAACCTGTCTAGATTCTTGTGTATTGATCGGGGTACGGGGGAGTAGAAATAGTCATGTGAACAATTCCAAGTAGTGTAATCATGTACAACTCAGTAGTGTAATAATGTATTGATCAAGCCGTTCACATGCCTATCTTGTACTCTAAACCACTAGTCACTTGTAGTTCTTAACTTATAGTAGATATTTCCAGTACAGTTATCTCTCTCTTCTCATGTACATTTCTTTCAGCGATTCATGTATCTTATATATTGCATGCTTTATATTCCTGTCATGATATGAACTGTTGAGATTTTGTGTCCATTCCTGTCCTGACTGGACCTGTTGAATATTACAGATGACACTGAGGAGTTCTGTCCTACGTACTATAGAGCAGCTCTAGATGACACCTGCGAGCTGGACTCCCAGGAGGACCCAGTCCTTGCAGAGGACATTACTCCAGTAGTCTAGGCTAGTTAGCTAAACTAGTTATCTACTTTATTGTCTTGTCTTTGCTTTGAGACTTTGAGATGTATAATCTGGATATTGTTTATGGAGATGTTATCTTAGATACTTCTTCTTCTCATGTTTGTATTTCATTGGTAATTTTTATATCATATCTATCTATCTATCTTATCGTACTTCTACTTAGTTGTGATTGAGCTATACATTTTTTGTATTTTCCTCCGTTTGGAGAGTATATATTGTAGATGTACCTTTAATTGTTAGATGTATGTGACCTAGGACAGCGTTCTACCTCCAAACACTGCGACGTACCCACTTCTCGTGCCCCTATACTGGGTGCGGGTCATGACACGTCCGAGTCGTCTTTCAATGTTCTAGCATTAATGTCCTATTGCGACTCTTGTACTAGATGCACGTCGCCTCAATTGTCCAATGTTCAATGTTCTATCATAATGTTCGATACACACTGAAACCTTTACTCGATTCGAGCCATGCTCGTTAACTTGATAGCAACTTACGCATGCAAGGATACATTTTATTAGGCGTAAGTGTCACGACCCGCACCCTAGAGTAAGGGCACGAGACATGGGTACGTCCAGCCTACGCCGCAGTGTCGGCGGTAGAAGCGGTCCTAGGTCACAACATCTAACAGTTAAAGGTAATAAATAGTTATACTCCCCGAATGGGGGTGACATAACAGATATATCTCAATCACAACTAAGGTAGAACAGGATAAAGATAGATAGAATGATAGATAATATCCAGAACAGAAATAACCACAGAGATACAATCCAGAATTCTAAGTGTCTAATAAGTACATATCCCAAATATCTCAGAATCTATATACAGTAATCCATAAAAAGTAAAGACATCCTAATCTAAGGGAGTGTCATCTACTGCTAATGGATCCTGCTGCTGGTCCAAGTCCAAGCACTCATCTAATGTAGCACCGTAGTGGTAGGCAGAACGCCTCAGCCTCGTCCTCTGTAAAATTTTCAACAGGTCCAATCAGGACAGGAGCGAGCACAGTACATCTCAATAAATCATAGCAGGTCAGGATATATAATCATGCTAGAGAGTAAGATACAAGATACTGAAGAATAACATGATAAAAAGAGAGAGACTGTAAATAAATAGCTACACTATATAGAGAACTAACAGTGCTAGTGATTCAGAGCACAAGATGGTTATGTAGACGGCACGATGTTGTACACGAGTAATCTACAGAGGTTGTACACGAGTAATCTACTGGATTGAATACATAACCACTTCTACTCCCCCGCCCCAATCAATACACAAGGATCTAGTTAAGTTATGTTATTGTACACGAAGTATAGTCGTACACGAAGATCATGTGATACATGAATATACACGATTTCACACGATTTGTACACGAATGTTACGAATACAAAGAGTACACGATGCTCACGATAAAGTATACGAACACGAATACCAGATGTATCCGCTAAGGGGACAACATCGCACAACAAGATCCAGATAGTACTAATCCGTGTTTCCAAACGTGTCAGCATCATGTAAAGTAATCTAAAGCAGGAAATATACTCCTAATGCAGGATATGAAATGATCAGAGAATGTACTCGCCTGTATCCTAAAAATCTAGAGAATATATACTGTCCGAGGAGTAGTGTCTGTCTCCTATAGAACAATACAAGTCACTATGAGTCTAAAAGGATAATAAGATGCAAGTTAATGCATTCTACATGAATCTAGGTCAATCTAGGCTAAAGTCAACTCTTGGTCAACTCTGGTCAACCCTAGAAGTCAAACTAGGTCAACTAGATCGAACCTAAGTCAAACAAGTCTATACTAGTCTAACTAGTCTCCTAGGTTTAACAAGACTAAACAAGACCAATCTAGACTCTATACTGGCATTTAAACCACACCCATAGGCCATAGGCTATACCATGCCTATGAACCAACCCATAAATCACATACACAAGTCAATACATCTAATATATATATACTCTAATATAGGATAATTAGATATAGCTATATAATGCTAATAAGAATACACATGGGCTATAGACTACTATATACATAACACACATTACATCATATTCCCAAATTAATATGATAGGTAACACACATTATATAATATATATAGGATATATATATACATCTCAATTTATATATATATATTTTTTTTATATACATCTCAATTTATATATACATGTATATATGCATATATACATATGTAGAAAATTACACTTGTGCTCATGTGTGTGTGTGTGTGTTAGGTAGAGGGTTCAATGTGTGGGGTTAGTGAGATATGGCAGTGGTGAATACAAGAGTGTGTGGGTGAGGCATGTGACAAGAGGGTGTGGCATGGCATAACTGAAATCAGTGGCATGGCAATGTGAAGACTAAAAAATAGCAGTGTATATATGTGAGTGAAACAAATCCTGAAATCAGTACATACCAAACTGGAAATCAGTGGCAATTCACAATGTGAAAACTGGAAAAACCTATTGCAAAACAGTGTAATATAATAGAAATCAGATCTCAGTTAACAGGGAACAAACAGGGATTTCATTCTCAGGAAAATAGGAAACCCAGTTCAGGTAAATAAATCAACCAATGTAGTGTGCAGTCAGTCAAGAACAATACAAAGCCAACTAACAAATTCGAATTTCACATTAATGATCATTCCAGTCAGTTATGGATACAGTCTCATGTGACAGTTCCTATGTTTTAGAATTTAAAATAAAAGAAAACAGGGTACAGGTACAGAAACATAACTCAGGTTATAAATCAGTTCAGGATAGTTTAGAGAACAAATTCTCAAGTTTTCCCATTAGTTCAATAACATTCGAATCCAACACGTATGTCCAATTCTCATTAACACACCAAAAGCCCAAATTCGAATGTAAATACTTAGCTAAACTGAATTACAACATGTGGAGACATTTAACAGTGAGCAACATTCTTAAAACTGGAATTTAGAGTTTAGGAAATGGAAATAAACAGTATCAGAAATCTGGTATCAGCTAACATGCCATTTGCCCAAATTCGAAACCAAATCCCAATCAAAAACCTAAACTAACATGTAAACCTAATATAACATATCTCATACATCCTATTTAGGATCAATTTAGCAAGTTAAAACACAATTTAAACTAATTAAACTGAAATAAACAGAGAACCAAAACTCAGTACTGTGCACGCACAGTGTATTATCCATGCACGTACGACACCGTGTCCGACACGACACGAGAGGCCGTGCAACTTGACACACGTGGTGTCAGTGGTCGCCCTTTCGTGTGTGTCAAGTTTCATGTGTCGACGTGTCGTGTCTTGCTCGCAAATAGCCCCGAGTAGCAGGGCAGCTACAGTGCCCGTGCGCGCACGTGTGCACCCGCGTGTACGTGTGTCCGTGGCGACTCAACACGACACCAATACGTGCTCAGTGCAGTGGAAACACATAAGCGAGGTCAAAACCCTAATTCCTATTCAATTATATTTCAAAAATTCAATCGAAATGCCCTTTGGGGCATTCATCAAACACATATGCACATGGACTGATACGTGTCCGATACGGACACGTATCGAACTCGAAACCTAGGGTTAGCTACCCTACAGCTAGGGTAGGCCTAGGGCTTCCTAGATATGCAATAAAAATAGTATTTTATGGAAGGGATTAGAATATTACCTAGGGATTTGTAATGTAACAAAAAGCCCCAAATGAGAGGATCCTCAAACCACCAAAACTCTCCCAAATTGTTTCTTCCCTGAAATTTCTCAATACCAACAGCAAATAGAATAATTTTAGGTCCTATTGCAATTGGTTTGGGGGAAAAATGAATTGAAATAGAATTTCTATGAATTAAAGAAGATGGAGACTCACCTCTTTCTAAACTTGCAATATTCCTAATGGAGGCTAGCCCTAATTTCTAGGAGGGATTAAATAGATGGGAATCCCTAGGCTAGTGGCCGGCCAAGTGGGATGGGCTAGGGCTAGGTTCACTTGGTGTTGGGTTGGGCCTTTAAGGCTAAAGTCATAAGTCATGACTTGTGAAATCACAAGCCATTCCCTAATCAATTAATTCCTAATTTCCCCAAAATAATTCTAATGGGTTAAATGCCACTAACTTAGGTCAAACTAGGGTTCCATAACCTAACCAAATTGTCATGACCTAGGTTAGCCTCTAGGACAGTCTCCAAAGTCAACACTAGTCAAAGTCTAAAACTAGCACCAAATCAATTATACTAAAAATCACTTAAAAATTCTAATAAATATAATTAATACTAATAATTCCAAAATAATTCCAAAATTTTAAAAATGACCAAAATACCCTCAAGCTAGAAAAGTGGTAGTGACAAATCTACCCCCTTAAAATAATTTTGTCCTCGAAATTAAAGACGAAACTAACTGCTGAGAAGGATAGAAAAGTATACCTCAAGGTCCAAAAAGATAGGGGTACCGCTCGCGCATCTCCTCCCGTTCCCAGGTAGACTCTCCTGGAGAATGATGCCTCCATGCGACGCGTACCAAGGGTATCACCTGGTTCCTCAGAACCTTCTCCCGGCGATCCAGAATCTCCACAGGATGCTCTGGATAACTGAGAGTAGGTCCAACCTCAATCTCCAAATGATCGAGCACATGGCTAGGGTCAGCCACGTACCGTCTCAACTGTGATACGTGGAATACGTTGTGAACTTCTACTAGTACAGGTGGCAAGTCTAGCCTGTATGCCACGTCACCGACTCTTCCGCTGATAATGAAAGGGCCGATAAAGTGCGGGCTAAGCTTTACCTCCACCAAAACGTATCGTACCACGAATCGAAGATATCCGCAGAAAAACTATGTCTCCAACCTAATCACAAGTAAGGTCTCAAGTTACTAAAAATCAAACACGATCAATCAAACAAAACAAAATACAACCTAATTTTAATCCTATCTCTAAATCTGTACCTCAAACTCCAACGGCCTCCGGTGGCTATCGGCCCAGTGCCGATGTCTGTCCTGCGCCACGCGAAGTCTGTCCCTGATGAGCTTCACCTTCTCGGCTGCATCAAAACCATCTCTGATCCCAGTAAAGCTTGCTCTCCAACATCATCCCAAGATAAGGGTGTACGACACCTACGCCCGTACAGAGCCTCAAAAGGTGATATCTCAATGCTGGCCTGATAACTGTTGTTGTAAGTAAACTCCACCAAATATAGATGACCCAGGAACCTCCAAAATCCAAGATGCACGTCCGCAGCATGTCCTCAAGCGTCTGAATAGTCCTCTCTGACTGTCCGTCCATCTGGGGGTGGTATGCAGTACTAAACTTGAGCTGAGTGCCCAAACTAGTCTGTAGACTCCTCCAGAAATAGAAAGTAAAGCGACTATCCCGATCTAAGATAATGCTGGCGGAAACTTCGTGAATCCTGACTATCTGTCGTATGTACAACTCTGCAAGCCTCTCTGTAGACGTACCCACCTTGAATGGCAAGAAGTGGGCCGGTTTGGTCAACCTGTCAACGATGAACCAAATTGCGTCTTTTTCTCCTGGTGTACGCGGTAGCCAGATACGAAATCCATGGTGATATGTTCCCACTTCCACTCTGGAATGGGCAACGGCTGCAATAATCCCTGGGCCTCTGCCTCTGCCTTGACCTGCTGACAAACCAAGCATCTAGCAACGAAGCGAGCTACCTCCCGCTTCATCTCGTACCACCAGACATGCTCTCGCAGATCCTTGTACATCTTGTTGGCACCAGGATATAGATTACTGCAATTTGTGAGCCTCCTGTATGATCTGCTCTCTGAGCTCCCCGCTAGGCACACATAACCTGGAACCGTGCCTCAAGGCACCATCCTCTGTAAGTGAAAACTCGCCATCCACCAACCCTGCACGAACCTGCTCTCAGACACACCGCAGAGCCACATCCTCGAACTGCGTCGCCTTAATCCTCTCCATCAAGTCCAACTGTATCTGAAGGCCCCATAATTGCATCTGCACTCCGGACACAATTACCTCAATCCCAAGGCTCTCCAAGTCTGCAAGCAAGTGCCGATCCATAGTAAACACATGGTTGTCGGATACCTACTCAAGGCATCGGCAACCACGTTGGCCTTTCCCGGGTGATACTGAAGTGAGATGTCAAAGTCCTTCATCAACTCTAGCCACCTGCGCTGCCTCATGTTGAGCTCTTTCTGTGTAAACACATACTTCAAGCTCTTGTGATCTGTAAAATCTCCACCCTCTCGCCATACAGATAGTGCTTCCACAACTTCAAAGCAAAAATTACTGCTGCCAGCTCCAGGTCATGGGTAGGGTAGTTCTTCTCATGGGAACATAATTGCCTAGAAGCATAGGTAATCACCTTCCCATGCTGCTGTAAGACACAACCCAGCCCCTTCCCTGAAGTATCACTATAAATAGTGAATCCACCTGATCCTGAAGGCAATGTCAGAATCGGAGCTGTCGTAAGCCGCTTCTTCAACTCATCAAAAGTTGCTTGACACTCCTCTGACCAAACAAACTCAGTATCCTTCCGGGTCAGCCGAGTCAACGGCTCTGCAACCCGAGAGAAATCCTGCACAAATCTCCGATAATATCCTGCCAGCCCCAGAAAACTCCTGATCTCTGCCACTGAAGCCGGCGCTGCCCAAGCCTCAACTGCTGTGATCTTCTTCGGTCCACTGAGATACCATCTCCAGTCACCACATGACCCAAGAAGTCAACCCTGTCTAGGAAGAACTCGTACTTCGAGAGCTTTCCATACAATCTCTCCCTCCTGAGTGTCTCCAGAACCACTCTCAAATGCTCCTCGTGCTCTTCCTCTGTCTTCGAATACACCAGGATATCATCAATGAATACCACCACGAACTTGTCCAAGTACTGGTGGAACACCTTGTTCATAAGGTTCATAAACACTGCTGGTGTATTGGTCAGCCCAAACGGCATAACCAAAAACTCAAACTGCCCGTACTGCGTCCTGAAAGCGGTCTTGGGAATATCCTCCATTTTCACCTTCACCTTGTGATAACCTGACCTCAAATCAATCTTGGAGAACACCTGAGCTCCGCGCAACTGATCAAAGAGATCATCGATCCACGCGCAGTGGGTATCTGTTCTTGATCGTCAGGTTGTTAAGTGCCCTGTAGTCGATACACATCCGTACCGACCCATTCTTCTTGAGTACGAAAAGTACCGGTGCACCCCAAGGTGAAGAACTCGATCGGATGAAGCCCTTGTCCTGCAACTCATCCACTTGCTTCTTCAGCTCTACCAATTTACTGTTGTTCACTCGATAGACATGCTGGAAAATCGGTTCGTGCCGGGAACCAAGTCTATCGAGAACTCTATATCCTTGTCCGGTGGAAGCCCTGGCAACTCCTCTGGAAATATGTCCATAAACTCTGCGATCAAGGGATGTGGAGCCACCTGCTCCTCAAGTGAAGCTCCACAGAAGACGCCATTGTCCTGCTCTGCCTACCGCCGGGTGTACTCAAACTCTGGCTCTCCTGGCGCCCCAAACAAAACTTTACCCCCTCGACAATCAATACGGGCGTAGTGTCTACTCAGCCAGTCCATATCTAATACAATGTCGTAGTTCGGTAGTGGCATGACGAGTAAACTCACTCCCAACTCCCGGCCTCCCAATATGACGCTCTGCCCTCTGCAAACATCACTCACGAGGATGACCCCACCCCCGGTCGTGATCTTACAGGTCCTAGGCAACGGTTCAGAAACCAGACTATGTCTAATAGCATACGACTAACACCTGCTCCTCAATATGATATGGTAACACACATTATATATATATATAGGATATATATATACATCTCAATTTATATATACATGTATATATGTATATACATATGTAGAAAATTATACTTGTGCTCATGTGTGTGTGTGTGTGTTAGGCTAGAGGGTTCAATGTGTGGGGTTAGTGAGATATGGCAGTGGTGAATACAAGAGTGTGTGGGTGAGGCATGTGACAAGAGGGTGTGGCATGGCATAACTGAAATCAGTGGCATGGCAATGTGAAGACTGGAAAATAGTAGTGTATATATATGTGAGTGAAACAAATCCTGAAATCAGTACATACCAAACTGGAAATCAGTGGCAATTCACAATGTGAAAACTGGAAAAACCTATTGCAAAACAGTGTGTATAATAGAAATCAGATCTCAGTTAACAGGGAACAAACAGGGATTTCATTCTCAGGAAAATAGGAAACCCAGTTCAGGTAAATAAATCAACCAATGTAGTGTGCAGTCAAGAACAATCCAAAGCCAACTAACAAATTTGAATTTCATATTAATGATCATTCCAGTCAGTTATGGATACAGTCTCATGTGACAGTTCCTATGTTTCAGAATTTAAAATAAAAGGAAACAGGGTACAGGTACAAAACATAACTCAGGTTATAAATCAGTTCAGGATAGTTTAGAGAACAAATTCTCAAGTTTTCCCATTAGTTCAATAACGTTCGAACCCAACACATATGTCCAATTCTCATTAACACACCAAAAGCCCAAATTCGAATGTAAATACTTAGCTAAACATGAACATGTGGAGACATTTAACAGTGAGCAACATTCTTAAAACTGGAATTTAGAGTTTAGAAAATGGAAATAAATAGTATCAGAAATCTGGTATCAGCTAATATGCCATTTGCCCAAATTTGAAACCAAATCCCAATCAAAACCTAAACTAACATGTAAACCTAATATAACATATCTCATACATCCTATTTAGGATCAATTTAGCAAGTTAAAACACAATTTAAACTAATTAAACTAAAATGAACAGAGAACCAAAACTCAGTACTGTGCACGCACAGTGCATTATCCATGCACGCACGACACCGTGTCCGACACGACACGAGAGGCCGTACAACTTGACACACGTGGTGTCAGTGGTCGCCCCTTCGTGTGTGTCAAGTTTCACGTGTCAACGTGTCGTGTCCTGCTCGCAAATAGCCCCGAGTAGCAGGGTAGCTACAGTGCTCGCGCACACGTGTGCACCACGTGTACGTGTGTCCGTGGTGACTCGACATGACACCAATACGTGCTAGTGCAGTGGAAACACATAAGCGAGGTCAAAACCCTAATTCCTATTCAATTATATTTCAGAAATTCAATTAAAATGCCCTTTGGGGCATTTCATCAAACACATATGCACATGGACTGATACATGTCCGCTACGGACACGTATCGAACTCGAAACCTAGGGTTAGCTACACCTACAGCTAGGGTAGGCCTAGGGCTTCCTAGATATGCAATAAAAACAATATTTTATGGAAGGGATTAGAATATTACCAAGGGATTTGCAATGTAATAAAAAGCTCCAAATGAGAGGATCCTCAAACCACCAAAACTCTCCAAATTGTTTCTTCCCTGAAATTTCTTAATACCAACAGCAAATACAATAATTTTAGGTCCTATTGCAATTGGTTTATGGGAAAAATGAATTGAAATAGAATTTCTATGAATTAAAGAAGATGGAGACTCACCTCTTTCTAAACTTGCAATATTCCTAATGGAGGCTAGCCCTAATTTCTAGGAGGGATTAAATAGATAGGAATCCCTAGGCTAGTGGTAGGCCAAGTGGGATGGGCTAGGGCTAGGTTCACTTGGTGTTGGGTTGGGCCTTTAAGGCTAAAGTCACAAGTCATGACTTGTGAAATCACAAGCCATTCCCTAATCAATTAATTCCTAATTTCCCCAAAATAATTCTAATGGGTTAAATGCCACTAACTTAGGTCAAGCTAGGGTTCCATAACCTAACCAAATAGTCATGACCTAGGTTAGCCTCTAGGACAGTCTCCAAAGTCAACACTAGTCAAAGTCTAAAACTAGCACCAAATCAATTATACTAAAAATCACTTAAAAATTCTAATAAATATAATAATACTAATAATTCCAAAATAATTCTAAAATTTTAAAATGAGCAAAATACCCTCAAGCTAGAAAAGTGGTAGTGACAGTAAAGGAGTAGGGGAGAAGAGTTATGAACACGCCCACCTTAAGCCGATATGCCTTGTCATTTCGCCGAGCTGATGCAGCTCAATTTTATAACTTTATTGTACGGCCAACTCTTCTGACTTAGCCACTCGAACACTTCGTGTTCCGTTGAACTACTCGATCGATTCGGCCGAACATGCCCATGCTTTAGTTTATTGCAAGGAACGATTTGGTTTTGCGGACACCGTTGCAAATAAGGAAAAAAGCCAACCATTTATGATTCATCGTAAAAGCATAGCCTGCACACGAAATCAACTAAAGTCATTATATTTCTTTGAATCGGACTTAGCCTTACATTGCTTCGATTTAAAGATTCGAATCGACTCAAAGCTTTCTTTTGGGTTAATGTAACTCTTGCACCGATTTGCATCATACTTTATCGGATCAACGTAACTCTTCGAGTCAATGACTCATCATAATGCACCGTGCGGAGCGGGACATTACATTATACGTGATAAGTTTACGGAATAAGTTTTCGGGATAGTCCAATTTCTTACGGAGAGAAAAAACTTAAAAATATAGTGACAAAATATACGTATGTTTCTCTTCTGAATTTCTTTTCTCTTCTGAATTTCTTTCTCTTTCAAAAATTTAAATATCTCATTTTAAAAACAAACATATAAAAATAAGGCTCTTATCTATTATTTTTAAACAAAGAGAGATTTATTTATTTTTAAAAAATAGAGATAGATAAATTATTTCTTTTATTTTTTTTTAAAATAGATCTAATTTTTTTTAAAAAGAATCTATCTTTATAAATAAGTATACCTTCAAAATTATCTTTCAAATATTAATTTTAATATTAATCTTAATATTAATGTTGATTAATTTTAATTTAAAATTTTAATTTAATAATAATTAATTTTAATGATAAAGTTAATTTTAACCTTAATTTAATATTAATGTTAATGTTAATGTTAATATTAATATTAATTTTATATTAGATTTTTAATGTTAATGTTAATATTAGTGTTACTGATAATGTTAATACTAATATTAAAATTAACATGAATGTTAAAATCAAAATTAATATCAAAAAATTTAAAATTTATTTATGTTTAAAGATAGATTCAAAAAGTAAAATCCATCACTATTTTAAAAAAAATAAAATTAACTTATCTATTCTATTTTTAAAACAAATAAATAGATACCTCACATTGTAAAAGTAAATAGGCTTATCTTTAAAATAGAGATATGTTTGTTTTTTAAAGAAGAGATTTAATTTTTTTTTGAAGTAAAAGAGATTTAGAAGATAACCATACGTGTTTTTCTCATCCCGTAAGTTTGTCCCATAATTTATTCCCGTGAGAGAAGCTCTCTGTGTATAATTATATATATATATATATATATATATATATATATATATATATATATATATATATATATATATATAATATAGAACTTTTATTGATGTATCAGGCGCAAAATGCCAAAGCCTATACAAGTAAGTGCGCCAAGCGCGGAGAAACAACAAAACCTAAATAGCCTACCCGGCCCCAGAGGACGCGGTTAAGCGAGGCTAACTCAAGGCCTGCCAAAATTGCTTCGAGGAGTGGGAGCATCGGTTCCTGGTTTTATGAATTTGACGAAGGACTTCGCAGATCAGTTGATCCGGGTTGTATTGACGGCCTTCATACCTGAATTTGTTCCAATTCTTTTAGAGGACCCTAATACCAGCAGCTGCGGCGATTTGATGGCTATGAGAGTTCCCAGTTAACCAAGAGTCGTTGAAGCCCCCGGGCTGATATCTCTTCCTACAGTGTCGGAAGAGGTCGTGCCAGAAGAAGATTAGCAAGATCTCTGGATAGTAGGATGTGTTTCGCTGTTTTAGATTTGTTAGAGGTACAGCAGTAGCAGCTGGAAGTGAGGCTGAAACCGATAGAGGTTAGGAAATTGTTGGTCGACAGCTTCCTACGCTGAGCTCTCCAGATCAGAAAAGACCACTTATTAGGGATGCATGATTGCCAAAATGGCACGATCATGGAGCGTACAAGCCGCCGCCACCGACTTTCCGCCTGGCTGCGGCCATTGAGAACTCCCCTTCGATGGTGGAGGTCCAAATCAATTTGTCTGGGAGATCATTGATCCTTAGGTCAGCGACGGCTAGCTCAGACATCGCCTCCTGCCCGATCCACTCTCGGATATGCTCCCATCTCCAACCCGCAGCTGGGTCCCAAAGATCCCAGATCATACAGTTAGGGGGGTGGGGCTGTCGGGGACAGCTGGTAGATCCTATTGCTAATCTACCGTTCAAGGCTAGGCGAAGAATCTTCGATACCGAGACACATGCGGATGAGGGGTTCGGCTAGCTGACGGCCGGGAGAATACGACGCCAGGATGGAGGATCGACTGTTGATCTGCTGTCGCTGGGTGGGAGTGTTGCCTCCTCGTCCGTGGGTTTGGCCATCGTGTCCTAGCTGGCCCAGTGGTGCTTATCCTTACCGTCTTGGTAACCCCAGAAGAAGTTGGCAAAGAGTGCCACCAGAGAGGCGAGAACCTTCAATGGTGGAGAACAAACTGCCAGGTGTGGATAGGGATGGATGATAGAATGTGCTTGATGAGGATCATCTTGCCGTCTGGTGATAGGGTAGCATTGTGCCATCCCTCGATCTTTTCCTGACCTTGTTAACAAGTCCGTCGAAGATGGCCGAATTCGATCTGCCGTAAACAAAGGGCAGCCCAGGTAGGTGAACGGAGGATATGCGATAGAGAAGGAGGTAAGATTGGTGAGAGTGGCCGAGTAGCTCCTGTCGGCTTTGTGGTGGGTGTAGATGACACTTTTGTCGTGGTTGATCCGTTGTCCGGAGCATCTGGTGTATTTCTCCAGGGTATTACTGACCACCTCAACGGATCCGGTGTCCTTCGAGAAGAAGATGAGGACGTCATCGATGTATGCCAGATGAATGATAATAGGGCAACCAGCGGTGGTATAAAAGTGGCAGAATCTGGGGATGTTGACCATGCTGTTGAGGTTTTTTCTGAAGGCTTCTGCGGCTATGATAAAGACGGTGGAGGATAGAGGATCTCCTTGTCGGACACCACGGCTAGATTTAAAGAAGCGTCTGCTTGTCCGTTGATGACAGTGGAGAACCATAAGTTACTTATGGATCTGTATATGATGTCTATCTAGGTTTCTGAGAACCCAAAGCCCCTGAGAACCCAGATCATGAATTGCCAGTCCAGGCGATCGTAGGCCTTCTCCATATCAAGCTTGATGGCTATGCTGCCCCCCTCGATGGGAACTTCATACATGTTATCATTTTCTGAGCAAGGAGGATGTTGTCAGTGATGTTTTGCCCTGGGACGAAGCTACTTTGTTCTCGAAGATTATCTTGCGAAGGAAGTGGGACATACGGGTGGCGATGATCTTGGAGATGATTTTATTGGCGAAGGTGCATAAGCTGATCGGGAAAATCTTTGAAGGTCGCCGGATTGTCTTTTTTGGGGATAAGGATGAGATTGGCTCGAGATAGGGATTTAGGATAGCAAGCGCCTTGAAAGAAAGCAATCGCGGCTTCGATCATGTTAGTCTGAATGATGTTCTAGCAGGACCGGAAGAAACCCCAGAGAATCGTCTGGACCTGGAGCGCTGTGTTCGTCCAGGGCCCAGACTGTGGACTTAACTTCATCCACAGATGGCAGGATTAATAGTTGCTCATTGTCCTGTTCTTTGATGATAAGAGGGACCTTGGCCAGGAAGATCTCATCCTTAACAATGGTGTCTTTGGTGAATAGATTGGAGTATAAGTTGGCGGCTACCGTCTGGATGCTCTGCTGATCTTTGAGTAGCGTGCGTCCTCGAGAGATTTGATGAAGGGTGAGTTGATGCATGCATCCCCTGAGGCGTGGAAGAAGGCTGAGATGTTGTCGCCCTCGGTGTCCCAGGTCAACCTGGCTTTCTGCTTCCAAAATCCCGTCTCCACTTTCAGGCAGATTTAAGGATAGCCTTGGTAAGGTTAAGCGTGGCTCGGGTTTCAGGGGAGCGATCTGTAGCGAACCTAATCTCAGATTGACGTCGTCCTCCGCTGCCTTAATCTCTTGGAAGATGTTACCAAACGCGAGTTTGCTCTAGGAGGTAAGGGCGCTCCTGGTAGCCTTTAGTTTCATGACGACTCTGATAAGGGGGTCTGGGTTGTCCGTCGACTTCTAGGCGTTGGCTACGGTATTCTGGAATTGGGGGTGATGTCTCCAGAAGTCCAGGAATCTGAAGGGTTTTTTAATAGGGTTGGGGTTGTTGCTGACCTCAATTAGGAGTGGTGAGTGGTCGGATTCGGTGGAGTTAAGGTGGAGAGGTTGGATATGAGGTTCATGTCGGACCACATGTTGTCAACAAGGGCGCAATCCAGGCAGAAGTGTTGGCGACGATCTTTTTCTTGTATGTTGCACCAGGTGAAGGTGTTACCGGAGTAGGGGAGGGCAACCTTCCGACATTTCCTCGGGGCTCGCGATTATGTTAAAATCCCCAAGACAGAGCCACGGAAGGCTGTCGAGGAAGCTGCGGGTGTCCAAAAGGGTGTTCTAGAGCTGCTTGCGCTCTATGTGGTCGTAGCTACCGTAAACAACAGAAACAAGGGATCAGGAAGAGAGGGACGGGTGTTCTACCCAGCAGGAAAGTGCCTGGTCGGTATCGAAGACGGTACCGAAAAGACAATCGTCAGAAAAGAGGATCCAGATGTCGTGACACCCAGCAATGGCGTTCGGAAAGCCGATCGAAAGCTGAATGGATTTGAGTTTCCTCTGGGAGATTTTGGATTCGATGATAACAATAATGTCTATTCGGTGGATTTTGATAAGGAAGATCAATCTCCTCATAGTAGGTTTATTGGCCAGCCCTCTAATATTCTAGGCAAGGATGTTAACCATTAGTAGGTTGCGGTTGGGGGTGGGGTTGAGCTTGATGGCTGACCTGGTGGTCAGGGCCGATGGCTCTTGAACTTGTTTTTTTTTCTTATTTTAATGTTTGGGGTCGTTTTGGGTTGTTGCATGGGTTGCTGCGTCATTTGCGTCTTTCCAGTGCTTCGCTGCCTGTGAGAAACTTCGGGGGGTTGACGAGTTCCGTCTCAATCTCGACAAGAGCGCTGAGGGGGTTATTGGGGTTCAAGAAGCCGGCCTCTTGAGCTTGTCGAATCCTGGCCTCATATTCTAGGCCTAAAGACTGTGCGACCTTGACCAGAGAGAGAAGGTGGGTGAATCAACTGGCTCAGGGTGGAAGACCTGTGCCAACTGGTTCTCTCAGAGGAGACCGAAGCGACTACGGCGGGACAACAACGTTCTCATCGCTTCATCTAGCAGGAACTTATCAGGAAGGGGGTTTGCTGGTCATCAGTCGCTTGAGATGTGCAGAGGATCTCGAATTTATTGAGGAGGGTGATGCCTGTTGGCGGTGCGACCTCGACCGAGGGTGAGGAGGTGGGTG
>JANAVB010020599.1:20738335-20761682 GCA_029216955.1 Iris pallida | reverse complement strand
CGCTACGCTAGAGATTTGTCGAACGAATCTAAGGATGTCTTAGCGCATGACGCGAACGTGATTGAGGACTAGATCGTATGGCTTGAATCCGAGTGGTGTATGTAGGTTCGAGAAGAATAAGAATGAGTGTCGACGACTAGTCGAGTGGCTCGAACCCTGAGTGGTGTAAGGACGTCATAGAAATTGTTCGAGCGAGACTAAAAGATTTACAGATCGTACGAGTATGTCGCAAGCGATGCAATCACGCAAAGCCTTAGAACGTATCACGCTTAGTTGGCCGTGACTTCAAAGGTCCCGAACGAGATGTCGCTGGACAACTTGTCAATGGGCAATGCGAGTTAGAAAATAGTTCGGAACGATGAATGAAAATGAATGGTCTTGATCGAAGAAACTTAGAGGATCGCGTGTACGATTTCGGATTGATTCAAATGAATTGTGACTTGAGTTTGAACAACGATCTTGAAACTAGCTTGAGGAATAGCAGTTGAACTTGATCTTGAATATTAAATAAAATTGTGAAATATCCAACTCGGACAACAGCATCAACGCACGACTCGAAATCGGTTGCAAAGGAAGATCGTCAGGTTACGCATATCGTCGATGGTATTGAGGCGTATCAAAGATCGATATGCGATAACTCGGGGGTACTCTGACTCGGCGAATGACGATCGTGCAAATGTAATTGTTCCGTTGGATGCTATACTTGGGATATTAAAAATATGTCGAGGAAAAGATAGACTTGGCTCGAGGATTTTCTAGTTGAACGCATGACGGTCAGACTGTCGAATTGATTTGGCTTGGATGAAAATGAGAATGCTTGGATTTGCTTCTTTGACAACCACAATGTTGACGTTCTTGTCTTATGCGAGCGTAACTCCAGTCTCGCACATGCGTCATGCCGGATTAGGACGATCACTCCGCGTGAGCGCTGATATGGTGATTCATACAGCGGGAGTGATGGAACTTGGATGGCGTGGCAATTTGATTGCTTTGACTTGTAGTTTGACGCGAAGGTAAACTCGAGAATGAATCAGTATATTTGATGATTGAACTTGAGGATTGAGTAGGTCCAATCCGCGTATCGAGAATGAGTTAGTCTAAACTCAAACAAGAGTTACGCCCCGATGAGAATGATTATTCCGCGGGAGCGTTGCATGGTGATTCATGAACCACCGTGGATGATCAGACTCGCGTGAGATTGGAACGCAATGTATTGTCGAGCTGGATGACCTCGTGATCGAATACATAAATTGGTTAGAATGGATATGTGAAGTATATCGATTGGGTGATTTAAATGGATTCAAATATGCGCAACGAATACATTGATGCGAATAGGTTATCGTGCTCGATGTTTAGAAATTTGAGTGACGCGAGCTTGGGTAGAAAACCCCCCGTACTACCGACTTTGTTTGACCCTAGGATTGGTGTCAGTGTTGGTATTATCGTTGGGGAACTATGATTCCAATCCTGACATTGACTTAGCCTCGAAAAGAAATAGCCTAGCGGTTAGGCGAGATGCCCTGTTTCAATTGTTAGCAATCGAAAGATTGATCTTGAGGATTGGCATGGATGGATAGCATGAATCACGAATATAGGAAACCCTGCTCACGAGACTCGGCTAACATGCATATATTTCAGAGACGCCGCAGTATGTGCACGATGCCACTCGAGTGAGAATGATGAATTCTCTATCACGCGGTTTGGTGAATGCATGTATTTTGGGGACGCCTGGAATGCGTGCACGATCTAACCAAGTGACACATTGAATTCCAAACGAGACTTGAGGAATATGATAGTGTCGAGAACATAAGATCGTGTTAAAAGAAGGGAATAATATTAGTACGAGCGTGGCTCGGAATTAAAGAATCGTGTGAGCGGAGTGTGCGTGAACGACAACGAGATTAGCCCTAAACAAGTGAATGGTATGGAATCGATATCGTGCAAGTAAAAGTTGGTATAACGAATTGGACCATTGATAGGAAGATATACTCGATGATAGTGCAATACTTGGTCTTGAATCGGACGAAAATTACTTAGACTTGGTCGATCCCGCAAAGAAGAAATCATACTGATTTCGTGGACAAGAATGCTTGAGAAGCGAATCGGGTTATCTCGATGACCGAGATAAACGAAAGTGAGTTGCCTCAGCCTACGACCCGTATATTTGACGAATTACAACGTGCCTCGTGCAACCATTTTAGTCCCATGACACGAAGAAATAGCAACCAAGACGAAGAAACACTTGAATTGAATAAGTACCATCAAGTCTAAAATAAATAGACAGCCATCCAATAAAATTCACCAAACACATGCGACATAAAACTTGGAAGGATAACCGAGCATGGTTCGATGCCATCGAACGATAGAGCCGTTCGATAGAATTGTCTAAGAAACACGACGACACGAGTTAAGGAATGGTAGGATGACTTGCACTCAGAAAGTCTTGAGGACGAGACTTGTTTTGAGTGGTGTATAATGTAATAACCCGCTCCGCCCTAGCGGAATGCCGATTCGAACGGCAAGTGCAACGACTCGAACGAGCTGTCGACCCGAAGAGTTGGCATCGACCTGATGAAGAATCGATACAAGGCTTACATTGGCCCGAAAAGAGGAATCCAGACTTAGGCTTTTAAAGGCGCGCTCGGAGTATCGCTCGGCCGATGCGAACATCGCTAAGGTGGGTGGCTCCGATGAACCCGTCTTTGCTTAGCCTAGACACAGAACAATACGGACACTAATGCTAGAATCGCTAGGCGATAACACCGTGCATGCTAATAAATGACTCAACGCACCTAGCTAAGGGAATAATTGTCACGCCCCGATCCGGGAAATCGCTCGTCCTCGCTAGATTTAACCCGAATCATCGCCATCGCTGGGGCATGATGCCGCACGAGCCTGGAGTTGCGCTCGTGCAAGGCAAGATAACAGGTTCACATAGAACTATCTCAAATCGATAACATAAGCAGCGGAAGAAAACAAGTGAAACATAAGAATCTCTTTTATTCATATTGAACTGAAGGTTACAAAGGCTCTGAATAGCCCAACATAAAATGCCAATTGGCTACAACGCTCATGATCTCTCTTAGCTCACAAAGGATTACATTGTTCCATACATTATGCCCTTTATAGCCACCAAGTAGTCTTCGGCCGAACATCTTCATGTCTCAAGTCCGAAGACTACTTGGTGGCTATAAAGGGCATAATGTATGGAACAATGTAATCCTTTGTGAGCTAAGAGAGATCATGAGCGTTGTAGCCAATTGGCATTTTATGTTGGGCTATTCAGAGCCTTTGTAACCTTCAGTTCAATATGAATAAAAGAGATTCTTATGTTTCACTTGTTTTCTTCCGCTGCTTATGTTATCGATTTGAGATAGTTCTATGTGAACCTGTTATCTTGCCTTGCACGAGCGCAACTCCAGGCTCGTGCGGCATCACGCCCCAGCGATGGCGATGATTCGGGTTAAATCTAGCGAGGACGAGCGATTTCCCGGATCGGGGCGTGACAAGTTGGTATCAGAGCGGTTCCATCCTTTGGACCGTGCATGAATCTCTTTGACCCTCAGTGGCTTGCTATCGAATTTAGTTGACTCTAAGTTGTTTCTGCAACCGCATGGCTCATGGATCTGCTCGACGCTACATTGGATGTTCCATACAATAAGTCTATATTAAATGCGTACGTCTGCCACAAGTATGTCGTGACTATTACGCTATCTCCGAGTGCCATCGGAGAGTATTGGTTGCACGAAGTGCAACGAGTTAAGGAATGCTGGTCGCACGAAGTGCAACGAATATGGTGATGTTGGTTGCATGAAGTGCAATGATATGAGTGGTCGGTCGCACGCAGTGCGAGGAGTTATGTGTTGGCGGTCGCACGAAGTGCGAAGAGATATGTGTTGTTGGTTGCACGAAGTGCAACGGGTCGATATGTGAGGCGATACGTGTTATGTGACTACGGAAATAGTTATGTGTTATTGGTTGCACGGAGTGCAGCAAGTCGTGGATCGTTCGTTGCATCGGTGCAACGAGTCGATACGGTATGATGTGCGTAGTAGGGCTATGCGGATGGATAGCGAAATATTGTTCGAGATTGAGTAAAGACCTTAAGTATCGAGACTAAGTTGTTGCACGAGCTGCAACGTGCGGGATTCGAAGATCGTGGATGCGATAGTAACGAATCGAGTTGGTCGCTAAGTCGAGTTGAGTAGGCGAACGTTATGTTGGCCGTATGTCGCGTTGAGCTTTGAATAAGCGAATGTTACGGATGGGATCGAGATGATCGCCATGGTACGGTTAGATTGAATGTATGTCAAACTTGAGCTAATGTTAGAGCTGGGATCGGAAGGATCGTCATACGGGACGGTTAAGTTGAGATAGAAATCGGACCTATGCGAAGTGTGATGTCGAGTAATGACTCGATTCTGAGTGGTATATGCAATACCAATTATGCGAGCAAGCGTGGTGAGGTATTGTGTCGATAACGATAGGCTCGATCCTGAGTGGTATATGGGATACCACTTAACGATGGTTATGTTAAGCCGGTTGGTGACTTGCGATAGGTTTCGTCGAAACGATTATGTTGTTACGGTATGTTTGTCCGCAACGGATGGAATGGTATCGAGACTCGAGTGGAAATGATGCGATAGGAGTCGATATAAGTATGCTTGTGAATTAGTTAAATGAGCATGCGTGAAGTCGTGCCTACGGAGGATACGTCGGACGAGAATTCACTAAGTATAAGTCGAACGATAGGCCGAGCATATGTGAATGAATGTTACGTTGAGGAAATGGTCGACCCGGTCGAACTTATGTTGAGTTAGTACGGAGACGTCTTCGGAACGAATTGAGTAGGTACGGAGAAATTGTACGAACGAATTTGGGTTAATACAATGAGTCGGTAGCACGATTTGGAAGTACGAGTTAGGGATATGAGAAGTGATTTGTGCGAGACTTGATTCGTATTCGAGTTCGGATAATGGCAATGATTGCAACGGGTTTGAGCTTATGAGAAAGGAGGGTGTTCAAGTTATGCATATCGACGATGGTATTGAGGCGTATCAAAGACGATATGCAATAACTCGGGGATACTCTGATCGAATGAACGAAAATTATGTTGAGCATTGTTGTTGGATGAATAAGATGCAAGTTAAGTTATGGCAATTGGAATGATAACGATAGGAATGCTTCGGAGAATTTGAGAGTCGACGGATGTTACTCGGATGAAAACGAAAGTGTATGGATTGCTTCGCAGATCACCACTATGTTGACATTCTCGTCTTGAGCGAGCGCAACACCAGCCTCGCACATGCGTCACGTCAAAATTAGAACGATCATTCCGCGTGAGCACTGGTATGGTGATTCATCCAGTGGGGATGATCGAACTTGCAAGGCGTGGCAATTTGGATATGGATTTGTGGTTTGATGCGAAGGTGGAATTGAGGATTGTGCGATGTTGTTGACGGTAGTATACGAGTGATTCGAGTAGCAGCGGCACATTAGTTGCGCAGGAGTAGAGAAATTATGGATTGGTATGTCGGATTGGGTAAAGTCCCATAGGAAGCGTCGGGAATTGATTTGGCTCCGCGGTAGGATATAGCATGGTTCGTTGTAACTGTCCCTCGTTGATGATCTTCAATTATCGAGCGTAGTTTCGGGGCAGATGACCCTAGAAGACTTGACCGCCAAATCAAGTGAATGTTGGAGTCCCATAGGATGACCCTAAAGAAGTCGCGTAAGAAGGATAAGGAATGAGGTAGTGCATGTCGAGGATAAGTCTAAGCGAGTGAGTATCGTGTCTCGAAAGTTAGCGAGTACTAGAATCGATATGGTCAGAAAAGTTATGTTGGAACGAGTAGATGTTGAGGAACGTGCTTAAGCGTAGTGACGCGGTAAGGCGATTGCAAGGATTCTGCAATACGCGAGAGCGATGGATAGTAGAACGACCCTAAGAGTTGTGTCGTAGGTCGGCTTAAGTAACGGTTAGGCTATGTGTGTTGAGCGCGCGAGTTACGTTACGAAACGAACTAGTCGGGATTGAATCGATGATTGAGTGAGGGATTCGTACTCGGTCGAGAATCGGGGATGAGCGTATCGTAAGAGACCTTGGGTCGGAAAGATTGTTGCCTTTGAGCATCGTAGACTCAAGTTGACCTCTCGTGTCGAAAGAGCGCGTGCATAATGTCTGGATAAGTTACCTAGCGGGGGTAGCCCCAGACGCAACGTATGGATAGAGCGAGAGAATGTGGATCACGTATGGATAGTTGCGTCGAGACTTAGTACGGATTGTAGACAAAAGAATTTGTGACATGTTGACATAGTCCATGTTGTTAAGGCTAAATGTTATGAGTGATAGGATGAACGACTTGAGTTATATGAGAGATTGGAAACGGTTGGGTGAATAGGCGTTGTGGGAGCTCGTTGCGATCGGATGCGCAATGACTTATGCAAGGCGAGTGTTAGGTGGCCGGCAAGAAACTTATGAGATCAAAGTTATGGTTGAATTAAGTTATGTACAAGATGTTGGAGGATGATCGCATGTTATGGGAAGATGCATACGAAGAGTATTTTGGGAATAAGCGCTAAGATATGACTAAGTCGAGTACGGACCGATGGATGCTTGAGGATTTAAGTTGAACTTGTTAGTTGTCCCGATATCCTACAACTAAGCTTGGCTGAAATGCATATATTGGTGGGACGCCTAAAATATGTGTATGATCCAGACTGAGTTGTATGATTCCAACGATAGTAGCACGAGATCGTAAAGCGATCTATGCGAGGCACTTGGATTAAGTGTTGGTTTCGGTTCGAGGACGAACCTGATTTTGAGTGGTATATTATGTAATGCCCCGCTCCGCATCGGTGCATTACGATGAGTCGTTGACTCGAAGAGTTGCGTTGACCCGATAAGGTATCGATGCGAATCGATGCAAGTGTTGCGTTGGCCAAAGGTAAGCTTTGAGTCGGTTGGAATCTATAAATCGAATCGATGCAAAGAGTAAGTCCCGCTTGAGCAAGTGCTGATTTTAGTTGATCTGGTGTGCAGGCTATACTTCTACGCTGGACGATAAGAGGTCGGCATTTTGCCTTATGCAATGAAATGTCCGCGAGACTAAATCGAGGCCCTGCAACGGATTGTGGCATGGGTGCGATAGGCCAAATCGATCGAGTAGAGCAAAGGAATGGCTAAGTCCGGGAGTTAGCTATGCGATCGAGTTATGGAAGCGAGGCGCTTCAATCGGCGAGGCGGCTAGGCGTATCGGCTTAAGGTGGGCGGGTTCTTGACTCTCTCTCCCTATTCCTTCACGTCTAATAAAATGTATTATGATATGCGTAATATGTTATCGGAATAGCGAGCGTGGCTCGACGAGTAAGTGTCTAAGTATGCGTTGAACACTAAGATAGAACATTGAACAATCGAACAATTAAAGCGACGTGCATCGAGTGCACGAGTCGCAATAGGGCTATGATGGTAGAACATTGAAAGATGAAAATGAGATGTGCATCATGTGCACGGCTCCGAGAACATTGAACTCTAGGCGTAGAACATTGATTACGGTGCTGAGCGTGCCCTCGGGCACTTATGCTATGAATTGACTAAGTAAATACGGAAGTAGGCTATGCGAATAACATTATGAACGGGACGCGTTGATTATGAGTACGAGACGACAAAGCCGTTGGGCGTCGTGCATCAATATGGATGTGTTGGGGCATAACGCCGACGGAGCTCCCCATATGAATGGTGGATTATGTTATGGAACGCGAGATGGATTGGAATGTATGACTTGTATGCTATGGAACGTATTGCATGGTCAATGGACTCGGATTGCCCGTGCACGGGTGTGGCTTCCCTCGAACGGTTACGCCGGGGCGCCGGGACCGTTCGGCCTAGGAGGGAATTATGTGTGGTATTTATGGTGCACAACATTCGGACGGATTGCGACCGTCCAGTGCTGTGATAAGCTATGATACCCGTAAGTTTGGGATCCTTCGGATACTGGGCTAGCAACCCGTATCGAAGCGATTGTAGGCTTACACATATGAGATGCCAAGTCCATTACGGTGCGACACACCGTGACCTTCATATAGTTAGGGCCGGTGGGCTGAGATGAGAGCTGGGTGCAGGCGCAGGGCCTGCTACCCATTATGCATATGTTTATGTTTGTGAATAGTCGGTTGCGTGAATCATATGTTGGCTTATGTTAAGTTCTAACCACTGCAGGCTAAGGAAAATGGGACGGCATGAGCACGAACACTATGTTTATGTTTCAGATTATGTCTAACTGTATCTGCTGCAGGAACACGGTGTGGGACACATTTAAGTTATGTGCTATGTTTAAGTGTTGCCATGAAATTGATCCTAAGGCTAAATAGAAAGACCACAAAGTAAGATGCATGCTCACTAAATGATTAAGTGTTTGGTTTGGGTGCGAGCGGGTCTTGATCAGTGCGAAGCGAGGACGAAAGCACTAAACCCCCACTAGTTTATGTGCAGGTTCAGATTATGATCAGCTCGGGACGGAGCTTGGCTTGGACGTGCCGAGGCATGGAGTCCTTGGCGTTCAAGAGGAGCTTCCGCATATGCGTTCGGACTTGAGACATGAAGATGTTCGGCCGAAGACTACTTGGTGGCTATAAAGGGCATAATGTATGGAACAATGTAATCCTTTGTGAGCTAAGAGAGATCATGAGCGTTGTAGCCAATTGGCATTTTATGTTGGGCTATTCAGAGCCTTTGTAACCTTCAGTTCAATATGAATAAAAGAGATTCTTATGTTTCACTTGTTTTCTTCCGCTGCTTATGTTATCGATTTGAGATAGTTCTATGTGAACCTGTTATCTTGCCTTGCACGAGCGCAACTCCAGGCTCGTGCGGCATCACGCCCCAGCGATGGCGATGATTCGGGTTAAATCTAGCGAGGACGAGCGATTTCCCGGATCGGGGCGTGACAATAATCCCATCTTGTATGCTTGTATAGAATATGGAAAGGAACTTGGAAAATGTGAACTCTCGCGTCGCGCTCCACGCTCGTGCTAAGGCACAAGCTACGTTCAAGTCCCTTATGCGTTCAAGAATAAAACAATGAATGGTTTACAATAATGAAATTGGAAGACTATCAACATAGTCGTTCCGAGTAGAGTATAGCAACATTGAAAGACTATGGGACCGATGGGTCGCTAAGGCGACTCCCGCACTGGAAATTGCATAACGAATGAATGAATGAATCAACGAATGAATGAATACGTGAATGAATCAATGAACGAACGAACAAGTGAAAGAAAGAAGAAAAAGAAAGAACACATGAAAGATAAGAAAAGAAAGAATGGTTAGCGACATGTGTGACGGGCACGTGCAACGGGGCTCGCTACCCGCGCTGTACGGACGCCAACATGGTCGATAACGCATTATGGCTAAGGGTTAGCCTACGGCTCGGAGATAGCCGTTAAGTTAAAAATGACAAGACAATACGAAATGGTCGTGGATAAACGGTACGGGCGATGGGGGGAAATACCGTGGCCGTCATGAGGAAGGATTCTATGGCACGGGCGAAGGAGGAAAAACCGTGGCCGGCCTAGGCGGAATCAAAACGGGGCTTACGGGCTGCCTGGGTGTGGACTTGGGCACCGGAAGACGTAAGTGCAGGGTATTTCAAGAGACTTAACTGGGTGTACCAGTCATCACCCTACGCTAAGTTGAGAAATACTAAGGGAGAATATGTCCAAATGGCTTGTGATGCCAGCGACCGGTGCATATAGATTAAGTGGGCTTTGCTGGTGGCTATCCACATGCAAGTACTTGCATTAAAATCAAAGTAGTCTAAGTTAAATGAACAAGCGCCTACTGAACGGCTTGAAATGTATCACACCAAATGACAAAGTGTACTTCATGCAAACGAGTTAAAAGAACACACGCCTATGACGTGCTAGAATATGAGGCAGGAACACGCCCTTGACACTGAATGCTTACGTGAATCATGTTAAGTTAAAATATATGAACTGTTGTATAACTTGGTTTACTTTGGACAGGAAAGGCCGGACGGTAAGTATGGGTAAGTCGTGCATGTATTTTCATGCGACACTTGTATTAGGAAACACGAGATAGGCTATGAGATATGCCATGAAAATAATCCTTAGGACAAATTAGAAAGACAACGAATGACAGATATGCACAAAAGAAAATAGAACGTGTTTGGTAATGATAGCATTGTGGGCGAGCTAGCCTCCCCACCAGTGCATAACAATGTTCTGATGTAACCCTTTTTCCCAGAAATTTGAATTATATTTTATTTATTGAATTAAAGGGTGATTTTTGGAGTTTCCATAAATAATTATTCAGTTAATTTTTACGGTAGATGATTTTAGCCATAGTGGAGTTTTGGAGTACAAGACGGCTAGAAATCGTGCACGGATAGTGCAAGTGGCGTACTTTGACTAGAGTTTAGCCATGGTAGGAGAAGGCCGAGCCATATTGATATCCTAACTAGGAAAACCAGGCCAAGTTGTGACATGACCATTATAAATAGTTTAATTATTCATTATTAATACTATTTGACGTTTAGGAGACCCGGTTGTACCAAACTAGTCAAACTGGACTCGAACCGAGCCCAAGCCCATGTAGTCATGCGATACGTCCAGTGACATTCGTGTTGATGTATTTTTGTTATGATTGTGTCATATCCCATTTTAGTGATCTAGTGGATATTTCTAAGTATTTTTATTTAAATATTATAAATATCCTTATTAGTTAATATTCAAGGATATTGGTATAAAATAGTTCCTTGTATATTCTGGAGTATTGGACTGTACGCAAAGGCATGTACACCATTATTGGCTTATTGAATTTCGTTGTTATTATTATTATTTTATTGGAGTTATACAATATTAATATTATTATTATGGTTATTAATACAAATTAGTTATTATTATGAGTTATTATCATTTTATTCTTTAACAAAAGATATATGTGTGTATATATATATATATATATATATATATATATATATATATATATATATATATATATATATATATATATATGGGTGGATGCATAGATAAATATCTGTGAGTGAATATATAAATATACTATCGGTGTGGGTACTTGTATGTATATATAAATTCATTATAAGAATATGTGTATGTGTACGTATATATAGATATATAGATTATATTTATGTGTGTGTAATTATGTATTTATATATATATAAATATGAAGGTAAATATGATGTATATATATTTTATTTTTTATTTTTTTTAAATATGATGTATATATATTTTTTTTTTTTTTTTTTTAAATATGATGTATATATATATATATATATATATATATATATATGTATATGAATATATATATATATATATATATATATATATATATATATATATATATATATATATATATATATATATATATATATATATATATATATATGTATATTTTATATATATATATATATATATATATATATATATATATATATATATATATATATATATATATATATGATTAGATTTAATAATAAAGGAATAAAAAAAAGTGGTGGCCCAGGCCTGAGCCCAGGCCGAGCGCCCCATGTGAACCAGAGAACAGAGAAGGATGGGAGAAAGGAAACGCGACCCAAGCAAAACCGAACCCGAAGCTCTCTCTGAGTTCCCGTATATGTATATAACAACGTAGATAAACGCCTAAACCATAAAAACCCTAACAACCCAAGCTTCCACGGCAACCTGCGTGCCTTTCCCCACACGCGTGCGCCTACTGCGCCACCGCGGGACGGCCGGCGGTCGCCGGGCAAGGCCGCACACGGCCACGCGCGCGTTTCAGCCGCGCACAGGCGCGTGTTAGCAGAGCGAGGAGGCCACTTTGTGAGGCGTTTTCCCGACGTATGATCGATCGTTTCGTGAACCGTAAGTTCTGGTATGATCTTGATTTAACCCTCTCTAATCCCTATCAACTAGTTTAGATTCTAGCGATCCGAAACTCGAGAAAATTCGAGTTGAAATTGCCGAAAAACCTGTTTAAAAACAGGACGGAAAACAGTTGAATTAGCCTATTTCGCATTTATTTATCTTCCAAACCATTCATAATTTCGAAAACCTATTAGAAGGAGTTTGTTAACAACATGTAGGGCTTAGAATCCCTTTTTGCGGAATTTGATTTCATCGACTACGTGCCGAGAAATCGGATTCCGAAGTTTCCCAAAAACCTATTTTAAAAACTAGAGAATTGTTCCACACGACGTGCGTCCCGCCATTTGGGCGACGTGGTCGCGCATCGTAAGCATCGAAAGCTGTGTAACGGTTTCGTGGTCGTGTGGGCTTTGACGGAATTCAAATTGGTTGCGTGTGCGCGACGAATTTGATGCGTATCCGTCGAAATTTACCGTATCGTGCACTTTGTAAATTTCTCAATTACTTTGTGCACACTCGTCAGATCGAGACGAAACTTGCGCCAACAGAACCGTATCGTTTTTTCTGGTCCTGTATGCCAAGTTTGGTCCGATTCTGAGACCGTTGATAAAATCACCGTTTTGCGGGCCCCACGGTCCAACTCAACGGGCGATTTTGTGCACGGCCCGTCGAAATCCAACTTTGGACATACGGTTGGGTTCGTATCGGAAAATTGGATCCGTAGACATGTAGTTTGACGACTTTAGAGACCGTTGACTCTGGCACGCTTTTCGATGCAAAGCGGGTCCAACGGCGGACATCGTTTTGGCCCAAAATTACCGTTTTGCCCCTGTATCCAGAATTGGGCTTAAGGACAGGCAATCCTAGCTAATTTGACTATTCTGAGAACATTGGTGATGTTTATTTCAGCTTCCGGGGACTGTTGTACGGGTTTTGACTATTGTGGCACATTGAGTGGTTCAGATTGTCGGTTTCACCAGCAGAGGACCACAGGCGAGTACAGTTTATTATCTGTATTTTGATATTGATTTTTACTATATTTTATTGATTAGTCATTGGTTATGTGATTTCTATACTCTATTATAAATTATTGAGTCGGGAATGAGAAGTACCAAGGATGTGTGATCCGACCGTAGACCTCGTTTACTTTTATGCAGTAGATCTCGTAGACCTCGTTTACTTTTATGCAGTAGATCTCGTAGACATTGTTTACTTTTATGTAGTAGATCTCGTAGACATTGTTTACTTTTATGCAGTAGATCTCGTAGACCTCGTTTACTTTTCTGTAAGTAGATCTCGTAGACAGTGTTTATCTTTCATGCAAGTAGATCTCGTAGACCGTGCGGTGTAGTGTCCCAGACTGATCACATATCAAAGATACTTCTAACAGTTGGGAAAAGTATTTGGTGTCTATTTATTTACTATTGGTTTTCTGTATTTTCTGTTTATTTTCAAAACTCATGATTGATGTCTAACGTTTGTTTTATAGTCATTTTCTTTATTTAAAATTGCATTCAGTGAATTGTGCTCGTTCCATTCCTGACTGGAAACCAACATTTTCAGGTTAGCCGTGGATTCACTTAGCTTGGGGAGTGACGAGAATACTTGCAGCCAGAAGCCTAGAGACTAGCTAGATAGTTGAGTTGGAGTCATTCTATAATTGTACAAGTTTATATTTTCTGCAAATGTAAAACTTGTGATCATTATAAATTAAATTAATTTTTGTGAATGAGCAATATTTGTGATTTTGATCTTCATGGCCGTGACAGCGTTCTACCGCCGACACTGCGGCGTAGGCTGGCTTGGACGCGTCTCGTATTCGTTTTAAAAAAAAAATTGGTGCGGGTCGTGACAAGTTTTTGTGGTGGCCCATGCAGGTCTGTCTTCGCAAATTATGCGAACTCGTGATAGTACTTAAGTTAGTCGTACTATTGCGAGCCTGCGACTAGAAATGCTCATTCACGAATTAGAAATTAATTTAATTTACGAGAATGACTAGGACTAGGAGTCCCTTATACAAATTTACCAATGGGTAGTCTAGGCCATGCAATGTAGATAAGGAGTTATTATTTTTGATAGTTTATCAGATCCCCATAGGTATATTATTATCTCTTGATACGACGATATGTAATCCAATTTGGATAGTTTATTCCCTTGGTAAGGCAGGGCTTCATAGAATTAATGATCTAGCCTTGATAGATTATTCAATTCATTCTCTTGTCTCCTTGGATATCGTCACCATATCTTAGTCTGAATGGCCCATTTAAAATCCTATTTTGCCGTAAGGGAATAGTTTATAATTCCTGATTCGATTATTCAAATGCAAATCTCGAGGTAGACTGATCCAAAAAATTTCTCCCATGGTTCGAATACACATGAAAGAGATACCAGAATGTTTGTAGTTCTTTGTCTTCAGTTTATTCCTCCCTGTGCAATCTGTTATTTTAAAGATTGTGACTGTTAGGACAAATATTTATGTCTTATTTCATATCATAGTCAACTTGTTTGAATCTCTAGAAGCTCAGGATTTATTTACAGATATAGTTACGAGAATGTTAGTTAACTCATACTGGCAGGACAGAAGCGCACTGTCGCCATTTATTTAAATTTTGGAGACTAGGGATTCACTGCAGCCAGCAGCGCACTGGCGAGACACAACCCCTAGAGGTGAAATTAGTTTAAGAAAATATAGGTGATGGAATATTGCCAAAACTATGGCTAGTGGTCCTCTCTTGATCGTTGGTACCCTTGAGCCAATATTGGATAGAGTTAAGAGGTGTACGATTTTGTATCATGTTGAGTTACGTAACCAAGGGTTTACCACAGCCAGAATATACGGGCGAGGCGAAATCCGCGGTGAAATGACTTCAAACATGAATACAAGTTTGGAATACCATGGAGGATAGGACAGTGTCCTGTATGTTCTATAAGATCCGAAGCCAATAGTAGTGGAAGTTCTGTGAGATTGGGTAGCGTGTCTCCCGATCTAGCATTCCGTGGTCCTTGTGACCTATCGACGAGGATATTGTTTGACGCCAATAGGTTTACCTAGAATATAGAATTTAGAATATCCATAACCCATTAGTCGACCAAGTCCTTGTGGATAAGAAGATAGTAGGAAGACCGTATAAGCAAGAACACCGGGGTAAGGTTTGATTCTCGCAAAACTCGAACTATTTGTGCATTCTTTCAAAAATCTCGCATACTTGTATTTCGACTATCTTGACCAATACTGCTACTACAGCCTAGTTTTGCAAGCTCACTCTGTTCTCGAGCTTGATTCAAGACATATGTTTAGTGGGGACGCCTGCTAACATATTGTCTAATCAGAATCAGTGTATTATGGTCTGATCAACCATGATGCATTTGGTTCGCACTTCATTTAATTATCCTACGTGGATTGAGATGTAAAGGTATCTAGGATCTCATCCGCGACTGTATTGGCAATTCCTCTTGAATTATATGTTCGCCCTTGAATTACGACATTGTATTCAGTAACATCTCCCTTGAATTCTTTATTGTTTTTGTCTTTCATCGATTTGGAAAGACGGAAGCTCGTGATGGTAGAGAGATACAGTGTATTCCCGTGGCTATGATAATGGTAGGCACAAGTGTAGCTACCATCGGCCTGTCATATGATTGAGTTACTCGTTCTCCCATCGACCCTCAACTACTATTGAGACTTTCGAGCTATCTGAATTTGAGAATGATTAAGATTTTACCCTTAGTCAGAACGCCAACCTAGGAGACTATCTATTCTCAAGAAACCAAATATTATAAGTCTCTAATTATTTGCTGGAAGCTTGCCTTAAATTTCAACCCTTATGCCTTGACTCAACCGTCCCTCGACCAAAGCCCACAGTTTAGACATGAGATGAATAGACAAGGCTAAGGACAATAATTTACCGTGACTATGGTAGACACTCATCCCGAGATTGGTTTCCAACAAGTATCGTCCTAGTTATGTAAATTTATTATTAAGACCTAACTAGTGTTGGAACAACACAGCCACTATCTTAGCCAATACCATAGCTTAAATACCAAGTCATACTATGACCTACCAGTTGTCAACAGCAATACATGATCACTACAACCATTGTGACCATAGTCTGGCAGGTTTGACACAAATATAATTTTTTGACTTAATTGTTAGAAATCTTTCATATGATGTGCCTTAGAGTTGGTTACCCTGTCGACAACTCATGTATACTGTAGACGAGTCAGTCATTCTATTTTATCGACCATGTGTCATTGCACACGTGCTCGTTTTTTTTTAATTATTGAGGAACGAACCTTGACTTGACTTATATCAACCGTATTCCGTTACGCCGTTCCTCATTCTTTATCAACAAGAGTCGGGGTACAGTATCCGGACTTTGAAATTCTTTTGACCTCATTATTCCTAAAACCACGTCCTAGCTTTAGGGTATGTAGACTGTAAGCCCTCTAAATTTTTTTTTTGGATATACCAGGATTACCGAGTGATTAGAATAACTTCCTTTAGGATGATGATTAGTGCCCTTGGACCCCCACCTTTCTTTTAGATTATTTTGTGTCCCCGGCCGTGTCATTAATATTCGGAGCACGAGACCAGCTATTACCTTCCAACAAATTTCACATGTAAAATCTAGACGAGTCCACCTTCATCTAGGTATATCATGTCCCACTCAAACACGTCCCCTTATACTCTATTTTTATGGTACGACTTTCAGGACGGAAGGACGAGTTATAACCCTTACTATAATACCGGTATGCTTTTCGACTTTCACTAGAGTCTCAACTCTGACTCAATTTATCCGACCCAATATATGGTTGTGATCGACTGGAAGCCACTACGCACATGTCACTAGTGTGCCATTTAATTGTGTCTTCTCGTGCTACTTAAACATAAAAGTCACGGAAGGCGCATCTTCAGGGCTTACAAAACCTATTTAACCAATCCGACTGTCCAACAAGCTCAACTACTTGGGTGGAAAACTATTCTAGGTTACCCTAACCTAATAAAAATAGTTATCGTTGGGACCTTGTTCAGTCCATATAGATTGAAATCCAGGGTTCATCCAACTAATGATTGGTGTCCAATCAGAGAACCTATTTAGATCCAGTTAAACCCGTCCATGCATACCACCATAGTTGACTATAAAATCGGACTATTTGAGATAGGTCCCTATACCTACTACATAGTCTCCCTCTCGTAGAATGTGAAGTCATTCGTAACCCTTATCCCGTCTACCTAGGAGTCGTGATACAATCTTGTATTGTATTTATATCCCTTGTTTGTGTTTAAATAACCACGGGATAGATCACAATCTTGATTTCTCCAATTTCCGTTCTATTATGAAACCTATTCAGAATTTCGAAGACAGAACTTTCGTATTGTACGGATTTCAAGCCCCTCTAAGAAACGAAGGGTTCTTGAGTTAGCAAGTGACTGGACTAGAGTAGCCCAATCTAGCAAATAAGTCAATGGTTTATAAACTTTTTCTGTCTACATCATTGGATATCCTCTACCGCTTTGGAAGCTTTATATTCGCTCTCGATTATTTTTCCTTATCTTCCTGACCTTCCTATGGTAGAATGATAAATGGTCATGCTTATTAGAATTTACCAATATTTTTAGCTACTTGTGTAAATTTGTTGTTTGTTAGATTTTGGGTTATTTGATAGATATGAGAGATTTATAGGTGCCGTATTCAGTAGATATCAATTGGTAGCAATCATAGCAAATAGTTGGATGATTATAAAATTTAGTAACATAGCTTTAAGAGAGTAGTGTGACCAAAGGTGGGTAGAAGTCCTCGAGATTTTTGTAGTTGCCAAAATGGCCAATGAGAAGGATATAAACTATTTTTTGAGGAATTAAATTTAAGGAGATTAAGGTAATAGTAGAACTCCTTTTGAATTTAAGGAATAGTTATGAATTAAAATTTCGAGGATGAAATTATTTTAAGGTGGGTAGATTTGTAACCCCTCTTCCCAGAAATTCGAATTATATTTTATTTATTGAATTAAAGGGTGATTTTTGGAGTTTCCATAAATAATTATTCAGTTAATTTTTACGGTAGATGATTTTAGCCATAGTGGAGTTTGGAGTACAAGATGGCTAGAAATCGTGTACGGATAGTGTAGTGGCGTACTTTGACTAGAGTTTAGCCATGGTAGGAGAAGGCCGAGCCATATTGATATCCTAACTAGGAAAACCAGGCCAAGTTGTGACATGACCGTTATAAATAGTTTAATTATTCATTATTAATACTATTTGACGTTTAGGAGACCCGGTTGTACCAAACTAGTCAAACTGGACTCGAACCGAGCCCAAGCCCATGTAGTCATGCGATACGTCCAGTGACATTCGTGTTGATGTATTTTTGTTATGATTGTGTCATATCCCATTTAGTGATCTAGTGGATATTTCTAAGTATTTTTATTTAAATATTATAAATATCCTTATTAGTTAATATTCAAGGATATTGGTATAAAATAGTTCCTTGTATATTCTGGAGTATTGGACTGTACGCAAAGGCATGTACACCATTATTGGCTTATTAAATTTCGTTGTTATTATTATTTTATTGGAGTTATACAATATTAATATATATTATGGTTATTAAATACAAATTAGTTATTATTATGAGATATTATCATTTTATTCTTTAACAAAGATATATGTGTATATATATAAGTATAATATATATATATATATATATATATATATATATATATATATATATATATATATATATATATATATATATATATATATATATATGGGTGGATGCATAGATAAATATCTGTGAGTGAATATATGAATATACTATTGGTGTGGGTACTTGTATGTATATATAAATGCATTATAAGAATATGTGTATGTGTACGTATATATAGATATATAGATTATATTTATGTGTGTGTAATTATGTATTTATATATATAAAATATATTATATAAATATAAAGGTAAATATGATGTATATATATATATATATATATATATATATATATATATATATATATATATATATATATATATATAGAAATACGAGTATATAATATGTATATATATATATATATATATATATATATATATATATATATATATATATATATATATATATGATTAGATTTAATAATAAAGGAATAAAAATAAAAAAAAAGTGGTGGCCCAGGCCTGAGCCCAGGCCGAGCGCCCCATGTGAAACAGAGAACAGAGAAGGATGGGAGAAAGGAAACGCGACCCAAGCAGAACCGAACCCGAAGCTCTCTCTGAGTTCCCGTATATGTATATAACAGCGGAGATAAACGCCTAAACCATAAAAACCCTAACAACCCAAGCTTCCGCGGCAACCTGCGCGCCTTTCCCCACACGCGCGCGCCTACTGTGCCACCGCGGGACGGCCGGCGGTCGCCAGGCAAGGCCGCGCACGGCCACGCGCGCGTTTCAGCCGCGCACAGGCGCGTGTTAGCAGAGCGAGGAGGCCACTTCGCGAGGCATTTCCCGACGTATGATCGATCGTTTCGTGAACCGTAAGTTCTGGTATGATCTTGATTTAACCCTCTCTAATCCCTATCAATTAGTTTAGATTCTAGCGATCCGAAACTCGAGAAAATTCGAGTTGAAATTGCCGAAAAACCTGTTTAAAAATAGGACGGAAAACAGTTGAATTAGCCTATTTCGCATTTATTTATCTTCCAAACCATTCATAATTTCGAAACATATTAGAAGGCGTTTATTGACAATATGTAGGGCTTCGAATCCCTTTTTGCGGAATTTGATTTCATCGACTACGTGCCGAGAAATCGGATTCCTAAGTTTCCCAAAAACCTGTTTTAAAAACTAGAAAATTGTTCCACACGACGTGCGTCCCGCCATTTCGGACGACGTGGTCGCACACCGTAAGCATCGAAAGCTGTGTAACGGTTTCGTGGTCGTGTGGGCTTTGACGGAATTCAAGTTGGTCGCGTGTGCGCGACGAATTTGATGCGTATCCGTCGAAATTCACCGTATCGTGCACTTTGCAAATTTCTTAATTACTTTATGCACGCCCGTCAGATCGAGACGAAACTTGCGCCAACAGAACCGTATCGTTTTTCTGGTCCTGTATGCCAAGTTTGGTCCGATTCTGAGACCGTTGAGAAAATCATCGTTTTGCGGGCCCCACGGTCCCACTTAACGGGCGATTTTGTGCACGGCCCGCCGAAATCTAACTTTGGACATACGGTTGGGTTCATATCGAAAAACTGGATCCGTAGACATATAGTTTGATGACTTTAGAGACCGTTGACTCTGACACACTTTTCGATGCAAAGCGGGTCCAACGGCGGACATCGTTTTGGCCCAAAATTATCGTTTTGCTCCTGTGTCCAGAATTGGGCTTAAGGACAGGCAATCCTAGCTAATTTGACTATTCTGAGAACATTGGTGATGTTTATTTCAGCTTCCGGGGACTGTTGTACGGGGTTTGACTATTGTGGCACATTGAGTGGTTCAGATTGTCGGTTTCACCAGCAGAGGACCACAAGCGAGTACAGTTTATTGTCTGCATTTCGATATTGAGTTTTACTATATTTCATTGATTAGTCATTGGTTATGTGATTTCTATACTCTATTATAAATTATTGAGTCGGGAATGAGAAGTACCAAGGATGTGTGATCCGACCGTAGACCTCGTTTACTTTTATGCAGTAGATCTCGTAGACCTCGTTTACTTTTATGCAGTAGATCTCGTAGACATTGTTTACTTTTATGCAGTAGATCTCGTAGACATTGTTTACTTTTATGCAGTAGATCTCGTAGACATTGTTTACTTTTATGCAGTAGATCTCGTAGACTTCGTTTACTTTTCTGCAAGTAGATCTCGTAGACAGTGTTTATCTTTCATGCAAGTAGATCTCATAGACCGTGCGGTGTAGTGTCCCAGACTGATCACATATCAAAAGTACTTCTAACAGTTGGAGAAAGTATTTGGTGTCTATTATTTACTATTGGTTTTCTGTATTTCCTGTTTATTTTCAAAACTCATGGTTGATGTCTAACCTTTATTTTATAGTCATTTTCTTTATTTGAAATTGCATTCAGTGAATTGTGCTCGTTCCATTCCTGACTGAAAACCAACATTTTCAGGTTAGCCGTGGATTCACTTAGCTTGGGGAGTGACGAGAATACTTGCAGCCAGAAGCCTAGAGACTAGCTAGATAGTTGAGTTGGAATCATTCTATAATTGTACAAGTTTATATTTTCTACAAATGTAAAACTTGTGATCATTATAAATTAAATTAATTTTTGTGAATGAGCAATATTTGTGATTTTGATCTTCATGGCCGTGACAACGTTCTACCACGGACACTGCGGCGTAGGCTGGCTTGGACGCGTCTCGTATTCGTTTAAAAAAAACGGGTGCGGGTCGTGACAACTGATAACCCCACAGTCTGCTTGCAGGATGCAGGAGACGTCATCGGGTGCGGGGCTTCCCTCGAACGTGCTAAGGCGCGGAGCTATCTCTCGAGTCTTGGAGCGTTGCAAGGAGCTGATGCGCCATATATAGGACATAATGTATTGAAACATCGCCATGAATCATTCCATCTTGTAAGCCACTTGGCACGCCTTTTATGTTTCAGAGAGAGAGCTTGAGCGACTTGTAATATCGGCCCAACGCCGCTTGTAAACTTCTTGAATATCAATAAAGAGTTCGAATTTGCTTCTACTTGTGTTTCATTTACTTTCTGCTGCAATGGGGACACTCTGTGCGACTCTGTGGCCTAGCTCAAATCGGCCGTTTCTGGACTTGGCCTTGCACGGGCGCAACCTAGGCCCGTGCGGCATCACGCCTTAGCGAGGACAATCGCTCCTACGGGAGCGGGGCGTGACACGAACGCTCATTGGCTTAATATGGGGACTATATCGAAGCTTACCCACCTCAACACCATCGAATCAGACCATGCCCCTCTGCTTGTTAACATAGCCAATTCCTCGAGTCCGTACAGGAAGAGCTTTCGTTTCCTGAATTTCTGGAGCGAACACCGCCAATTCTCAGACATCGTCGAAGACGCGTGGGAAGGAACGGACTCCCCCGACCCTCTTTTGTGGGTGGCCTACAACTCAAAGCTACGCGAAAAGTCCTTACGGTCTGGAGCAAGCAAGCCTATGGGAACATTTTTCAAGCCATTCGAGTGACTGAGGATGACGTCGCTCATGACGAAATAAGGTTCACAACCGACAGATCACCGACAGCTAGGACAGCCCTGAATCTCACCAGAGCGATCCTCAAATTTAGGCTGAAAGTGGAGATCGATTTCTGGAAGCAGAAAGCGAGACTTCAATAGGACAGTGAGGGTGACAAAAACTCGGACTTTTTCCATGCCTGCGTCAATGGTCGCAGACAGAAACATGCGCTTCATCGAATTACCGACGAATTCGGGAACATCATCAACGATCAGAAGGGTATCCAAAATGCAGCAGATAAGTTCAACGCCAACCTGTTCACCATGGAGACTGTCACTAAGGACACTGCCTTCCTAGAGGAGATACCACACCTTATCAGCGATAGTGACAACACTATCCTGGAGCTCCCTCCGTCCGAACAGGAGGTAAAAGATGCCGTATGGGACCTGGACGAGCATAATGCACCTGGACCAGATGGATTTTCGGGGGTATTTTTTTGCATATGCTGGGACATCATCAAGACCGACATCATCGACGCGGTCTCTGCCTTCCTCCAAGGAGCCATGTACCCCAGAGCCATCTCGAGCACCAACCTAATCCTCATCCCGAAGAAAGAGAACCCCAAAAATTTTCGTGACTTTCGGCCGATTAGTCTTTGCAACTTCACCAATAAGATCATATCCAAGATAGTCGTATCCCGCATGGCCAGTCTTCTCCCCAAGATCATCTCTGAGGAGCAAAGCAGTTTTATTCGTGGAAGGAACATCCAGGACAACATCATGCTGGCTCAAGAGTTAATCACTTGCATGAAGTTTCCAGCAAGAGGGGGCAATATTGCCATAAAATTAGACATGGAGAAAGCATATGACAGACTGGACTGGCAATTCATGATCTTGGTGCTCAGGGCGTTCAGATTCTCCGAAACCTGGACCAACACTATTTGGAGATCGATCAGCAACTCCTAGTTTTCTACCGTAATCAACGGCCAAGCTGACGGCTTCTTCAAATCGAGCCGTGGGGTGAGGCAAGGAGATCCTCTCTCATCCACTATATTCATCATTACGGCAGATGCATTGAGCAGGAACCTCAATAAGTTGGCGAGCACTCCTAACTTCATCCACTATCATACAGCCAGCGGCTACCCAATCATCACCCATCTGGCATTCGCTGATGACATCATGATTTTCTCATCTGGTAATGTGGGATCAGTTGAGGTTGTAAACCACACCCTCCAGAGATATGTCAAGTGCTCGGGCCAGAAGGTCAACCCGAAAAAAAGTGTCAT
>JANAVB010020599.1:20693335-20733335 GCA_029216955.1 Iris pallida | reverse complement strand
CTTCCTTACATTTATGTGATTGAGTTGTGGTTATTTTCCCCTGTACAGAGATAATAGGTTATATTATTGTGTCTTAGATACTGTATATTCTAGATGACCCTTACAGTGTTCTACCGCCGATGTTTTGGCATAGGCTGGACGTACCCACGTACTCGTGCCCCTAAACAGGGTACGGGTCGTGACAGGAGGAGGCTCGACTGTCCACCTTCTGTTCGAATTTACCTAGATCGAGTTCGATCTGAGTTTGATCACTTGGTAATCTGGACTGATGTTGGAATGGGTGTGAAAGATTTTAACATAAACGCGAATTAAATTAGAAATATTTATGTGAAAATAATTAATTTAATATTAATTAATTAATAACACGTAAATTATATTGAAAACTTCGGGTGAGCTGTAGGGGCCGGATCCCAGCTAGCGGTAGTCCGAGGACTAATACACCGTGTCACTTTAGGCTATTTACACCTATATGACAGAAGGGCCCTATCGGCTTATAACCAAAATATTTTCCATGAATTTATGGGTATTAATCAAATAATATTTAATTATATCACTTCAATGTCCAAAATTCCTAATTCCCTTCATATAAAGTTAAAAGGAACTTCAGCCAAGGGCTTAGTGAAGATGTCAGCTATTTGATATTCAGTGTCAACAAATTCTAAGTTAATATCTCCCTGTTAAATATGATCTCTAAGAAAATGATGTCTAATTTATATGTGTTTAGTGCGAGAATGACATATGAGATTCTTCATGAGATTAATGTAATGAGTGTTATCACAGTAAATATGAATATGGTTAAAGGATAACTGCTAATTTTCCAAGGTTTGCTTCATCCATAAATTTGAGCACAACAACGTCCTACAACTATATATTCAGCCTCGGTTGTTGATAATGCAATAGAATTTTGTTTCTTTGAAAATCAGGAGACTAATGACTTTCTTAGAAAATGACATGTGCCATTGGTACTTTTACGATCGACTTTGCATCTGACAAAATCTACGTCCGAGTAACCTATCAGGTCAAACAAATCAGTTTTGGGATACAAAAGACCAGTCGTCAAAGTTTCTTTAAGGTATCGCATGATACGCTTAACGGTGCGCACATATGATTATTTAGGACAAGCCTGATATTGTGCACATAAGCATACAGAGAACATAATATCAGGTCGACTAGCAGTTAAGTATAGTAAACTACCAATCATACCTCTATACTTACGTACGTCACTTGGTGTACCACTTTCATCCATATCAAGCTTTGTAGATGTTGCCATAGGTGTGTCAATTGGCTTGACGTTATCCATGTCAAATTTCTTTAGCAAATCTTTTGTATATTTGGCTTGATTAATGAATATCCTTTGTGAACTCTGCTTGATTTATAGCCCGAGGAAGAATGTTAGTTCTCCCATCATGCTCATTTCGAATTCACTTTACATATACTTAGAAAACTCGTTACATAGCATCTGATTAGTTGATCCAAAAATTATATCATCCATATATATTTACATTAATAAAATATTCTTATCCAAAGATTTTATAAAAAGAGTAGAATCAACCTCCCCTTTTGAAAAACTGTATTCAAGTAAGAAGAAACTAAGGCGCTCTTACCATGCACGAGTTTGCAATTTTTTAGGATTTTTATAGGATTTTTAAAGGATTTTATAAAAAGAGTAGAATCAACCTTTCCTTTTGAAAAAATCGTATTCAACCTTTCCTTTTAAAAACCGTATTCAACCTTCCCTTCTATTTTTATAGGATTTTTTTAGGATAGAGTTCAGGTAGAATTCAGTACTCTAACATTCATAATTTTGAACGTTGGTGATCCAAAAGAATAAAAAAATCTGCTGACCAGAAGAAATCCTAGGGGACCGAGTTCGGTTAGAACTCTAGCCGAGTTCGATTGCCAGGGGATCTGGTCAACTTGATTTGCTTTAAGCTTTTGGATATGGGTTTGGTTTGGGCCGGGAAATGGATCAAGGATGGATTTTGAGTTTAAGTTCTAAACGCCAATGATCCCGACACACAACTTTTTTAGACTCATTAAAAGAAAAAAAATACAGAAATAATGTAAAAATTTGTGGAGATGAAATCTGCAAACTTCTGTTTCTTTTCATATCAAGTTCGAAGTTTTAAGTCAATTATCGAAATCAGTTTGACCATGGCTAATGGGCCAACAGGCTCGAGTTCAACCAGAGTTCGGTCAAGATTGTTCAACCTATTTTTTGAACTTCCTGAATATCTGTATCTAACGTTCGAATGCGAGATTTCTGTATCCGAACTCTGTCCGAATTTGGTTCAAAAAAATACTATAAATAGAGAAGAACTTTCACATTTTCAATCATCCAATCTCATTCTCTACTCTATTCCTTTAAGTGTTTTCTACGAGCTACACTTTCAGATCTAGCCTATAGTACTCTTAGCCAAGCCAGTATCCGTTTAGTTCAATCTAGAGTTTGGTTTTGAAGAGTTGTATAGAAGGCTATTTCAGAAAATATTCCAGTTTTCAATCGCCTTCTGGAGTCGGTCGTGCACTCATCGCTAAGCTTGGTATTGTTGAATTTGGTCGTGCACTTATTTCCAAGCACGATTTTGTAAGAGTTACAAGCACTCAGTTAAATCTTGTGCCATAGTGGATTAACATCGAGCAAGAGTACTCGAGACTGGACTACCAGTATATATTGCCGCATCACTGAGTTTGATTTTTTTTAACTCTTTACTTTTACTGCAATTTATATACCGATATTTATCTGCTCTTACCTATATTTGATTAAGCCATATTAAATAGTTTTTAAATTGTGATATTTATTCTGTTGCACGCACACACTCTATTCACCCCTTGTAGTGGTGCCTAACGGTCCTTTAATGTTCACCCCCTCTAGAGTTGCTTAGGTTGCTTTTTAATTGGTATCAGAGCAGGTTCTCTTTAAGAGGCTTAACATCTTAAGAATTTAACCTATGGCAATTATAAAGTACATTTACCCTAATAATGGAGAAGGCGAATCCACAAATAGGCCACCCCTATTTGATGGTACCGACTATAAGTATTGGAAAACGCATATGAATATTTTCTTAAAATTGTTAGATTTTGATTTATGGTCATGTATTATCAATGGATACAAAAAGCCTACTATCACCACCAATCTCACTTCCACTATAGTTGACAAGCCACGTGATAATTACATGATGGAAGAAAATGAGTTAACTAGCCTTGATACAAAAGCAATGAATGCTCCTTTTATTATGTAGACATAAATGAATTCAATCATATTTCTACTTGTGCAACATCTCATGAAGTATGGAAACTACTTGAAGCTACTAATAAGAACATGCACAAAAATGAAGCTAGCAACTCCAAATAAGAAAAAATCCTTGTAATACTACAAATTTGTGTATTATGGCATTAGGAATTGAGCTGCGACACAACTACATATATGAAGAAGAGATAGTATATTATAACTGTAAGAAGATAGGCCACATCAAGGGGGATTGCCCTAATGCTAAAAAGAAAAATTGCTACGAACGATCTAACAAAGGAAGATCATTATTTTGCAAGTATGTTAACACAAGCAAATGGTATGAAACCGAAGCAAGCAACTCCGAAGAAGATAAAGCCCTCATCAAGCTATAAATCTATGCCTTACACAATAGACACAAATAAGGTACAAGATAATCATTTATTTAAATAATTCTCTTATAATTAACTATCTGATGCTTTTCATGTTTTGTTTGATGATTGTAAGAAGCTTAGAAACAAATAAAAGCTTGTAGAAAAGTGATTCAAATGTACCAGCTTGAGAATGAAAAGCTTACTTGCTTATTGAATGATGTTAGAGACACTTTCTCTTGATAACTCTACTGATGTTTTCATACTTAAGCTTAGCTTGCATGAGGCACTTTAATGCATCAAGAAAAGCACTCAAGAAAATACTAAAATTAAGTAGGAATTATAATAAAAAAGGGAAAGTATTCTTTTGCTTCACTAAGAATTTACTCATGAACAATACCATAGTCATTTCTATTTATAGGTAATGTCTATTACCTATCCCTTTTATCCTTACCTTGCCTATACTCATACTCATATCTACCACTCTACCTATTAATCTATCTATATTCTTGTCCATACTCTAACTCCCATCTATATACTCACACGACAATATATACATGATTCCTAGGCCTACCTATAGCTGCTGTGGCTAGTATCCTTATAGGACTGCTACTAATACTTTCCTCCTTCTTCATTACACACACATACCTGTTACGTATAAAAATCCAAACCGCTGTACCAGTCCCCATCTAATTGCCCTACAGGAACCCAACAGTTGGCTACACTATTCTTTCTACACACAGATGCCACAAACCCCTGGCCAACAGTGATACTGCCACTGCTTCTTCCATGCACTTCTTCTATCTATTTGTGTTCTCACCTCTTACAACAACAGTTGCTGTTTCAAGGCAGCATGCCTGCTGCTACTTCTATTGCAGGCCAACAAGCAGGCAGGGCTACTTCTAAAACTCCCTGTATGCTGCCCTTTCCCACCTACTACAGTTGCACAGGCCCCAGGGCCTCTTCTTCTTATTTTCCATACAACCTCCACCTAAGCCTAACCCATCACCTTGTCTGCAGTGGCTCCTACCTGAGCCTACTTCCTAGTTCCTGTGTTTCAGTCAAAATCCTCCTACCCAATGGCATATTACCTGGTGATACTAAGAACCCCCAATTCTTTTTGAATTTTTTAATACAAGACCTATACTACTGCATATGTTTCCATGCTACTGCCCCTACCTTCTCACACTCGAGCCACCGACTTATGAAGTACCACTAATCCTATTGTTAACACTAGAAAGCCCCTCCATATGACATAAGGAATTCCCCTCTAATTCACCTTATTCTTGATCCCCTTATCCTTTGCCAATCAACAAGAACCCAAATTTTCTCATCAAACTGATCGGCCAAAGCTCACACTTCCTCCACAGGCAAGAACATGTCTATCTTACAATATTAGAAAGAATCCCTATTGCCTGCTACTGCTACACTCACCCTCCCCAGGATAGTGGCTCTATATCCCCTGCCTATAGTCAACTTTAGCCCTTGTTAACTAACATCTTTCCCCTATCCTACCTACAGTATATGCCAAGAGTACACCCTCTTCCTAATTGCCTATTTACCTATTAGGAATTTCCTTTTGTGCATTACCTGATGCACCCCTACATACCCAGTCCTACTTCCTACTGCACATATAGCCCTCTAATGGTGTCACATACATATGGTTACATGTATGTATAAATATATGTATGAAGTGAATGAATGAGGAGATTCCCTCTCTTGGTCGGCCATGCAAACCTAGGTTAAAGTCAATTAAAAATGCCCATTTAGCCCTCTAATTGTGTCATGTAGCTATTAAATCCTATGGAAATGTTTGGACCTATTTCGGTCAATAGTCTAATCTCTATTTTTAACTAATTGGTCATGACTAATGAGCCTAATGGGTCTAGTCCAATAAGTTGGTTCATGAGTCATGTCATGCTAATTATTGGGCCCTAGTTTAATGTCTAGGCTAATCGGTTCACTAACACAAGTCTAACAATTAGGCTAGCTACTAACCGCATTAACTAACACAATATAAATAAAAAAATATTCAAATTATAATGTAATCATGAAGTGACAAAAATACCCCTTTTCAGGATTTAGGTAGTTACAAGGAGAATTTGATAACCATAATTTTAAAACTTTTTATGATTCAAATAGTTTATCTCATGAATTTTTTTGCCCCAAAACTTCTCAACAGAATGGCATTGTAGAGAGAAAGAATAGAACTCTTGGCGATATGGCAGAGTTATGCTTAACCAGCATAATCTTCCAAAGTATTTTTGGGTAGAAGCTGTTTATACATCATGCCATGTGTTAAATAGAGTTCTTATTAGACCAATCTTGAAAAAGACTTCCTATGAATTATGGTTTAATAGAACACCTAATATCAGTTATTTCAAAGTGTTTAGTTGTAGATGTTTTATCTTAAACACTAAAAAAAATTTAGGCAAGTTTGATAAGAAACCTGATAAAAGAATTTTTTTTGGATATGCTGCAAAGAGCAAAGGATACACAGTATTCAACAAAAGATCACTTGTGGTTGAAGAATCAATAAAGATCACTTTTGATGAGCTGAACAGTCAATGTGATAACGACCGTAATAATAAAGATGATAAAATCCCCTTAAACAAAACACCCAAAGATATACCAAGCATATAACTGGAAAGTCTGTCGAAGAGATTATGATTTATCCTAAATCATCTAGAATAACTGGCAATAGGTGATGTATCTAAAGGTGTAAGTACTAGTTCAAGCACTAGAGATATTATTGCTAATATAGCTTTTATTTTTAAGATAGAACCCAAGAATATTGAAGAAGCTTTTGATAATGAATTTTAGATTTCTGCAATGCTAGAGGAACATAACCAATTTGAACAAAATCAAGTTTGGAAACTTGTTCCCACACCTAGTGATCACCCGGTCATTGGTACTAAATGGGTTTGCCAAATTAAATTAGATGAGAATAGTATTGTCACATGCAACAAAGCACGTCTAGTAGCTCAAGGCTATAATCAAGAAGAAGGCATTGACTACGATGAGACATGCTCTAGTTGCTAGACTAGAATCCATTCGTATGTTATGTGCTTTTGCAAGTTTTCAAGGTTTTAAATTTTTTCAAATGGATGTCAAAAGTATTTTTCTAAATGGTTTTATAAAAAAAGAAGTTTTTGTTAAACAACCTCCTAGATTTGAAGATTTTAAAAGACCAGATCATGTATTCAAGCTTCATAAGGCTCTTTACAGCGTCAAACAAGCACATCGTGCATGGTATGAGCGCCTTAGTTCTTTCTTACTTGAATACAATTTTTTAAAAAGAATGGTTGATTATACTCTTTCTATAAAATCTATTGATAAGAATATTTTATTAGTTCAGATCTATGTAGATGATATTATCTTGGATTAACATATGAATTGCTTTGTAATGAGTTTGCTAAGTGTATGCAGAGTAAATTTGAAAAAAACCTGATGGGAGAATTGACTTTCTTCCTTGGGCTACAAATTAAACAAAATTCATAAGAGATTTTTATCAATCAAGCCAAATATACAAAAGACCTGCTAAAGAAGTTTGATATGGATAACGTCAAACCAATCAGAACTCCTATGGCAACGCCTACAAAGCTTGATATGGATGAAAATGGTAAACCAACTGAAGTGCGTAAGTACAGAGGTATGATTGGTAGTTTACCTTGTTTAACTGCTAGTCGTCCAGACATTATGTTTTCAGTATGCCTATGTACAAGATATCAGGCTTGTCCTAAGGAATCACATGTGAGCACCATTAAGCGTATCCTATGATACCTTAAAGGTACTTTGACAACCGGTCTATGGTATCCAAAAATCGATTCGTTTGACCTGATAGGTTTTTCGGATGCAGATTTTGCTGGGTGTAAGGTCGATCGTAAAAGTACCAGTGGCACATGTCATTTATTAGAAAAAAAATTTAGTCTCCTGGTTTTCTAGGACAGAAAATTATGTTGCAATATCAACAACCAATGCACCAAATTGGCTATTTTAGAACACTAGGCATTTTTCAATTTGGAACGATTATTAGGCTTACCTAGGTGTTGAAACGGAGTGAAAGTGTTCCAGATTAGAAAATTGTTCCTAATATAAATAATTTTAATTTTTTAAAATCATTTATTTAGGTACACTTTTATTGTGTTCCAAATACGTTTCAAATTGAGAAATTCATAACGTGCCTCATGTGTTTAGGAGGAAAGTGTTCCAATAAAAAACCCTTTTTCCTCTAATGTCCTCTATTTCCCCCTAAAACCCTCCTTTCCCCCTAAAACCCACCTTTCTTAACCTGACGAGATCATAGGTACTTTTTCTTCCTCTGTATCAGTTCTTTCGATCTATTCCTCCATTTCTACCCCTTTTCTCTCTTCTAACTCAACCTAACCCACCGGAAGAACAAAAACCCTAAATCGATCAGAAAAAAAAGATAATGGATTACAAGGTAGTGGTCCTCGTCGGTGATGATTCGAAGAGGATGTCCCCGCTCATGTCGAAGGAGATCCCGAAGCCCCTCCTTTCCGTCACCAATCGCCCCATTTTCTCCTACATCCTCGAGCTCTTCGAGTCCAGCAACCTCAAAGACCTCATCGTCGTCAGTTTTACTAACCCTAACCCCCTCTCCCACTCACTCATTCCTACTTCCTCCTTTAATTCATTCACTCATAGGTCATCGAGGGGCAAGACGCTACCCTCCGCGTAGGCGGCTTGATCTCCGACGCCTACGTCGATCGCCTCCACGTTGAGGTCCTTTCCTCACCTTTTTTTTCTATCTTTTTTCCACAAAGCAAAATAATGATTTTGGAACCTTCAGATTGTTGTTTTGTTTAAAGAAAATGTGCTTGATGCTTTAGTAGTAGCCCGCTGAAACATATAGTTATGGATTCAGGTTCAAAGTTAAAATGTGGTATAATTCGTTGATTAAAATTGTCATTTTTTGCCTTCCATAATTGGGACTTCTTGCTAACGCAAGAGAAGGATTGTTTATTTTAAAAAGTGGACTTGGTTGCGGTCGTACGATAGAATTATCGAAATACACTTTTTCATGATAGGTTTGGAATTAATTTAAGGCAATGAGCTTATTTGCAAATTTTTCGATACCAAGAAATACTTCCCATTCGCTATGACTCGATGGGAGACTAATTATGTTCATTATCAATTCCCTTAGCTTGATAGGCTCTTTGTTGAATTTTAAACTGTTTAACAAGGATTGTCTTTTCTTCTAATTTTATCATGTTGTTCAAATATCTTTTTGTGTTGTTTATATCTTTAGTAGCTTCTGTGTTGGAACTAATTGTAGGGTTCATCTTGATTATTGTCTCGGTCAGGGTAATTATTTTATGCACTAATGGATTTTGTTTGTTTCTAAGGACATTTGAACAATGGGAAGTTAGGTTCGATTGATATTTCTTGGAATTTAACTCATTTTTCAAAGAATTGGGCATCCACGAGGGCGTTGGATATCCTGAACTATACACCTTTTAGTGGAAAGATGATCATAATAATGTATTCAAATCACGGCCCTTATACACGTAGAAGTGGGGCAGCTAACGTATCCATCAAGGTAGGTTACACTACAAGAAAAGGCTTTTCTTGACGGGGATTTCCCATCAAGAAATGGGTATCTTGACGGTTGTGGATCCGTCAAGTAGTCAAGAAAAGACCCCCCATTTTTTTGACAGTCGCTGGCAGGACTTTTCTTGACGATTTTTGGCTGCCATATGAAGTAGTTTTTTTTTACCATTTTTAGCCGTCAAGATAGCAGTTTTTAGAAACCGTCAATATAGGTGAAAACTTTTCTTGACTTCGGCCTAGATGACGTCTATTAGCCGTCAAGAAAAACCCTTCTGCTGCAGAATTGAGTTAATTGTTGACGTTTTATAACCATCAAGAGAAGCAAAAGCCAAAATTCTATTAATAATTCAATGTTATGAATCGAACACACACATAATATCAATAATCCAGAAGATCTAATACATCAAATAACTACAAAACCCAATTTTCTATATTAAAAAAATGTATATTGTCTATACACCACAAACTTTCGACACACGTCCAACCACAAACATCCAAATGCTTGTCTAACCACAAATATATCCAACCAATGTATATAGTTTCCATACATCTTAAACATCCAATACTGAAAATTATATAAATAAAACCAAAATAAGTAGCAAACTAAGCCGGAGCACATCCTTTCCATATTCACAGCACCTTCATTTCTATGTTGTTCCTGAGAGAACAAGAGCACAATATAACAAGTTAATGAGCTTGTTGACCAACAAAAAAATAATATCCTAAAGAAAATAAGAAGAGTATAATAACTCAACTAAACTATCAATATGCATTAATATGGTAAGTTCAGATTGTTCTATTAGTTTGCATATTTATATTTGTAGGATGGTCAAGCCTATTATCCTGGTGTTCAGATTGCTAAAGCCAATTATGTCCTTAAGAAAGACTTATAGTACTGCAAGGTTCAACTATGAAGTTGTATGCAATTGGATAGACTAGGACCCATAATCTTCATGAAAAACTAAGGAAATTGTATATTGACCACATAGTATATTTTCATGCATCCAGCTTAAGATACAAAGTTATGGCTTAGTTCAATAACCATGCAGAGGCTACAAATTTCAGTTGGGTGACTCTGATAAAAGCCTCTACTATTTGCAAACCTGATAACAATTTTTTATCATTGTTTAATCTATCAAATGCTATGTTGTCAAGGAAGCTTGTATAGACTCTATATTATGTTTTTGGGACTGGAGTTCATATTCATCTTCTATTTGAAACAAGAACTACTAAATGGCCATGGAATAGAAAACATTTAATTCAAATAATAACTAAAAATCAAGACATGATAAAATAGAAACCTTAGAATTTAAATGGTGTAACGAGATAATAAACACAAGAAAAGAACTTTCTTCCTTAACATAATGGAAAGGAGAAAGCTTGTCCATGCTAGTGTTACCAACTGCAAGATCGAAACTCCAGTGCGCGTGTAGACTCGATTGAAAATCTAGTCCTCAAAGAAGTAACAATAAGAGAAGTAGAGATTCTTACTTGTATCTGACTGCGGATTAGCTTCATCCTCATCTTCATCATCACTACCAGCAGCTAACCCAAGCCCCTCGTTTACACTTGTACTTGATGACAGAACAAAAACATCTGGTTTAGTATTAATGATACATTTCTACAAAAAATTAACAAGTTAGAACCGTCAAAGGTGGTTTCATGTTGGTGAAATCAAAATATAACATGCAGGTTCAACCATTGACAAAGTTGAATGCAGAGAAAAACATTACCTTATATTCTCATAAAAAAGACATCTTCAAATGTTCAGACTAGTTCACCAAATTGAAATCACTTCTAAAATATATAAATAATCACAATCATCTCTATCACGAACAATTGTGAGCAATCATAAACAAATGTGAGCAAGTAGAATGTCAGATTTTTTTCATAATTGAAATAATAATTAAAGTTGAACAAAACATCTCTATTTCTATATTTCCCAAACAATTCCAAATAGGTAAAGATATGAGATGTAATCACCAGATATAAGTCCATGCACAGATTTGTTTCATGTATGTTTTCATTCTCTTTTCGACCAAAAATAAAAACTTGGTATCAGCTAGAATCCTCTTTACGAGTATTAATAGAGGAAAATTTAATTGGTTTCAAATCAGTAGCATAAGGTTTCCTTATGTCCAAAAAATTTAAAAAATACAGAACATAGGATGATAGGAAATTAAAATGTTAATTTTAGACCAAATTTCCAACAAAATAATAAGAAATATTTATATTATTGGTTCGTTGTTTGATTCATAAGTTTTCTTGTACATTTATATTATTTCCACACATATTTCTTTCCTCTTCTATCCCTCACCAACTAAGAAGCATGGAACCTTCAAACCTAGGTGCCGTTTCCGTGTTGCCTCATGTTGGACACGTATCGGACACATCAAGAAATTCCAAAAACTGGTTCGTTATATACGACACGGACACACAAACATACACTAGGACCACCAAATCCAGTCTCGCTCCAGTGTCCCAGTGTCTGTACCGTGTCGTGCCATATTGGCGGCCGATAAGATCCTAAAGACACAGTTTAATCATGGAACAACAGAAATTTTGACAAATTATCCAAACTCACAAATATAAACAACTGTGAAGAAGTTAAAGAAGCTACCGATGTACGAAACAACCCACAAGCTCAAAATCACCTACAAAAAATAGAGGGAAAAGAGGGAGAGAGAGAGTAAAAATAGATCGGTACTAACAAGTAAATAAACTAATCAAATAGAGAAAGGTCCGAACGAACCACCTGGAGGAAAGCCTTATGATCTCTCTCAATGGAGATGTCCCTCGCGAGCGACAGCGCAAAATCGATCGAAACCCTAGCCCTGACCACGGCCTTCTCCATCGCCTCCTCGGAGACCACCAGGTTGGGCACCGGCAGGAGCTGGCGATTGAGGAGCGCGGTGGCCTTCGCCCAAATGAAGACGACGACGGTGAGTAGGAGGAGGGAGCTGGAGGCGAGTAATTGCTTATAAATCAAACAACAAATGAATCCCAATAAAATAATAAAAAAATACATAAAAACCCTCTCACTTGTCCACAAAAAAATAATTAATATATAAAGAAATTGTCAAGAACTATCTATATCGAAATATCTACAAAATTACGAAGAAAAGAAACTACTACCACCTCCGATTGAGAAATCGTCGTCGCGACATCCGGAGAAATCCTTGGAATCCATGAGAGGAAGGAAGAAACCACCTCCGATCGAAGGTCACGGTGGAGGTGGGGAAGCCGACGATCCCGATGAGCTTCCCGGAGGAGAGGAGGGACCTGATCTTGGCGACGACGAAGGCGATGGTGGAGCCGGTGCCGAGGCTGAGGACCATGTCGCTCTTGACATACTCGACGACCATTGTCGACGACACTCTGGACTCTGATGGATCTAGGATTAGGGTTCGGGGATGACATTAGATGGATTTGGGGATAGAGTTTTGGGATTGAGAAAAGATCTTTATGAGAGAGCAAGAAGGAGGAAGAGAAAGAAGATGGAAAGGAGATGGAGAGGATGAAGAGGGGTTTCATGGTTTGGGCTCTCCTTCTCCATCCATAGGTGGATGCCATAGAGGAAGGAATAGAGAAAAGGAAAGGATCAGGAAATAAGTAGAATGGGATTGAAGGAAAATCGTCAACGTAGATATGCAATAAAAATTATTTCAAAAAATTACCAAAATGGCAGCTGAAAAAATCTCGCCAAGTTTTTTGCACATACATTAGTTGACGGTTATCACCAAAACGTCAATAAATAAAATAATATTTCTTGATGGATCATGTAAAACCGTCAACTATTATGCTATAAAATTATTAAATTAACATAAAACATGTCCTTTCTTGATGTAAGGCTAAATCTGTCAAGATAACCCATTATTTTGACGATTTTTCACGACCGTCAAGAAATAAACCGTCAAGAATGACAATTTTTCTTGTAGTGTTATACAACATTTCTATATGACACCTTCATATCGGGTATTATGTAGCTCATCCTTTTAGTATTTTCTCTATTTATGTTGCTCTAACTTTTTTGACTCCCTATTTGCTTTAATTTTGAACCATATAGTATTGTCTGTTATGTTGCTCCAACTTTTTATTTTCTCTATGCATGTTGCTTTAGTTGTTGAGGAGCTTAATGGAAAGAAAATTCGATTACAAGGAGCGTACATTAGAAAAGCAGAGAAGAAGTCTGAAAGGGAAGTAGAAGTGAAGGATAAATTTGATCAAACTGTTAAGGAGGCTGCTGACAAATTTCAAGGTGTGAACTTGTACTTAAAGAACTTAGATGATACTGTTGGGGATGATAAAATTAGGGAACTATTCTCCGACTTCTATACAATCATATCTTACAAGGTGATTGACCCATTGTGCTATCCTTATCTTCGTTTTTCTGTTTATTTTGATTGGAGAGTTTAATTGGATTTATTTTTACAGGTTATGCGAGATCCAAATGGCATTACCAAGGGACTTGGATTTGCTGCTTTCTCTACTACTAAAGCTGCAAATCGTGTTGTAAGTCACACTTTAATCCATTCTTTTATTGAAATACTTTTTGTCCTAATCTATACAATTTGTGTTTATGTAGCTTAATGATATGGGTGGGAATATTTTTTTTTAACAAACCTCTCTATGTTGTAGTTGCTCAATACAAATAAAATAAAAGAGCAAGGTTACAGGTGGTTTATGTAGACAAATAAAGCTTTTATAATTGTGTACTAATTATGCTAATACTTGATTCTAATATAATTATACTCAGTTACGTTAAATTTTTTATGTCATGTCATGGATTTTTATTTTTTTGTATGACCTAGCTGATTTATATTCAAACTTGTACTTCATATCTTTGTTCCCATTTTTGGAAGCATAAAATACCTATGCCAAAATCAGCAACATTCTTATTGAATTTCCACATTTTTACAAAATAATTGTCGTATACAATGTGTTATCAATGTTTCAGCCAAGTTGATTTTTTACCATGTCAAATTTGCTCTTATATCAGTACTTGTTTGCTCCATTATCCGTCCTTGTTAGAGAAACATTCTCTCTATCTGACATTGTTATATCTGTCGCAGTTTCAATATGACAATTAACAGTTCTCTATTCTATTGTGAGTTTAGTTTTATAACGGCTTGTTGAATCTCCTATTACATGGTTGGTCTAGGAGTTTCATTAATTGTATTTGCAAAGTAATAAATGATGCATATTTCATACTAGTCAATCCCTTTTTATCTTTAGGCAGTTAAGCAGTTGTGTCAGAATGTTTGGGAGAATAGGGAGGAGGATGTTGTTAGATACATAGATGGGCTATTGGGTGCAATGTATGTGTTGAAAGCATCAAGATTTTTATATGCATGATTAACATGCATGCTTTCCTGCACAAGCATAAGTACGAATATAAGAAGAAGTCACCTATGTTGCATCAATATGGGTACGTATACGAATGAATTTGAAACCATTATCACATATCTGTGTAACATAAGCCATTAACAAGTTACTGAAAGTATAACATACTCTAAAAAGTATTGTCCAACCTGAACTGCACATTTTTCTGACCTAAGACTTATGTCGGGAAGAATGTCCATTGGTCGATCTATAAGGCATGTGGTCGTGATGCGAAGTATATATGTTTGATATCTGTATGAAAAATGTGTGATGTTCTCAACACACTTTGCCTGTAGTAAATAATTGTGTATCTGACAACATACACTTCTCTTTCCCCCAACAACAGCTTGCCATAAAACACATATGAACAAGTTTGCAGGCCTCAAATGTTATTTTTTAAGCTTCTCCTACATGCCTTATCATTCTTCTATAATGCTAACTTGTCTAAGGCCTACCCTTCCATACAATACAATTTCCTTTGCTTTTCTTGTTTAAGACGATTTTTCAATTTGACGCATCTTATCTGGCTTAAACCTCCCCAACTCAGACATAATTATTTTGTTGCTCAGATTTTGGAGGAGTTCGTCGTAATGCCTTTTTATTATTCAAAATTAATTATTCCTCAAGGATTGGTTGGTGAATGTCATTAATAGAATTTAAGGAGTATGGAGGTAGTAGAATACTTATTGTTTTGTGATGTAGGATGTTTATCAATTTGAAAGAAATTTTTTATAAATCAATAGTAGGACCAAATGTGCTTTACAGGTTTCGTTTGTTGGGTAGATAAAAAACACGTGCATAAATTTTGCTTAGTGAATTTATTGATGCTCAAAAGGATGAGTGGTAATACATTGGCATATAGGACAATCAATGAGTGTATAGGTGGAAACATGGAGGTAGTGCAAAAAGAGGAACATGAATTTTTTTTGCTATAATTGTTTGGACATGTCCTAGTATTGTTGGAGTCGATGTCAAGTTTTTATTGAGTTTCTATAAATCCTCATTTATCTCCATTTATAAATTTGGAAGCATGGTCTCTTTCTTCTATCTCTTAATGACATTAAGGAGTTCCTCTTAGATACTTATTGCACTCCTTTGTTTGAGTCCCCTATGTATTAATGATTTTCCATTCACTGTATAGATCATTGTCATATAGGAATAGTATTACTTTCTTCATCCTGAGATTAACTTTAATTTGTGTTGTATTTTGGACTCTTAAAAAGTTGACTTGCACTTCTTGAATGCAATAATAGGATTGCATTTTTGCATCTATGGTTGTATTATCTCAAAAATTAGTATACCCTGAATCTAATTTTATTTTAAGAAAATCAAGAACAAATACAATAGTAGTAGGGATGACTTTGGCTTGAGAGCAAAGCTTCTATATACATGAATCTTTAATTTCAATTGGAATGGTTTCGTTCCTATGTTAACCAAATATGGACACGTGCTGAAGACAATAATGAAAGGAGATGCAGTCATTTTCATCAGGGTCCATTGTTATGTTACCCAAATACGGACATAGACACTGAAATACAATATTGAACCAAGATGCAAACATTTTCAGATATATAAAATAAGTAGTCACCTATGTTGCACGATAGGGATACATACACCATTTTCTCGTGTCTAGCAACATAGGCCTTTCTAGAATTTATTTTACTTTTAATGACCTTGCACACAATGAAGACCACATATACCATAATCTTATGGTACTCACTTTTGTTTCCAGGCTAAAATTTTCCAAATGCATCCAATAGCGATACCTTCTAACGTTACTCCTCACATGCCAATGTATTCACATGGTGCTCGTACAACACCTATTTTATGGTTAAACCCCTCGTGTACTCATTCCTCAATAGGTAATTGTTGGTTTCTAGATGATAGCCAAGTGTTGTTTCCTTTTCATTTTGAAATATCTTTATTTTTTTACCATAATTGATATGAAAATTTATTCTAGTTAGTCTGGCTATTTCTGATGCCATTTTGGCTATAAGGTGGTTCTCATGATATATATTACAAACTTGTTACTCTACAGTTATTACAGTTACAGTCTTGAAACTTTTAGATAACATGCAAGTGTGTCATGTACTTTCTAATATCCAACTAGGAAATCTTTTGGTAATTCTTAGAAGTTTGATTTTAGAAGATCCTTCTTTCTTGCAGCTGGTTTTTCCCAATTATGCTAGTATCGTATGTTTTTTGAATTAGTGATACTATCGATACTTGTCTATTTATGCAGGACAGGCTTATTGAAATGGCCAATGGCATATCGTCTTTCACCTGAATTAAACAATGAAATAATTAAGAAAAGTGGTCTCAAATTAAGTTGACTAACAATATGAATTGCATATGTATCTTGGAAATGGCTTGGCGGACATGTTACATGTGTATCTCGAACATGTTACATATATATCTCGTCTATCACCCAAGTATAACACACTTGTTTATTTACTGGTGTTATTTCAGTACCCGGACATATGAACTACTGCATTTATTTATTTTTATATAGTGGCTTACTAACATATTGAACTATAGAGATAGTAACTTTCCATCATTTGAATGAAACAATTGCACATGTTATAACTCAAATCAGGTTGCTGCACTTAGGAGGCCTTGGCTTGGCAGGCTTACTAGATACATGGGTTTGTTTTCTGAATTATAGTGGTTCGATGCGTGATCTAAGTGGAATTGTGATATAAGTTTCAATGTTTTAGCATTAGCAAATTGTATTTCATCATTTCAGACAGGGCATAAGTACCTAAATATCTTGTATCTAGCACTTGGTGGATCCTTGATTTTATACATATATTCATTTCCTTCTCTAAAGGTTCACCCTTTCCCCCTATTGTTATTTCAAGATTCATGCTTTATGTTTGGCATGAAAAGTTTTTTATCCTGAACTTCTTCTTATGTTTTCCAATTATCTTATCATTTTTCTTCTGTTGTAGCTCATGATGGATGGACTGGACATTTGGCTTTGGAGGAAAGCTATCTCTGTTTGCCATGGTATAATTCTTTTTGTAATTTTTTACTTGGAAGTTTCTGTAACTTTCAGACATGTTGATACATTGCATCTTACTAGTTTTCTTTTGAAACAAGTCCTTTCCTATGTCTGGTCATATACAATTATCATTTTCATGATATTTACTTCTAGGCATGTTAATTTCTTCATTGTATTATATACATGTCATAAAATTCTCTTAACTAGGGGGTTTTCTCCTCTTAAGGTTTGCTATTTTGGCAAGTAGCTAAAGACAATGAGTTGTTTTCTCCTCTTAAGGTTAGCTATTTCTTAGTATAGTGGTGGGTCACCAATATGGATTAATATCAGGAGGGTTTTTTTTAGCCCGAACTAGCCCTAGTAAAACTTATTTATCAAAGGATTCATAATCTTTATCGTTTGGGAATAAGAAGGTATTTGTTGCAAAAGTCTAAAAGAATAATTACGAACTTGTCTAGGTACTGATTCATCTATTTTATGTGTATTTATATACTCAGATTAAAACTGTCTCTAAGATGCAATTGTTGAAATTATTTAACCATGCAGTAGACTTTATAGAACATGATTTTATGGAATAAGAAGGCATTTGTTGAAAAAGTCTAAGATAATAAGTTGTTATCATGCCATATTTTATCTTCATATCCTATCATTCTTTCCACTTCATAAATATTTTTTTGATTACTTTATATATACCAAATGGAGAAGATATTCTCAATGTTGTAGTTGTTTTATTTTGTCTTGAGATAAAAGGTATTTTTTTCATATTAAAATGAGTCCTGACTAATTTATCTAGTTTTCCTCAACCTCTTCCTTATTCGTCATACAGTTTTCCCATCTGTCCAAGAGTTCTTGCTTGCAAAAGTTAGCGATGACCACCACTCACTATTGATGAAGCTCATGACGAGATCAACATTTCTATATCCCCTGGTGGAGCAGAAGCCTTTGAGATATGTGCAAAATTTTATTATGGCATGACTGGTACCCTCAATACCCACAATGTAATTGCATGTACTTGTGCTATGGAAGATATTCTCAATTGCCATTTTGTTAACTAGTTTGAAAAAAAGAACTGTTCATAATAATGTAATTGCATGTACTTATGCTATGGAAGATATTGTCATGCTATGGAAGATATTATCAATTGTCATTTTGTTAATCAGTTTGAGGAAAAGAACTATGTTCATAACAATGTAATTGCATGTACTTGTGCTATGGAAGATATTGTCAATTGTGTATATATTGTCTATATATTATTTCAAGCTATAAGATTTGGACAACAAAATAGGAACAAGTTTACGTCATTCAAAAACCATAACACTTTTTACCTAAGTTGCAAAATTAATATGAAATTCTTTGTTAGGAATACTTGGCAAGTGTTCCAAAACTGGAACACTTTTAAACTATAAATGAAAAAAAAACTGAAACGCTTTCTTAGGAATGCATTTATGGTGTTCAAAAATTGGAAGACCTTTTAGCCGTTCCAGTAAATGTCGCAAAAATTAGTTTGAAATGCTTTTTAGGCATGCTTTATTGGTGTTCCAAATCTAGAACACTTTAACCCATTCCAGTACATGTCTTTTGGAATGCTTTAATTCTGTTCCAAGAAATTTGGCAGCCCATAAATAGGCACGGCATATAGGCGTTCTAAAAATTATTTGGAACGAAATCCCGCCGTTCCAAAATGGCTATTTCGGTATAGTGAATTGAGGCTGAATATATAGCCGCAGGATGTTGTTGTACCCAGATTTTGTAGGTGAAGCAATCCTTGGAAGACTATCAGTTATCTTACAACCACATCCCTATTTACTATGATAATACTAGTTCGATAAAGGTCACAAAGAATCCTATTTGTCACTCTCGCACTAAGCATATAGATATAAGACGTCATTTTCTTAGAGACCTTGTTTTACAAGGTAATATTTGTCTAGAGTATGTGGACATAGAACGCCAATTAGCTGACATCTTCACTAAACCTCTAGCTGAAGATCGTTTTAACTTTATATAAAGAAAATTAGGAATTTTTGACGTTGAAGTTTTATAATTATATATTACTTGACCTGAATTAATAAAATCGTACAAAGTATTACGGTTATAAGCCGAAAGGACCCTTCTGACAAAAAGACGTAAAAGTCTAAGCGACACGGTGCTAAGTGTCATCGGACTACCTCTAGCTGGGATCCGGCCCCTACAGCTAAACCGAAATATTTGACACATTTTTTTCATTTCGATTAATTAATATAAATTATTTTTTTATCAACAGAAATATTTCAAATTACTACTTTGTATACATATTAAACCTATAACAAAATTGCCCAATTCTATTCAGACTGTCAAGGGACCAAACTCAGACCGAGCTTTGTGCGAACTCGGGCTGAACTCGGTCAAGGCTAAATCCGAACAAAAGCTGGACAGTCGGACCACTCTTTTAAAAGCCTCACATCATCATCATCTTCTCCATTATAAACAACAACAAACCACCGAAACCTAACCCTAGCCTCCATATTCTCCTTCTTCCATGCCTTCCAACGTCTAGAAGTTTAGATTCAGAGTTATTTCGGGATTCTCTTCCATATTCTCTACTCAATTTTGTTATATCTCTACCTTTTCTTCACTTTCTAATGGCACCCAAAGTTTCCCATGTTCCAAAAAGAATAGAAAAGTTGGAGAAGCTTCCTCCTCCAATGTTCAAGAGGAAGGTCCTTCTCACTTTTTAGTCCCTCCATATCTAATGGTGACTATTTTGATGAGTTTATCTTTGTTTCCATTGATGCATCCAATGAGTGGTTCATCGACTTTATCGAACAGACAATTTGTTCGGGGAATCCGATCAATTTTATTTATTTCATGATCATTTTTTCGTATTTAAACACTTTAACTTTGAAGAATTGGTACAATCTAGTTATCCAATTTTTTGGAATGCAATTCGTATGTTCTATTGCAATCTCACGGTCATTAATGGCACGATTGTATCTAAAATTGGTGGGATAGATATCGAATTTGATGTTGATGATTTGGCTATTATGCTTCATATTCCCAATAAAGAGGAAGCAATTGTGGACATCACAAAAGTTTGATTTTTGGCTCACATGACTTTAGATTAATTTTGTGACTCGTTATGTGAACCCAATCCACGTCCCAAAGGTCGCCTTCAACTGAAATATTTGAACCATTATTTCTATGATTTACATCGGATGGTATTTTCTGTTATCATTCCTAAACAAACTTTCACTGATGAAATCACTTATCTTGAGCTTTTTGATATTTATCTTCTCCACTTTGAGGTTCCATTTAGTCTACCTAAGGCTACCATTTTTGCTATGGAAAAGTGTCACAAGAAACTACGAAACCTTCTATACACGATGTATCTACCTTACATCTTTGATATTTTCATATCATCTTAGATGCATGTCCTCGAGATACTCCACCTGCTTATATTTATATGCATCATCGAGTCACTCATACTCCAGCTGTACAGGCTCCTCCTCATTCTATTGTTGACCCATCAGCTAGTTTATATCCTTCACATCCTCTCGTAGGAGTCACTTGTAACGTCCCAGTCCCAAAATACTTAGGACCGAGTACGTAGATATGCCAGCTACACATATACGAAGAATACTCCAATATATGGAATCCTCGTATACGTACATAAGCTGTAAATATAAAATAATCACAGGCCATAATATAATCATCTAATCTCATCACAGCTCAACACAGAAGATAATAGAGTCCAAATAATAAATGAGTGTATCAAAGAGATAGCCGGGTGGACATATCCACTCCAAACAGCTATATAAAAAGTATGCCTCAAATGATCGGAGTCCAACCTCCTCAATTAGAAAGAAAAGAGATATAAAAATGTCCACTAAATATCTCAATGAATAAATAAACTAGAAATAAGCAGAAGATGCCTCGTCATCGATGTATAAAGGATCGAGTACCGCATCGTACTCCTGCGGGAGTCGTCTAAACCTGGAGATATAACCAGGTCCTCAGAGGGACGTAACAAGATACAAGAAAATACTATGCTATATAAACTGTGATATATAATATAAAAGAAATAAATGTATGCAATAGGGTGCCTACCAGTTCTACAGTAATAATACAGTTAAGAACAAACCTTCAACGTTGGGCACTCTGGCTGCAGGAAACTTAGGTATGGTCCCACCAGGATACCAGGAACCTCAAAGCATAACATTCATCGAATGTTAGAGGCCAGCAAGATCAAGAATAGAAAAGTGCACACGTGGCCCATACGTTAAGGAACTGTTCTCCCTATCCAATGCCTAGTAGGGTCACATCCATGTCCCATAGGAACCTCTAGTAACTGCCAAGTCTACTAGCATGCAATTCTATTGGCAGTCACTCCTAATCATCGTACGTCTCATACGTATCGGTTGTAACACCCAGTTTTCTAAAATGAGGGTAATTTTGAAATTTTGTGTTTTAATTTATTTAATTATGATATTTAAATAATAATATAATTTTTGGTGATTTTTAATTATTTAAAACTATTTAAAATCTTGACCTGTGATTTCGGAGTTTTGCTAGTGTAACTCTAGGGACAGCTTGACCTAGAGCCTAGCTATCTGACTAGGGTATTTCATTTATCATTTTTTTGCTTGAGGGTATTTTGGTCATTTTAAATTTATTTGAAATTTAATAGGATTATTAGAATTTATTAGAATGTATGTGAATTTATTATTAATTAAATAATTGCTTGGTGTCTTGTTAGTCTTTAACCTAGAATGGACCTAACCTAGAAGTGAGACTTAACCTATAGACTAAGTGGGACTTGTTAGTTTAAGTCATGGTTGGAAATTGATAGATAATTACTTTGGGCTTATTAGTTAGAATAAGGTGTTTTGAGAATAGGCCTTTAACTAGGAAGCCTAGAAACCCACCAAGAGAGGGAGGCCCATGGCCCAACTAACTAAAACCCTAACCCTAGAGTTTTGGCCAGCCAACATAGGGAATCCCACCCCTACATAATGTCCCTTCCATTAGTTGTAGCCTCCTTAAGAAAGTTTCCAAGTTTAGAAGAAGGAGAGGTATAGAAATCTTCCTCAAGCCCTAGTTTCTTCATTTTAATTTCTTTTCCACTCTAGTCTTTTGCATTAGTTCCTAATCCAGCTCTATTTCATGTCCATGGAGAGAAATCTCAGATTTGAACCAAATTGGAGTATTTGGCTATCAAGGAGAACACCCCCTATTTGAGACTTTTTCTTGCAAATTGCACCTATAGGTAAAACCCTTAAAATTATATTTTAATTCCGATTTCTTTGCATATTAGGCTAGCTCTAAGTGTCCCATAGCTGTCCCTAGAGTTTGGGTAGATTTCGTGTCTATTTGGTGTCCGTATCGGACACGTGTCATAGTGTACGTGTAGGTGTTTCATAGAATGCCTCTTAGGATTTGATTTTCGATTTTAGTAAAACTAATTACATGGATCCCTAGATCTATGTGTGTGTGTTAATTTTTGTGAAGACTGAAAGTATTTTCGTGTCGTTTCCGTGTCGGAAACGACTGTGGACACGATGCACGACACCGCTCACGGTTGCCCTGCCTCTCTAGCACTGTAGCAGACACGACACAACACGTCGTGACATAAAATTTTGTGGATAGCTAGGCCACGTGTCTGACACCACACTGACAAAATTTTAGCTCATTTTATCGAGCGGATTGGGAGAAATCCTACCCGCATCGAATTGACACTACACTGTTACACATGAAAAATTGCGTCTGATACGCTCAAATTTCTTGGACACGACACGGATTGAGGGCTGTGCAGACACGTGTACACACACCCCTATGTTCCCTCTACACGTGTACCCAGGCACGACATACCTCGAGCTCTGTGTCGAGCCCAATCGAGCTCGACACGGCCGCACGAGGTCACCCTTTCACAATTTTCTTTTAAACTTGCGATTCTGTTTTGGACACGTTCGTGTCCACCTTGTTGGACACGAACACCCTTCCCATGACACGTAATATGAGTACACATGTCTGCATACAACTGTTTTGAACTTTGAATGGGTTTATGTGATTGTTGGATTCGAAATTGGGTTTTTCCAATGCCTCTGATACACTGGAACTGAAATGGGGAAATTTGTTCTTAATTTTGATTTTGTATTCTCACTATAATGTAGTTCAGATATAGGATTTGTTTTTTAGGTTTTATGTATGAATTTGTACTGATTAGAGAATGGGTCTTCGATTTGGTTGGCATTGGTTTAACTGATTGGTTGAATTCATGAAACTGTCATTCATATAATCTGAGATGTGTTCACTGATTTTACTGCCATCATATACACCCTACACTCATACACTAGAAACTGATAACTCTCAAAATTATTCCTTTTTGGTGTGTAAAACCTGATAGCCTTTTTGAAACCTGAGAATGAATGGGGTTGGTTTATTCACTGTTTATTAGAGATTCTGAAATGTTGAGAACCTGAGATGGTTCTCAGCTTGACTAATTGTCCACTTAAACTGATTTTATTCCTATCTAACACACACTTTAATTCCCTGTCACACTGATCACACACTGTCACTTAATCTCCTATGACACATTGTATACACACACATTAGTCTACATTTCAACCTCACACAGAAAATCGTGTCTGTGCATGTGTGGTTGTTTGGACACAAATATGTCGACTTGGTTGGACACGAGATGACCCTATGACACGTGCACATACTCTAGTATCATTACCAACCTTTTGTTTGCAATATATTCGATTTTTAATGTGTTTTGGGTTCGATTCATCGAATTTCTATTTTGACTGAAACACGACTGATAACCCTTATTTTTGTTTTAATTTGCATATTTTTACCTGTTTAATGATGTTAAAATTAATTTGGACTCACCTACATGTGTATTGAAAGATGAATATGTTAGTTGTGTTTGTGTGGGGAGAAGGATCATTGAAATGGGTCATTACAATTGGTTTGGGGGAAATGTCACTGATCTATGGTGTTATGAACTGTCAATGGGTTGAGAAATTAGAGATAAATACACTGATTTTTCCTCTTGTGTTGTACACACACATCAGTTGAGTTTATCACTGTTATGTCTCCATTTGGACTGTCATCTAGTTTCCAAATTTTGATCTGTTTTTCCTAAACTGTTTTTGTGTTGCTAACTGATGGTGTGGACTGTCATTAGGTTGTTAATCTTATTCAAAAACACACAGGTTCCTCACAACCTGTCACACATTCATAGCTCACTCCATTCACACACACACAAGCCACCTCTTTATTTTCCTGTCACACTCACACACACAGTCCACACACACACATTCTGAAATCTGTCACATATATTTTCCTATCACCCAAAGCCGCAATTTCCTCACACATGACACTCATTTACTGTCACATTGTTTTCCCTCATTCACTCACACACAGGCAACACACATATCCCTCTATGTGACACCATACACACACACACATATGCGATTCCTATCACTGTAACACTAACACACTCACACACACATATGAATTTCATACACACACTTGTGGCCTTTCCCTCTTATATATATATAAGTATATATATATGTTATAATGTATAATAATATATTTATCATGAATCTATATGTATTTATGTATGTATGTACATAAATATTATGTACTATATATAGTTGATGAATGCCTAATATTGTAAGCCTAATATAGAGTGCCTAATTGAATGCATGTATGTAATGCAACCCATAACCCTTAAATTGAAATGCTAGTTAATTTCAGATTTCATATGTAAACCACCAGGCCATGTAACCCTCCTCTGATGATTGCCATGATGTATATAGATAATCATCGAGTAAAGATGCATGTTACATATATCATAACTAGTCTACTTCTAAAAATGTAAATAGATGTAACCTTGTTAACTTGTGCCATATTCTAGTATAATCTATAACTAGTGTTTGATTTCCCCTTTGTTGTGCACCTTCATGTTGACACACACACATAGCTATACATGCAACCCTTTCTCTCTCATTATACAATATTTATTATAGCTCAATGTGAATGTACTCTTGAAGTGTGGCTTGATGTGTTTGGCTTATATAACCTTGTGATTGGTGTGTGATGGGCTTGGTTAGGCCTAGTGAGACTTGTTAGACTTATTTGGGCTTGGACTTGACCTAGTTTACCTAGTTTGACTAGTGTGGTCGAGTAGAGTTGACTAAGTGTTGACTTTAGCCTAGTTTGACCTAGACAGCATGCAGATGCATTATAGATTACATTTATCATCCCCTGTATACATCTTGACTTGTGTTGCTCTAACTAGGAGTCAGGCACCTCATCTCGGACAGTACATTTACTACAGCTATTCAGATACCAGGCGAGTACATTCTCTGACCGTTTCATACTTGTCTGGATTTACATTCTTGCTCTAGATTACTGTACTTGATGCTGACACGATTGTTATCACGGATTGGTACTATATGGATCTTCTTTTGAGATGTTATCCCCTTGTATTCACTAAATACATATTGTGATGTGCGCTTCACTTACATATTATATATATTGAATACCCTTATCCTTGTATACTCATTGTGCATATTGTACTCTCATTATCACATGAGTCCCAGGGATAGACCATTGTACAACTATTGTATAACATTGTACATCTATTGTATAACATTGTACACTATTGTATAAGATAACGTAACTGGAGTGGATCCTTGTGTATTGATTGGGGAGGGAGAGTAGAATTGGTTATGTAATCAAATCCTATTGTACAACATTGTATAACTATTGTATATGTCCATTGTGCACTCATGTACAAAGGAGTTACCATTGCATTGTCCTAAACCATTTACAACCATATTGTACTCTAAATTACATATTGCTTACAGTTCTTACTTATCATATATAAATATTTCCAATTATCAAATCTCTGCTATTTTTTTATATACATTCTTCTTTCAGCGTTTTCTGTATCTTACTCTATTGCATGCTTTATATTTCCTAACTTGATATGAACTACGTGAGATGTTTTCTGCTCACTCCCGTCCTGACTGGACCTGTTAAAATTTTTACAGAGGATGATGAGGAACCCTGCACCCCTTACTTTGGAGCTTGCCTAGATGACACTCGCGACCTGGACCCCTGGGGAGGTTCAGTCAGCTGCTGAGGATGATACCCATGTTTAGCATAGATAGTCTAGGCTGTTCTTCTTTTTTTGTTAGTGTTGTCTTAATTTCTGAGTTGAATCATTATAGAGATGTGAGACTTATGTTATTTTATTACTGTTGTACCTCAGTTGAGGATTTCTCTATGTATTTCATCGTGCTACATTCTACCTTTAGATTGTGATTGAGTTGTACCTTCTGTGATTGGCCTCCTTTGGAGAGTATTTCATGTTATGTTAGTTGTAGTTCATGACCTAGAACAGCGTTCTACCGCCGATACTGCGACGTAGGCTGTGCGCTGTTACGTACTCGTACCCTCACGGTGGGTGCGGGTCGTGACACGTTTTAGTGGTGGCCCATGCAGGTCGAGTTTATGTAGTGGTATTCGAACTAGAGTATCACTACAGCCTGCAGTAGGATTAGGATATATTTTTGAAGGTACTCAATCACAGTTAGGACTCTTTGAGTGATTCCTGGGATGACCCTTGAGAATCTTATTTAAACTTCAATTTGAAATCATTTTCCTTGTTTTGTTCGCTCTCACTCCTTGATTATTAAATTTGATTTTAATGGATCGTTGTTGATTTTGATTTTCCTATCGAGATGAATTTTATGGCCCGAGTTACGATATTTTCTGATAACATATGTTGACGGGAATAACAGGGATGGTAAAACGTCTACTTGATTATGGAACCTGTAGTTTATCGCAGCCATATTAGCTGGCGTAGCAGAAACATAGAGACCTGACTTCGGATGTACGTATCTTGGTTATGAGAGTTGGAATTTCGTACAACTATACTAGTCGGCATAGCAAGAATTCCAGACGACATGATTATAGAGGTGCATGCCCCAGTTATGGAATCTATCTTTTATCGCAGCCTTGCTTACTGGCAATGCGAGGGCTCTGAGTAACATGATTTTGGACAGACGCATATAATTATCAAACTGTATCTTGAGAAGGTTTTTAAACATATCATCTCTAGCGTACCATTCTATTATAAATTGTATTCCATTATCAAATAATTTAGGAGTAGAGATATTTTAGCTTTATAGAGCTTATTCATATGTAGTTCTTTCATAGTGTAATGATATGATGACTTGTAGAGTGTTTGTACCCTAGAGATGATAGTTAGTATTGGTATTAGAATAGTAGCCCATGGTAGATGATTTCCCTGTTATTTATAATACCTACCAGTTTTCATAGAGGATGTTAGTCTGCTCTGCAGCCTTGATAATTTATTATTATTTTCCCTTGTCCTTTCCAGTAAGGCACCCATGACCAGAGCCTGTTCTTGAGTATAGTAGTAGTTCACCTAAGACTGAGAGGTCTATATATATAGATAGATTGTAGATAATAGTGGCATATGGGATATGGGTTGGTTGGTATCTATAGGCCATTGTTATATAGGATTATAGACATGTTGTTTAGCCTATATTGGTTCAGTTTCCTATTTTAGTTAAGTTCTCCTTGTGATGAGTTCAGGCATGATAGATCAACCTTTATAGGCAGTATGCAGACCCTTCACTAGATGTCATGTTCTTTTTCTTATAAATTTAGTCTCCTTAGCATCATTCCTTTTGCCTACATTGATGTTTCAAACCATTCATCTTTAGCCTAAATTCTGAGCATTTGTTCAGTTCCTTATAAGTTTAGTCTACTTTAACCCTTGATGATCAGTTATATATGTATGGATATATAGATGATATACTTATGATATATATAATGGATTGTTGTTCTTGAGCTTATGTATATATGGTATTTGGGATTTGTGTGCTTAGATTATGGGTATTTAGTTATGGGTGACTTGATAAGATTGGGAAGTTAAGAGTTAGTCTATTATAAAGTTTTTCTTTTTGCTAATCTCTAGTTGCCAACACCTAGATAGCTAGCATAGGTAAAACCCTAAGAAGTTGACCAGTTGATGACCAAGTACTTGGATGTTGACAAATTGACTAGTGGTTGACCCTTGACTATGTTTGACCTAGAAGGAGTACTACCATCTTAAATTTTGAGAACGAAATTTTTCTAAGGTGGGTAGACTTGTAACACCCAATTTTCTAAAATGAAGGTAATTTTGAAATTTTGTATTTTAATTTATTTAATTATGATATTTAAATAATAATATAATTTTTGGTGATTTTTAATCATTTAAAACTATTTAAAATTATGACTTGTAATTTTGGTGTTTTGCTAGTGTAATCCTATAGAGACAGCTTGACCTAGAGCCTAGCCATGTGACTAGGGTATTTCATTTATCATTTTTTTTGCTTGAGGATATTTTGGTCATTTTGAATTTATTTGAAATTTAATAGGATTATTAGAATTTATTGGAATGTATGTGAATTTATTATTAATTAAATAATTGCTTGGTGTCTTGTTAGTCTTTAACCTAGAATGGACCTAACCTAGAAGTAAGACTTAACCTTTAGACTAAGTGGGACTTGTTAGTTTAAGTCATGGTTGGAAATTGATAGATAATTGCTTTGGGCTTATTAGTTAGAATAAGGTGTTTTGAGAATAGACCTTTAACTAGGAAGCCTAGAAACCCACCAGGGAGGGCCATGGCCCAACTAACTAAAACCCTAACCCTAGAGTTTTGGCCAGCCAACATAGGGAATCCCACCCTTATATAATGTCCCTTCCATTAGTTGTAGCCTCCTTAAGAAAGTTTCCAAGTTTAGAAGAATGAGAGGTATAGAAATCTTCCTCAAGCCCTAGTTTCTTCATTTTAATTCCTTTTCCACTCTAGTCTTTTGCATTAGTTCCTAATCCAGCTCTATTTCATGTCCATGGAGAGAAATCTCATATTTGAACCAAATTGGAGCATTTGGCTATCAAGGAGAACACCCCCCATTTGAGGCTTTTTCTTATAAATTGCACCAATAGGTAAAACCCTTAAAATTGTATTTTAGTTCCGATTTCTTTGCATATTAGGCTAGCCCTAAGTGTCCCCTAGCTGTCCCTCGAGTTTGGATGGATTTCGTGTCCATTTGGTGTCCGTATAGGACATGTGTTATAGTGTACGTGTAGGTGTTTGATAGAATACCTCTTAGAATTTGATTTTCGATTTTAGTAAAACTAATTACATGGATCCCTAGATCTATGTGTGTGTGTTAATTTTTGTGAAGACTGAAAGTATTTTTGTGTCGTTTCCGTGTCGGAAACGGCCGTGGACACGCTGCACGACACCGCGCATGGTTGCCCTGCCTCTCGAGCACTATAGCGGACACGACACAGCATGTCGTGACACAAAATTTTGTGGACACCTAGGCCACGTGTCTGACACCACACTGACAAAATTTTAGCTTATCTTATCGAGCAAATTGGGAGAAATCCTACCCGCATCGAATTGACACTTCACGGCTACACGTGAAAAATTGCGTCTGATACGCTCAAATTTCTTGGACACGACACAGATTGAGGGCTGTGCAAACATGTGTACACACACCCCTATGTTCCTTCTACATGTATGCACAAGCACGACATACCTCGAGCTCTGTGTCGAGCCCAATCGAGCTCGACACGGCCGTACGAGGTCACCCTTTCACAGTTTTCTTTTAAACTTGCGATTCTATTTTATACACGTTCGTGTCCACCTTGTTGGACACAAACACCCTTCCCATGACACGTAATATAAGTACACATGTCTACATACAACTGTTTTGAACTTTGAATGGGTTTATGTGATTGTTGGATTCGAAATTGGGTTTTTCTAAAGCCTCTGATATACTGGAACTGAAATGGAGAAATTTGTTCTTAATTTCGATTTTGTATTCTCACTATAATGTAGTTCAGATATGGGATTTGTTTTTTAGGTTTTATGTATGAATTTGAACTGATTAGAGAATGGGTCTTCGATTTGGTTGGCATTGGTTTAACTGATTGGTTGAATTCATGAAAATGTCATTCATATAATCTGAGATGTTTTCACTGATTTTACTGCCATCATATACATCCTACACTCATACACTAGAAACTGATAACTCCCATAATTATTCCTTTTTGGTGTGTAAAACCTGAGTGCCTTTTTGAAACCTGAGAATGAATGGGGTTGGTTTGTTCACAGTTTATTAGAGATTCTGAAATGTTGAGAAGCTGAGGTGGTTCTCAGCTTGACTAATTGTCCACTTAAATTGATTTCATTCCTATCTAACACACACTTTAATTCCCTGTCACACTGATTACACACTGTCACTTAATCTCCTATGATATATTGCACACACACACACACATTAGTCTATATTTCGACCTCACACAAAGAATCGTGTCTGTGCATGTGTTGTTATTTGGACACAAATGTGTCAACTTGGTTGGACACGAGATGACCCTATGACATGTGCACATACTCTAGTATCATTACCAACCTTTTGTTTGCAATATATTCAATTTTCAATGTGTTTTGGGTTCGATTCATCGAATTCCTATTTTGACTGAAACACGACTGATACCCATTATTTCTATTTTAATTTGCATATTTTTACCTGTTTAATGATGTTAAAGTTAATTTGGACTCACCTACATGTGTATTGAAAGATGAATATGTTAGTTGTGTTTGTGTGGGGAGAATGATCATTGAAATGGGTCTTTACAATTGGTTTGGGGGAAATGTCACTGATCTATGGTGTTAAGAACTGTCAATGGGTTGAGAAATTAGAGATATATATACTAATTTTTCCTCTTGTGTTGTACACACACATCAGTTGAGTTTATCACTGTTATGTCTCCAATTGGACTGTCATCTAGTTTCCAAATTCTGAACTATTTTTCCTAAACTGTTTTTGTGTTGCTAACTGATGGTGTGGACTGTCATTAGGTTGATAATCTTATTCAAAAACACACAGGTTCCTCACAACCTGTCACACATTCATAGCTCACTCCATTCACACACACACAGGCCACCTCTTTATTTTCCTGTCACACTCACACACACAGTCCACACACACATATTCTGAAATCTGTCACACACATTTTCCTATCACCCTAAGCCGCAATTCCCTCACACATGACACTCATTTACTGTCACACTATTTTCCCTCATTCACTCACACACATGCAACACACATATCCCTCTATGTGACACCATACACACACATATGCGATTCCTATCACTGTAGCACTAAAACACTCACACACACATATGAATTTCATACACACACTTGTGGCCTTTCCCTCTTATATATATATATATATATATATATATATATATATATATATATATATATAAGTATATATATGTTATAATGTATAATAATATATTTATCATGAATCTATATGTATTTATGTATGTATGTACATAAAATGTTATGTACTATATATAGTTGATGAATGCCTAATATTGTAAGCCTAATATAGAGTGCCTAATTGAATGCATGTATGTAATGCAACCCATAACCCTTAAATTGAAATGCTAGTTAATTTCAGATTTCATATATAAACCACCAGGCCATGTTACCCTCCTCTGATGATTGCCATGATGTATATAGATAATCGTAGAGTAAAGATGCATGTTACATATATCATAACTAGTCTACTTCTAAAAATGTAAATAGATATAACCTTGTTAACTTGTGCCATGTTCTAGTGTAATCTATAACTAGTGTTTGATTTTCCCTTTGTTGTGCACCTCCATGTTCACACACATACATAGCTATACATGCAACCCTTTCTCTCTCATTATACAATGTTGATTATAGCTCAATGTGAATGTACTCTTGATGTGTGGCTTGATGTGTTTGGCTTGTATAGCCTTGTGATTGGTGTGTGATGCTAGCCTAGGCTTGGTTAGGCCTAGTGAGACTTGTTAGACTTGTTTGGGCTAGGACTTGACCTAGTTTACCTAGTTTGACTAGTGTGGTTGACTAGAGTTGACCAAGTGTTGACTTTAGCCTAGTTTGACCTAGACAGCATGCTGATACATTGTAGATTACATTTATCATCCCCTGTATACATCTTGACTTGTGTTGCTCTAACTAGGAGTCAGGCACCTTATCTCGGACTGTACATTTACTACAGCTATTAAAATACCAGGCAAGTACCTTCTGACCGTTTTATACTTGTCTGGATTTGCATTCTTGCTCTAGATTACTGTACTTGTTGCTGACACGATTGTTATCACGGATTGGTACTATATGGATCATCTTTTGAGATGTTATCCCCTTGTATTCACTAAATACATATTGTGATGTGCGCTTCACTTACATATTGTATTTATTGAATACCCTTATCCTTGTATACTCATTGTGCATATTGTATTCTCATTATCACATGAGTCCCAGGGATAGACCATTGTACAACTATTGTATAACATTGTACATCTACTGTATAACATTGTATACTATTGTATAAGATAACGTAACTGGAGTCACTACAACAAAAAAAACCCTTTTAATGATGCTCGACAAGGAGTTTTAATGACGGCTGATACATAAGCGTTATTAAGTTGAAAAATACCTTTTTCTATGACGGTTTAGGCTAATTCTGGGCTTTTTATAACGTTTATAAAATAAAGCGTTATTAATAGTTTAGAGCGGTGGCAAACTTGTAATAAACTCTCTGTAATATATTCCATCCCCCCTCCGATTTTACTTAGAAGAACTCTCATTCTCCTTCTGCCCCCTCTTCCCTCCTCTCCCCAAACCCTAAAATTTTCCATCTCATCCTTTCAATCTCCCACAAACCCTAACTCTAGGTCTGACTCTAAACCCTAGCTCTAGGTCTCACTCTAAGCCCTAAGCCCCCAACCCCTCCTCCCACGAACCCTAAGCCCTAAGCTCCCAACCCCTCGCTCGTCGACGGAAGCGGCGGCGGCGGAAACGATGTGGTGGGTCGAGGTCGTCCAGGCGTTGTGGCTTCGGGTTCAGAAGATCGGGGAGGTCGAGGTTCTTGAGAAAAATATTTGTAAATTTTTCTCTCTCTCAAAAATATTTGTAAATTATGCTTAGGTTTATCAGACTTCTTGAGAAATTATTGGAAAAATATGCAATTTTTTTATTCATAGCTGCTTGTCCGCTTTGAAAATCTAATCTTTTCTTAATTTGTTGATTGATCATGGTTGTTCTGTTTCTGCCAGTATTATGCCTTGTAGCATTCTCAATTGTTCTATAAGCTCGAGTCGAGGCTTAGAGTTTTGTCTTATGTTCTGAATTGTGCTTTTACTGCGGGGTTGATTGCAGTACCAAGACTTGGATGAGGAGTTTTTGGTCCGAGTTACGGAGAACACCCGCAGATACATCAACATATTCGCTGAAACTGTGGACGAGCTCATGCCAGATCCAACTGAAGTGTTTTCTTTGGACGAAGACCATGACATCCTGATGACTCAGAGGGCAGAGGATGGGGCGGATAATGCTGACAACTCTGATCCCCTCCAAAAGATGCCTCATGAGATTAAGAGATTCTAGTAAGTTGGTATAAGTATGAAATAATTTGTTTATAAGCAGTCTTTGTTACTTTCTAGTTGTGTGTTTTATGTAACAACATTTTTGTGCTATTAAGAAAGGATCCTTAATTATGACAACAATATTACTAATGTATGTCCTTCTTTACATTCTATCTTAGATTATTGATACTGCATAACTTTACTTCCTGAACATTTATATGGCTAATCATTTATTGGCACAACATGATTGGTTCCCCTAAACCTCTGCTACTTGTCTAGAATCTTTAATTAAAAGACTACTGGCAGTATCGTGTTTGCCCTTTGTTTTAATAGTTCCATACCTTTGAAGATAGCACCGAGCTAATTTATATTTCAAATCTCACGATATCCAGATGAAAGTGTTTTCTGAAGTCGAGTTATTGGGAAGTAGGCTCGAGAGTTTTAATTGGACTTACACAAGATCTAAGAGTATTACATTTACGCCTTCAAGTATCACTACTTGTTTGCAAGTTTGCTTGGCAATTACATTTTAAGCTTGGGTTTTTAAATCTTCATATTTTGTGAACATTTCCTAAGCAACCAAAGAATCTTCAAATCTTCAAATTCACTTAACATCAAGTATCACAAGTTGTTGGAAATAAATCCATAGTTTTCTTGTAATAAATAAACTTTGGTACCAGCTTGTGTGAATATCTGAACTTATAAAGTGGTGACATTATATATCAGGTTATGATACCTAGCTGCAAGTTAGATATTATTTATAAGTCTTGAGCAAATTTCAAAAGATTTAATATGTGTGATCTGATTTTCACCTAAATCACTTATATAAGCTACAGAATGGCCAATGATACAAGAGGGAAAGAGTGGTTAGTCTCCAATTAAACATTGGCCTGCTTTGCAAGAGCCTTCAATGATTTTCTCTAAAAAATTGTTTAATGGCCTTGAGATTTAGATGCATAAACAAAATTTTCACAAAAAAACTGGTTCTCTATCCAAGTTCATGCTGACAGAAGCATATCGGGGGTAACGACTAGGTTCCATATCTACCTTCTCATCATGGGATAAAGGCTCTCATTCCACTGGGAATAAGAAGGCTCTATAGCGGGGTAAACAGAATATCTGATACTAGTGAAAGCAAGTGACATAGTTACTGTCAAAAGATTTCTTCTCTAAAGGCAGTTATGTAATTAACTCCTAGGTGATGAATGAGAGACCTGGTCTTCAACACTGTTTACGAGCACAAATCTCGTGTGGAGCTACACCAGATTTATGCTTTGCTGATGAGAATGAGTTTGCAGGTCACTTGATAAATTATTAAGATGGTTACCTTTTTCATATTTTTCTTCTTTCTAATGTTGTCATTATGTGCTTAGGTTGTCAATTTGTATCTTTCAGTCTTAACCATTATAAATTTTTGGTTATTAGTGAAGTGTACATAAAGGCATTTTCCAAGGCGATGTCATTCACAATAAGGCAGGTCAAAGCATCCAATATTGGCTAGCTTGTGAAGACTTCTGGCATATTAACACGCTGCTCTGATGTGAAGCCACTGATGCAAGTTGTTGTTTATACATGTGAAGATTGTGGATTTGAAATCTACCAGGTACTAGACAAATTGAATATGTGTTTTTTAATCCTTTTTGTAGGTTCTTATATAACTATTTTCTTTAACAGTTCGTACTACATTCTAGCTATAGTAGTCCATCTTGATCGATTCCAGTTCCATATTTTGCTATCATGCACATGTGAATTACCAGTGTGTAGGAAGGCTGATAGTTTAAATCTTGGTGATTTACCATATTGAAGAGCGGGTAGGAGCAAGTCAGGAGATTTTTTGCTGATTTTTAACTTTATTCCCTTCAATTACCTAATTATTGTAATGTAACTTGGCAACCTCCATACTAGAGTTGATTGTCCTCCAAATGTAGGGTGCTTGAAACCTATGGATTCTTCTCTCTCTCTAAATTTACAAATATATATAATTTATAAATATTTTTCTCTCTCATCACATCGCATATTTTTGTTTTGATTTGATATTGATGGAGTTCACTCAAGAGAAATCTGATAAACCTAAGTATAATTTACAAATATAAAAAGTGGTATCACATTCATTGTTGTTTATGCTACAAATTTGTCCTGTCCGTATGAATCTGCAGTTAAGCATTTTATCGTAGGACCTTGTATTATTTGATAATGTAACTTCTATCAACTTTGTTGAATGAGGTCCTAAAGTGGATATGGACTGTTATAAGATATATGCGAACCTGCCAGACGGAAATTACAATTAAATCGAATAATAGACTATCAGTTCATATTTGTGTGCTGTGCTAAAAGCTATTAGCAAGTGAGGCAAAATTTAGACATTGCTGCTTGAGAAGATCAACCTAGTTTGTTTTACTCATTTCTCTTGATATTTCATGATTATATTTGATTTTTAGGCCTGACAATTATATAGACTGATTTGGTTTTCTCTTTTTCTCAGGATTTCACTGTTGTTCCGGCTGTCGTTGATCTTTCATGATTATTAGTTATGTGGCCAAGTTTTGATGTGGACAATTTTGGTAGTTGTAAATATCTATATGTATTTGGATATTCTATTTTGATAATCTAATGAAGATGTTGATATGTACTCTATTTTGAGAAATGTAATAAAGATGGTGATATATAATGTTAACTTTTTGGAATGTAATATATACTGTGCAGTATAGAGCATTATAAATATGCTAATTTGAATAGTATAAAGTATTATAAATGTGCTGCATTGAGCCTATACATATTATCTATTCATGACGTTTTAAAATTGTTCTGAATTGTGCACTATATATTAACTATTCATAACTTTTTTATAGAAACTATTCATGACGGTTATTTTATGACGCTTTTAAAAAAATTTATAACACCCGTTTTCGTAACGGTTGCTGTGAAAAAAAAAGCATCATGGTTAGTCATTAATGACGATTTTTAGCCGTCATTAAAAGGGTTTTTTGTTGTAGTGAGTGGATCCTTGTGTATTGATTGGGGAGGGGAAGTAGAATTGGTTATGTAATCAAATCCTATTGTACAACATTGTATAACTATTGTATATGTCCATTGTGCACTCACGTACAATGGAGTTACCATTGCATTGTCTTAAACCGTTTACATAACCATATTGTACTCTAAATCACATATTGCTTACCGTTCTTACTTATCATATATAGACATTTCCAATTATCAAATCTCTGCTTTTTTTTATATACATTCTTCTTTCAGCGTTTCCTGTATCTTACTCTATTGCATGCTTTCTATTTCCTAACTTGATATGAACTGCGTGAGATGTTTTGTGCTCGCTCCCGTCCTGACTGGACCTGTTGAAAATTTTACAGAGGATGATGAGGAACCCTGCACCCCTTAATTTGAAGCTTGCCTAGATGACACTCACGACCTGGACCCCTGGGGAGGTTCAGTCAGATGCTGAGGATGATACCCATGTTTAGCATAGATAGTCTAGGCTATTCTTCTTTTTATGTTAGTGTTGTCTTAATTTCTGAGTTGTATGATTATAGAGATGTGAGACTTATGTTATTTTATTACTGTTGTACCTCAGTTGAGGATTTCTCTATCTATTTCATCGTGCTACATTCTACCTTTAGATTGTGATTGAGTTGTACCTTCTGTGATTAGCCTCCTTTGGAGAGTATTTCATGTTATGTTAGTTGTAGTTCATGACCTAGAACATCGTTCTACCGCCGACACTGTGGCGTAGGCTGGGCGCTGTTACGTACTCGTACCCTCACGGTGGGTGCGGGTCGTGACATCGGTAGCCAGCAGACTACGCGAGTACGTATCCTACATGTGATTCACAACTCATGATGATCATGTGTGAAGGTCGTATGAGATATACCAATACCTTATTACCAATTGAGTGGTCACTAAGCTAAGTCAATGCAATAAAATAACATAAACGCAAGTAAAACGACCGATACAGTCGCTTGCACCCAAGTGTGACTTGGACGCACATTAATTCATACAATATATAAATAAAACTAAATATAAATAACTAAAAAATAAAATAAAGTAATCATAGAGTATGGTGGCAAGGTATCTTGCCTGGAAGTGTGGGAGTGGCAACCCAACAATCAAGTACGTCAGCAATAAATCTCAAAATCCCCGAATGGCCCCAGATGCTAAAACAAACATCAAGAACATTTTCGCTGTAAAAGATATATATAGGAAGTGCCTGTCCAAAAGTTTAATTTTGGAACAGGGACAAAATCATAATTTTGGGTCAAAACGATGTCCGCCGTTGGACCCATTTTGCACCGAAATGCGTACCAATGTCTATGGTCTCTAAAGTCATCAAACTATATGTCTACGGATCTGGTTTGAGGAGACAAACCCAATTGTATGACCAAAGTTGGATTCTGGTGGGTCGTGTACAATTTCGCCTGTTGGATCGGGTTACGGGCCCGCCAAATAGGCGTTCCGGTCGACCTTCTCAGAATTAGACCAAACTTGGCACACATGACCAAAATTTTGACACGGTCTTGTTGGCACAAGTTTCGTCTCGATTCGACGAACATACATAAAGTTATGGCTATGTTTGTGAAAGGTCGATCGGGAGTATCTTGACGGATACGTACTGATTTCGTCGCGCACACGCAACGAAATCGAGTTCCGTTAGTTCCCGCACGTCGGCAACATCCATACGCGCCTTTCGATGCGTATAGTACACGACCACGTCGTTCGGTTTGTTGAGTCATGCCGTATCGAGAAAAGTTTTTCTGAAATTTTCACAGTTTAAACACAGTTTTTCTACCAACTTTAACCTTGAATAACTTCCTAAACAATAAATGAAACGACATTCTAACAGGGGCGTTGTAATCCCGTTTATGTTGTGGTTGACTATTTTTAGATAGAGTACCAAAAATCCTAATACACAGATCGAACTCTAGCTTCGAAGTTGAGGGTTTGGGGTAATGGTGGTTCTGTTCTTCGACCAGTTTTTGGCTCGACTTCACATCGATCTCATGGTCGATCTATGGGGTTATGCCGAAATCCTTCTGAAGGGTCTTGAAGAGGGTTATGAAGGCTCTAACAGGAACTTATTGAGTCAAAAATGCTCTAGAAATTGAGAATAACCATAGCGATGAAGTGTCTTACCTGGCGGCTGTGAGAAAACATATGTTCTCTGTTTTCCGGCGACGGCAAATGGTTCGGCGGCGTATAGCGGTTGCAGAGGGTCGCCTGGGTCGGACAGGGATGTGGGGGCGAGTGCGCAAGGTCGGGGGTGATCTGAACTCGGGAAGGCGCTTTTTCGTTTAGGTTTTGCTCGGCTTGTCTTTGCTCTCTATTTCGTCATCCCATATATAATGGTGCTCAATCCGATTCATAATTGATTTCCAACCTAAGCAGTATGGGTCTCAGCTTTTGGGTTGATGTAAATTCGAGGAGCACTAGATTAGCCTTTGGTTGTAATCAATCCCTTGAGGATTTGATCAAAAAATTTCCTTTGTTTTGAATTGAGTTTTGTCCATATCAACCCCACTCTGTTCGCTGGCACACGGGCTGGTGTTAGTACTATTCACATGAATAGTACTCCATTAGCTCCCATCTTTTATATATATATATATATATATATATATATATATATATATATATATATATATATATATATATATATATATATATATATATATATATATACACCATAAAAAAATATATATATATATATACACCATATTCCAGAGCTAGTTAATTAACAAAATATAAAGCTAATTAAATAAAAGTATTGTAAAATTCTTATTACCGAAGGAATAATATTTATGTATATATATTTACACATTAATATACAATTATATATATATGTATATATATATATTTTTTATATATATTTACACATGAATATACAATTATATATATATATGTATATATGTATATATATATATATA